>JBAJHW010000002.1:143329813-143747313 GCA_037013535.1 Intellagama lesueurii
TCTCCAGAAAAAAAGGGAGGGGTGGGTGAATGGGTTCTGAGTTGCGAGTCAAGTCTGAGTCATTGAAAAAAACAAAAACAAACCCAAGTCAAGTCTGAGTCAAGTTACCGGGTGCGACTTAGGTCTGACTTGACAGTTAGTCCCACAACTCGAGTCCCCATCCCTGATGCTAACTAACAACATTGGGCTAGATGGACCTGACTTGATATTAAGGCAACTTCCTTTCACAGTGTTCTTTGAGTACACAGCTTTGAAAGGATTCTGAGGTTGCATGCTGCAAAAATGGTATATCAGTTTGCTTGATGTTGAGGTTATGAAGAGTGGCGGTGGCAGCTAGTCAGTTTGGGCCCTATCACTTGAGTCTAGTGCAGCAGAATTCAAGCGGTAGGAGGCAATGCCATAAAACAGCCTGGTGAGCAATTTCCCCAGGACTGAGGCTCTAGGGAAATAGAAAGGGATTGGAAAAGGCCAGGTTGTTCTGTGCCTGCTGTCTCTCCCCGCTGCATATGGTTGCATGGTTTCAAACCTTCTTTATTAGGAAAAGGAAAGCCTCTTGTCTGTTTGTCCAAGCATCGCACAGAGGGAGAAGGAGAAGCAGCAGCATGCACTGCATCTAGAAATGGTCCTTCCTAGGGTATTTGCAGACTGCTGCTTGGAAGAGAAGGCGTCTGAACATTGGGAAATGCATTGTCACTTATTGGGTCACCCGGAGCAGGTTTTTGACAACATTGTATGTATTCTTGCCTCAGCCCCACATCAAAAAGGGTCGGAAGAGGCGCCCTCCGTCTCTGGCAGCAGCCCCTCCTCTGCCGAGAAAACCTCTCGACTTGAAAGTATTGGAGGAGCCTCCAGACCGAGACCTTCCAGACCAGAAGCCTCTCAAGCTGAAGCTGGAGTTGCCAATGGAGGAGGCCCCTCTCAGTGTTCTGACTAAGCAGCAGGAACTTCCAGCTCCAGCTGATCAGCCGGCGCCAAAGCCCCGCAAGCGTCGTCACCGGAATCATCACCCGCCCATCCTTGCACCAGGAAATGGGGGAGAAGTCACAGTACAAGAGACCAATCCAGAGGAACCTGTAGCGTAAGCATATCATTGACTCCTTTTCTGCAGTAGATGGTTAGTTTCTCTTGGCAAGCTTCAGGGTCAATGCCGGAGGTCCACCAAACAATTTGAAGAAGTAGATGGTTTGCCAGAGGTCTGATTGCCACATTTGAAAACTTTCTCTAAACTACACAAATCTTCTTTTGCTGTGCCTCGGAAGTTTTGGAGGTGTGCCTCGGAGGTTTTTAAGTCTAGGTTTGGACACCAAAGGCCCAAGCATCATTTTGGTGGGGCTCAAACACACAGATAAGAGCCAGTGTGGTGTAGTGTTGGATAAGATCTGAGATCCGAGTTCAGATTCCTGCTTGGTCATGAAAACTCATGGGAGAGTGGTAGTGGTAAACCATTCCTTGAACATGTTATACACCTTTCAAACCTTTTTGGGATTGCCGTACGTCAGAGGTGACTTGGCAGCATGTAACAACAATAACAACTGTTTATAATGTGACCTTCCTTGTAAATGCATACTGCAATGCCATCCCATGCATACTGTTTCCTGAGTTATGAAAGGCATTCTCTTTTCAATCTAAAATTGCATTTCTTGCCGTTTTGAAATCACACTGTGGTTCACAAGGGCTTTCTTGCCATGCCCTATAAAATCTCTGCCTCTGTTGCTACTTTTGTTGAACATAACAAAAATTTTATTTTATATTTTTTTAAAAAGAGTCCTTCAGCTAGCAGGCAAATATTTGTTAACTCAGACAGGCTTTTGGCAACTGGCCAGTTGCTGAGAAATAGGCTTGTGACCAGTGGAATGCCATGTCTTCCGTTGTGGCATGCTTTAAGTTTGTTTTTAGATCTTAGGGTTAGCTGCACAAACACTCTTTCTTTAGAGAAGGGCATGGGCTAGTGACTCACTGTTGAGTATGTTGACTGCATTTTTCTAGTGTTGCTTCCAGTTGGCTCCAGCAAATCCCACGAGTTCTGAATTAAAGGCAAATAGTTATGTGCCGTCAAATCAGAACAGACTTATAGTGACCCTAATAGGGCTGTCAAGGAAAGTGAGATACTTAAGGAGAGGCTTTATCAGTTCCACACCCACAGTGAGCTCCTATGACTGAGCAGGGGATTCAAACCCTGGTCTCCAGAATCCTAGTCTGTCACTCTATCTGCTACACCACACTGATACCTAGAAGGCAAATAAATGTGGGGAAATACATTTCCAGAGATGTCATTCAGCATGTCCTACAATTTAGCCTTACACTGGCTTAAATCTGGTTGTGCAACTTATGCCACGTAAGGCTGAAGATATCATCATCATCTATGGTGATTTTTTTTGGAAATAACAGCATTCCAATCCGGCCATCCCCAAAGGTCCTAAGGCTCCGGTGGGATCTGTTTTGTTGTGGGGAAGCTGTTGGAGGCTGTAGGTTTGTTGGCTTGCTTGCTTGTTTGTTGGTTTGCTTGTTTATTGATCATCATAATCAAGGGAAGTTGGTTCTGCTTAGCATATAGTGGATAGATACAATATGATGTGAATGATAAATGGGAGTTAATCCTCCCCCTTCCCTGATCTGTTTAATGATCTTGAGGGCAATAACTTACTTACTTACTTACTTACTTACTTACTTACTTACTTACTTACTTACTTACTTACTTGCCTGCCTACCTGCCTACATTTCTATCCTGCCCAACTAGTAGCAGAGCCACTAACCTGGGTGGCTAACAGACCAACATCAAAATAACACAGTAATAGGAATAGAAACAACAACAACAACATTCAGAAAATGCAGGAAAAAAATCATAACATTGTGCTTCCCTTGGACGTTGAGGTAGAGGGTGAAGTCTTTCATTTCTGAAAGTTGCTGTTGCTGATAAAATCATCCTGGTGGTGATTTTTGGGAATGAATGGCTTCCCCCACATCCTTCGGTTTTCCATAATGATGAAAGGGTAACTATGGGAGCCTCAGGACCTTGTCATTGGTGGTGAGGATTGGCATTTTTTTAAAAAAAAAATATGTGGCATAACTTCTGGCAACAAGATTCTAGCCAATATTTCCTTGTCACAGTGGGTTGCAATCTGGGCTCCCTGCTGCCCACCTGGCGTTAGGGCTCTGTGTGTACCTACTCTGTCCATCAGGAGGATTCATCTGCAGTCTTCCGTTAAACAGGAGTCACTGTTGAACATGTTCAAAATGCATTGGGTAGTGTCCTTTGCAATTTAACTCCCAGTTTGGAGTTCCGAAACCAGCCCACTATTGCCAAGAAGGGGCCTGCCTTGGTTGCCTTCCCTATTCTGGACCATTAGAAACAGAGCCTGCCGAGATGATATTACGTTTCGTGTAGATCAGATGGAGGAATGCAGTCCCTGATTGTACCTGGATCCTGAGATATTAGGACTTTATACTGTAGGACTAATACCTGGAATTCCTTCCAGTGTCAGCAAGTGAACAGCATTGTTCTGTGCCTGAAGACAGATTTGATGAATGAGGGGGTTTGTCATTTTCAATTCTTTTCCCTTTTTCTGTTCCAGATGCTGTGCCAGCTGTCAGGTTCAGTTCCCAGGTGTGATGCTTCCAACCCAGAGACGCTGCCGGTGGCTCTGCCCAGACTGCAGAGGTTGGTATTTGGGGTGGCAAGATTAGGCATGAGGTTTTGTTCAGGTGCTTAGTATTCCAGGTATTCATTTACTTCCATCATAGTCTACATTCTGTTGTCTTTTCCTGTTCCAACTTTCTGCTTCTCTTTAAACACTTAATTTGGGACAGTTCTTGTAGGCCTTTCTTCCACATACAGGAGAGAGAAACAGAAGACACAACCCCAGTCTAAGGTGGTAAAATAACAGAAATGTCACAGAAGATCGATCCTTTGTCTTCATAGCTGAGAACAGTCGGATTCTACTTGCTAAGAATGCTAGTGAGATGAAATGTGGCCTTGTGCCATTCATTTCTTCTTTGTGGTCTCTGTGGTTCACACCAATGGGTTTTCCCGCTCCTGCGTGGAGATCTTCAGACCATTCCAGAGCCTTAGGTAAAAACAGTTAATGCCCACTCTCCCCACTGTGCATGCTCTCTACCTCACCGCTTATCTTCAGTTTCTTTAGCTACCGCTGAGGTAACACCTTCGGAGCTTCTAGAGCCTTCATACAACAATCTCTTTGTTTCTGCTTACCTTTTCTTATGTTACCTGTTCTATTTTTTTGTCTTCTTCTTTCATCTACCTCTTTGTTGTTGTCCTTCTCCCCTTTAAAAAAATTGTTCCAATTTGTCTTTCTGTGACCCAGCGGGCCCTTATAAAAAGTGTGTCCCCTATAACAGAGGTCGTTAACCCCCGGTCCGCGGCCCATTGCCGGTCCGTGGCTTGAGCCCGACCGGGCCGCGAAGACAGACCTCCTGCCCGCCCCCGCACGCACTCCCCTCCCCACAGCTGCTTTGCGCACACATGCGCGTGCCAGCGCCGGCGTGAGCGCTCCCTCACCCCTTCACGCATGCCCCCCCGCGCGCAAAGCAGCTGTGGGGAGGGGAGTGCGTGCGGGGGCAGGCGGGAGGTCTGTCTTCGCGGCCCGGCGGCGACGGGGGTGGCCCAGAGCCGGGAGGCTGAGCATGGCCGGGTGCTCCAGCTGCTGGCCTCCCGGCAGGGGCGGGGGCGACGGAGGTGGCCAAGAGCCGGGAGGCAGAGCATGGCCAGGTGCTCCGGCTGCTGGCCTCCCGGCGGTGGCGACGGGGGTGGCCAAGAGCCGGGAGGCTGAGCATGGCCGGGTGCTCTGGCTGCTCGCCTCCTGACGGGCTCCAACAAGGCCGGGGTCGGCGCTCCTCAGCGCCCTCAGCAGGCTGATGCCGCCGCTGGTGCCTCCAGCTCTGGAACCGGCACCAGCGGCTGCATTTGAATTTCCCGCTGAGGGCGGCGAGGAGCGCCGACCTGGCCTCGTTGGAGCCTGTCGGGAGGTGAGCGGCCAGAGGGAGCCCCCCGGCCATGCTCAGACTCCCAGGCTTCTGCCGCTGCCGCCGGTGGCGGCACGCACTCCCTCACCGCTTCAAGCATACGCCCGCGCACAGGGGTGGGGTGGGCACGCGGGCGGGCAGGAGCTCCTGCGTATGTGCGAAGCGGTGGGGGACCGCGCGCGCCATAGGCGTGCACGCACTCCCCAACCACTTTGCACGTGCGTTGGAGAGCGCGAACACAAGGGGGCACCGCCACCTCCCTCTGAGGCTCTGCCGGTCTGCATTACAAAAAAGGTTGAGGACCTCTGCCCTATAACAACAAGACACTCCTGTCAGACAGACACTCTATGTGCCTCTATTGTTTGGACAAAGGGCACCAGACACACAACTTCCAGATTTGTAAAAAAAATGTACGAAAGACACAGTTAAGAATCAGCGGTCTAGACTACGGTCCTACTTGTGGGAAAGGTCCCTTCAAGCAGTTGATACTATCTTGAAATACGAGACCGCAACATCACTTTCTTCCATTTCAATTTGTAAAATACCATCTGAACAGTTCTTAATGGAGACTGTTCAGTCAGAAACAGTATCAGCCAAAACGGTAGATGATCCAGCCCCACAACAGCTGGAACCTCCACAACAGCTACTTGCTGCCGACACTGAGAACAGGCTGTCTGTGTCCAAACCCAACTCTAAACTTACCTCGGTTTCAACAGCAAAAAAGAGAAAGAAAACCACTGGTACCAACAATAGCCAACCTAAGAAGGCAAGGACCAAAACCCCAAAAAGATACCATCAATCTCTTTCTCAAACTCCATCATGGCGCTTGCCTCAAGCCAAGGTTCCCTCTAAGTGGGACATGCGCACGTGTGTGTGTGTGTGCCTTTCCCTGCCTCTGCGCAACTGTCTTCCCCCACCTTGCAGTGATTGCATTAGGTTCCAGTTGTGACAGAACCCTGCGCGTGGGGGAGGGGCGGAGTTGTGCAGGTGTGCAGGAGCAAAGTCACGCGTGTGTGAGGTGGAGCCCCGCCCAGTGGAGTTGAAAGTTCTACCCAGGCCCAGAATGGCACATCCCACCAACCTGTTTTGACTTTCACAGGGTACAGAGAGGGAAGCGTGCAGGCGCTCCCCAAGGGCCAGCTGATGTTAGTTCCTTATGTTCATCGATATGGGATACTAAGGGGACTCAGCATCACGCTCACTGGATGTCAGAAGGCATCGACAGATGCCAGAGCATTCTGTCTGCTCCGATTCCAGATTGGCATCGAAGTCCCCAGTCTTGGCATCAAAATGGGCAAATCACAACAGCAACTGCCTGCCTGCTGGAATAGACTTGGCATTGAGGAGCAAGAACAGGGGCAACCTCTAAATCTCTGATCCTGACAACTCAAGCTAGATCAGTTTCAACAACATCCTCAAATTTTATGTCACCAACACCAATCTTTTCTAGCCACTACAAAATAGTATTACAAAACCACCACGGACAATACCACTGTAATGTACTACATAAACAAACAGGGAGGTACATACTCATTGTCTCTCCGCTGCCTTACAGTCCATCTATGGAAGTGATGTGTCCAGAATCATATTCTCTATTATTTATATACAAAGCAGGGGAGGACAACCAGTAAGCCAGTCATCTGAGCAGATGGAATTCTTAGATTCATGAGTGCCCCGAGCTGTATCTGAGAACATTTGCATCTTCTGGAGTCATCCGACTCTCAATCTCTTTGCAAGCAAATCCAACAAGAGATGCCACACTTTCTGCTTATGGGCCAATCGTGGTTATGGGTCTGTTGGAGATCCTTTCACAATCAAGAGGACAAAGAGGCTACTATATGCCTACCCACCACTTAATAGTAAAACTTTGTCAAGAAAGGGCCAACGTGATCTTCATTGCTCCATAGTGACCACTTCAAACCTGATTTGGAACCCTAAGCTCATGGCATCAGACATTTACCACCCACCAATAACACCAGATCTGATAATGCAGAACAGAGCATTAGTACATCATCCAGACTTAGCCAGACTGAAACTGATGGCCTGGAGAATTTTCCATTGCTGAAAATAATTATATTGGAATCCAGAAAACCATCCACAAGATGTTATTATAGTTGCAAGTGGAGCAAATTAGTTCTTTATGCTAAGTCATTAAGTGAACCTTTTTTTACAGCCCCCATTATACTCTGTCTTATGCTTCTTCATGAAGTTAAAGCAGAGTGGTCTGCGTATTCATCTATTAAAGTCTATTTGCTGGCAGTAGTTGCATACCAATCCTCAGGTGTGCCAGCATCTCAGCTCTTTATAAACCTACCTCTGTGTGAGTCACAGAGACAATGAAGAAGAAGGAGAGGTTGCTTACCCATAACTGTAATTCTTTGAGTGGTCATCTGTGAATTCACATGCCACACTTGTCTTCTCCTCAGTCTGTCAAGCAACTCCTGTTTTTATTTCAGTGAATGACAGGGGGAACTGAGGATAAGCAGTGAGGTGGAGAGCATGTTCAGTGGTGAGAGTGGGTGTTCACATTTTTTTCTAAGGCTTGGGAATGTTCTGAAGATGTCTACACAGGAGCGGAAAAACCCGTTCACAGATGAACACTCGAAGAACTACAGTTGCAGATAGGTAACCTGTCCTTATTCATTTATTAGTTATATTTATATCTCCTTTCTCCTGTAGAGAGCTCAAGGATCTCCTCCTTCCCATTTTGGGAAGAGCAGCGAGAGACAGAAGATTCTAGGTTCAACTCCTGGCTGACTCGCCGTTCTGTCAGACCTTGCTGGGAGGCTCTCTGTATGATCTCCCTTACAAGCCAACCTAAAGGCAGGCTTGCAGGGCAAATTACAGAAGCTTATATGCGTTTATACCTGACAAAAGTTTTCTAGAGTCATCATAGTTGCCAATATCCCAGTAAAGGGTTAACACCAGAATGAAATTAAACAGTCAGAGACAAGCAGTTCAAAATTCATCTGGGTATCTTAGTATAAGTATTTTCCTTTGTTCTAATAATTCCAGGCAGTTCCAAAACTGCTATTTTCCAAGCTTTATCTACATTGCTTCTAGGTTCCATAATTCAAAAATAGCAAATCCAAAATATATTGAAGACAATCATACAGTTATAAGAAAAAGCTGTAGGTATTAAATACTTAAAACCCATTCTTGCAACTTGTGAAAAATCACAGGTGTTGTAGCTTTGTTTGAATCAAAAATCCAAAAATAAAATACAATCAAATATCAGAAACAATGTTTTAAGTTACATTTTTAAAAATAGAGGAGCTTGTAACCTATATAGGCAGAGAATATATCTCTTGAATACATCATTTAAAAATAAAAAGCATCATGGTTTTAAAAGCCTTTAGAAGCCCTAAAAGCCCTCTTGTAAAAGCATAGGAAAAAAGTCAAAGTTCTTAAAATAAGAATATATAAAATTAAAAAAAAATTATTTTACCTTTTCTGCTATTGCTTATAAGCAGACAGAAAAGCAATGCCGACATCCCACACATCTGCCAGCAAGCAAGTGATATGCGTGTATTTATCCATTAGTTGTCAGTGTTTACTATTTTCATATCTCTTGTGTTTGGACTGGAAGGCAAAAAGGAATGGGAGATTGTCAGACTGAATTGTGGTCAACAATGTTTTCATGCCACAGAGTCTAAAAGCACTACACTTTTAGGCATTTTTAGGTCTATGTCTATAACCCCCTATAGTTGCTTTAATTCTTAAACAGAGAAAGTATCAAACTCTATTTTATACTAACAGCAACCCTGTGAAGTACGATTCAGAGGGAGAAAATGACTGCCAAGATCACCCAGTGAATTTCATGTCTCAGTGGCAACTGGAACTTGCGTCTTCCTGATTCCAAAGTCTCACTCGAGCCACTGCACCACACTGGCCCTGTTTGCGTGTGCTTCTTTCTGCTTATGCCCCTGCTGCTTCCTAGTAGAAGTAACTCCCGGACCTCTAGAAGCTTTGTCTAGGTCTGCACTCCTTCCAGTACTAAGGTTTCATCAGACACTGCCCCAAAGTACTCATGCTATGCTTACTGCTGGTACTCTTAACAATAAATAAAAGGAAAACCGTGATTCTCAGGAAGTTGCATGCCCTGCAGAAACTGGGTCCTGTACTTATTTAATGCACTGCTGCAGGTACAGGATACGTTTAATCCTGTGTTTACACTCTCCCTTCCCTCTTTCCCAAAGTGTGATCAAAGAGACTTCTTTCTAACACAGATATGAACAATGAGCTGAAAGTTTGTCTGCCTGTGATAGATGTCTGACTGGAATTGAATGTAGCTGTACCACAGGATCCTTGTTTTCTTCCTTTTTTTGAAAAAAACCTCTGTTTGTATAGATTGTGGTAAAGTATCGGCTCATAACACAACGTAAAGTATATTGGGGAAATAACATAAAAAGTGGATTTGTGAAGAGTGCTGCATTAGGGGACATGGTGAAAGCTTGATGCCTTAGTTAGCCCATGAAGGCCAGGAGAGAACAGAATGCACCCCACCTCTCCCGGTGGCCTTGTGTTGCATCAGCCCCTTCTCTATAGCCTCCGGGCCATCATGATGAGGGTGGTTTTCTAGTAATTACATAAATATCTGTAGTGAGAGATTCTGCCCCTTATTGAAGACTTTTATTTGGAATTTGAAGGCCAGCATTGAGTTCCTGGACAGGGAGTCCAAAAGTTAGGCATGCCGTTTCCAGAAGAACGTTGCCCCATGCTGCTTGCCATGGGTGTTATCTGATAATTGTTTTTAACTCGCTAGTTGTGTATGTGTATTTGTAGCTTAACATTATTTGATTTATTTACGATTGCTGTAAACCACCCAGAATAGTGCACCAATGGGGCAGTATATAAATTTAATAAATAAATACATACCTTCAGTTACAGAAGTCACAAGACAGGCTTTCCCACCTGGATTTCAGAGGCTGGGAAATGGATGCAGGAGAAGGCCCTTTTACACCAAGGAGCTCTGCAGCCTTCAGCGTTGCTGTGCATCTTCTGTATTTCTCCTGTGGCTGGCAACCTTTGGTTTGCTGTGTTGTTTCAGTTAACTCCTGGAATGCATGTCTGTTCTTCAGCTGCTGTGTCTTCAGGATTGTTTGACTGGACCAGACCCCCTTGTTATGTTGTTTGTTGGTTAGGTTGAATTATTTCCTGTAACATTCAGGAGAGGTTTAAACTGATGCTCCTCTTTTTTGCATGGATATTATTGATTTATTTTTTCTCCTTCTCCTTTCCAGCCCAGAGAAGAGATTTCAACCGGGAGCAGAGATACTACAAGGTAAATTCTACGGCTTAAATGCAACTTTTCTGATTTAGGCATTAGTATTGAAATGTGGATATCTGACACTGCTCTGTGACGGCCATTCTTTCCAGTTACTTGTTCATGTATAGGGCCTAAATCTGTAGTGAGGATAGGGGTGCACACACAAACCTGAATATCCCCTGCAACCCAGAAATCTGCCTTATCTTTGTGTGCTGAGTAGGAGAATCCAGTGAAGACTTTTAGCTTTCGCAGTCCTCTTCAAAACACCAACAAGTCTTAATAGATGTCTGGGTGGTGGAAGCAGGGATTATGTGCATCTCCACTACAAATGTAGCCCTTTGTACCCTTAGGCATATACATGAATAGAGCCTGTGTGTGTGTGAGAGAGAGCGAGAGGGAGGGAACCCTTGTCTGAATTATGAAGATCTGCCTTTTGTGATAATGTCTCTCCCTGCTTTGTAGCTGGTGTGTGTCTCTCTTTAGGTGTCCCAACCTAGCCAGCCGGCCCACAGTGACTTATATACAGTAGGATCCCCTTATCTGCAGGATCAGTATCCGCTGATTCACCTATCCACGGTCTGAAACTATCAAAAATATTAAAAGAAAAATCTTAAGAAATACATATTTTTAAAGGTGAAGTTACCAAAATTGGCCACTAGAGGAAGCCAGAGACCACGCTATGTATAACATTTACTAGAGAAATTGATTAGGCATCCTTCAGTCTCGAGAGACTATGGTATTACTAGAGAAATATATTTTCACAATATCATTATCAGAACTGGCCCTTAGGGTGAGCCAGAGACCATGCTGTGTATAGCATTCACTATTAAAATACCATTCACTGTATGTATTTTTCAGCATCCACAAGGGGGCCTTGGAACTGATCCCTTAGGAGTATGGGGTTCCTACTGTATTCTAACACCTTTGTAGTGCTTTAAAATCCTCCTGTGCCTGAATAGAAGAGTTTTAATAAGTAATCATATAAATACTGTTGTATGTCCTTCAACTGGCAGATTGAGGGATGACTTTGAAAACATCACGCCCCCAGACTGGCAGATGACAGGATGCTTTTTTTTTTTTAAAGGGCCCAGAAACTCTAGTAATCATTTTAAAGAGCAGTCAGAAGTCAAAGCGATTTCAGAACAACCTGGCCATGTGCTGGGATGAAATAGAGCATTAGTGTAGAGGACCAAAAGTAAAGGAACACAACACTCGGTTCTTAGGTATCAGTAGAGCTGAGAATGCATACAGAAATTATTGAAATACGAGTTTCATATTTCTTGCTTACCAAGATCAAGAGTGTGATAGAAGTATAATTTTTTAAATGGTGTTTGATGACAACATTTTGCATGGTGTTTTCAGTGGGGGGGCTATTTATTCAATTTATTTATTTGACTTATTTATAGGTCGCCTTTCTCCCGATAAGGGGACTCAAGGTGGCTCACACTGTTAGAAAAAGTAGAATTAAAAATGGCATACATTAAAAACAATTCAACTACGGTAGCAAATAAAATATATTGAATGTTTATAAATATTTAAAATTTAAAAACTGAGTTTAAAAAATGGCATTCAGTGACTCAGTTGTGATTGTTAAAAGCCTGCCTGAAGAGCTGAGTCTTCCAACTCCTGGCAGAAGAATAAAGAGGAGGGGGACCAACCTAATTTCCCAAGGGGAAGCCTTCTACAACCTGGGAGCAGCCACAGAGAAGAAACTGAACAGGGGTACACGGAAAAAATCTTGGCCCAAGACCTTTTTGCTATCCTTTTGGATGGTATTGGGTTTCATGCCGCAGTAGCTTGACTCTGTGTGAGGAGACGCCTTCTTTGGCCTGGTGAGGTAAGGCTAGTAGATAGTCGGAGAGAACGTCCTTTGGGGCACTTCCAGTGGGTTCAGGCAGGCTGGCTGGCTGGCTAGTGAGGTGAGGGGCTCATGCTGTTTCCTCCCCTCGAATCCCCTCCTCACCCCCTACCCCTCTGCCCTTGCAGCAAATTGGCTGTGGTGTGTGCCAAGCCTGCCAGATGTCTCAGGACTGCGGCATCTGCAGTGTGTGTGTCCTGCGAGCCAAGAGCCCCGAGCTCCGCATTGGCATCAAATGCCTGCTGCGCCGATGCTTGAAGATTGTCAAAAAGGTACCACCAGCTGCTCCTTGCTTATCCCTCCCCTGAGCCCCTTTTTCCCAATAATTTGGCTGTTCCTCTTTCCCTTTCTCCTTTCCCAATGGCCCTTAGGCGCTGTCTTGAGGCTTAACTCTTGTCTGTTTCTCTTTGTCCTCCTTTGTCCCCGGCCACCTTCTGCAGGGCCTTGAATGTGGCATGTGCCAGGCCTGCAAGATAACGGAAGACTGTGGCACCTGTGTTATCTGTTTGCGGAGGCAGAAGCCAGGCATGAAGCGCCAGTGGAAATGCCTCAGACGTCGCTGCCTTAAACGCAAGGTGTGTGTATGTGTGTACTTGGCCTTGGTTTTGGTCTTCTATGGGGGAGAGAGTCAAACAGTCTGGATATGGAAAAAAAAAGAAGGGCTTCCAGTCCAGTATTGGGTTCACTCGTATGGCCACCCACAAGGAGGCAGAGGACATGGCATAAAACTCTCTGTGGCTTAGACCCTGTTCTCCACCTGCCTTAGACTCGGAGAAATCTTTCTCTCCAATAGGTTTTTGCCTTCTAGCTTGCTCTTTTTAAAATGCTCTGCACGGTTTTACTCCTCTCTTTCATCTACACAAGTTACGATCTCTCCATTGTGACAAATTGATCTATACTGTACTCTCCTCAGGACGCTAGTCCACATTTAGAATTTATGGGAGCAAATGTAAATTAGATTACGTGCCTTTAAAGTAACTTTTTTTGGGGGGGATTGCTGTAGCATGCTGAGTCTCAGAGCTTGTTGCCCTCTCTGTCAACAGAAACAGGGGCATATAGGTTTGATCTTCTGTGCCTTCACAGATGACAAGACCTGGCTATCCCTTCCTTTTGCCTTTATCTGAGTCACTCTCCTGAAAAGGCACAGTATAATTTTTTTTTATATGAGCTCTCAAAATTTATATGAAAAAACGTTGTCCTTCAGATGACCAGAAGCCCTTTTTGTCTTCTTTCCACCCTCTTCCTTAGGGGGGAAAAAGTGTTCGGACCTCCACTTTGGCACAGCCAAGGCCATTCCAAACCGAGTTGCATTACAGCTCGTTCAACCTGGGCAACTTCTGCCTAGGTAGACTTCTCTACCAATGTTCCCCTGCTGGAAGTTGGCAAAACAGCAGCCTGACCTTGCTATCTGTACTCACCAAACACTATGAAACAGAAGCATATGCCTCTGCTTGGAAGGCCTTTGGCCATTTGATACTCAAATAGGCCCCCTTTCCTTAAGAGTAGTGTTTCCTGTCCCATTAAGCTGTAGAGCTTGGATACGTCCCGATTTATGGATAACTCCTTCACCACCGAGAGAGATGGAGCTTTGAGAACCTAATGTGAAAGTCCGTGCTTACCTGTGTGGGAGGAGATATCCAGACCCTCCCAATCAGCAGTATGCTTTCTTTGCTCCTGTATGTCTGCTACAATCCCCCACCCCTGCTTGGCTTTGACAGAACTGAGGGCAGAATATAGGGTCTAAGCCATAAAGAGACACAGTTTTACATGCATCCCTCTTTCTCTGTGATGATAGGAATTAAACCATTCATGGATTTCTCCTTCTTCAAATAAAAGAATGCACAGTAGAGTTCCTAATGGGTTTTTTTTGTTCTTTTATTTGAATTATATACACCTAACCTTTTTTTTGTAATCCAAGATGTTTGTCATACTTGGATGTTAAAAAGTGTAGAATATCCAGAAAAACTGTGCTCACTCTACATCTCTAGCCATCAGCCATCATCATTATTCATTATTGACATGATTGGTATTCCACTCTTCCTCTTGGAAGTCTAGGGTGACTTACAGTCTGTATTAAACACAGTGAAAATCATAGACTGCAAGTATTTAAAATGCAGGTCACAGATTAACTTGTTGGAATAGCACCCATAATAGCGCAAAGCCTTCTTTGCGTAATTATGTTGTAAGCCACCCAGAGAATGCTCCAATTACTATGGGGTGGTACATAAGTTGATACATACATAGATACATACATAGATACATAGATAGATAGATAGATACATACATACATACATGCATACATAATGCAAAAAGAAGTATTCCAGAGTAGGGTGTCATTATTTGAGCAAGCTTGACAGACATGCATAGTGAATACATGCCCGTTTAGTTGTTAATTAATGAAAATCTTGCCCTGCATTGACAGCCTTCTGCAGGCTTGCATAATTTATGCAACAGGATTTTGGTCCATGTGAGATTTAAGGCTTTTAAGAAGTGTCTTCTAGTGGCTGAAATTCCTGACCGTAGTCTGTGGATCCATATCCTGTCTTGGGAATCATCCTTTTACCTGTGTGGTGGTGGTGTTATTTGGAGGGTAGAGGGCGATACTAGTTTTGTCAAACTGTTGATATTGCTAATTTGGCCATGCCCAATCCCTCTTGTCCCTTTGAGAAACAAATCTAGAACTCTGGATGGGTTTGTTAGAAGGTCCAAAAAACACTTACCGTATTTGGTTGAGCTGAAAAAGTATTTCTTTTTTTGATCAGTGCTAAACACACAGTTGTATCCCTGAGTGTTGCTAAAACGTATCTGTTTCTGTGAAAAACATGTTCTTCTTCTTTGTGGCTGAAACCAGCCTCAGAAAGCTTAGCCCAGGAGCGCTTTCTACACCCCCCTGCTGCCTTGGCCCAAGCCCAAATGCTCCCTATCGATTCCTACTCACTTCTCTTCTTTTGTCATGAGTTCAGCCAAAGATCTGGAATCAGAGGGGTTAATTACAGTTGAGGAAAATGCTGGGCAATTAGTATCACAGACAGCTGAATCACCGCCAGATTCTCCTCCCCCACTAGCCAGAGTGAGAGATAAGCTTCGGCAGAGACTCACAACACGGAGGTCTGAGGCTCGCATGAATGCTTCTCACAGGAACATCAGGTCGACCAGCCCTGAGTTTTAACAGGATGGAATGTTTCTAGGAATTAGATGATTGTTGCTGCTATATAATTTGTACCCAGAGGCTTGGAAGCAACAAGTCAATTCTCTGGCTTGCGTCCACGCTCCTGCTTATCTTGAACCTTGCTCTCTTGACCCTTGGCTTTTGGACTCTGACTTCTGACTACGGTTTGTGTTTTGGCTTTGACAATTTGGCATCTGTTTTGTATCTCCCGGACTTCTGACCTTGGACTGGCTTATTGGACTTTTGCCTGCTGAATCCCCTAGAAACGTGACAGATTGCTTCCACCCCACACTCTCTCCACAAGATGGAGGGAGAGGCAAGTGAAGGCTCTGGGCAGCTGAATGCTGTGCTAACTCAGGTGCAGTATCTTACACAAATGGTGGCACAGCTTCAGCAGCAACAACTGCAATCTCAGGCCAACGCTGCCGCCCAGATCAAGTGCCCTGTGCTTCCTCCAGAAAAGTTTGGAGGAAAGGTGGAGTTTCCAGCATTCCTGGCACAGTGTAAACTGTATATTGAGCTGCGTGCCAGAGATTTTCCCACGGACAAAACCAAGGTATGCTTCATAGTCAGTCTTCTCAAGGGACAGGCAGCTAAATGGGCTACTCCTCTACTCCTTGCTCCTTCACCCCTGTTAACCAATTACCAGGGCTTTTTGGACCATATTTCAGCAGCTTTTGCTAATCCCTTGCAAGCTGCTACGGCCAATAGGAAGATTCGGGCCCTGAAACAGGGTAAGGGTTCAGTTTCCCAGTATTCCACTGAGTTCAGACTCTTGGCCCAAGACTTGCTCTGGAACGAGGCGGCTCTCATGGACCAATATATGGAGGGGCTGGCTGATGATATCCTGGATGAGCTGGTGCGTGTAGACCGACCCAATACGCTGCAAGAACTAATCATGCTGTGCCTTCACATCGATGGCTGCCTAGAGAGACGCCTAGTACGGGGCGGTTCCCATCCCTCGCAGCCACTCCCGACGTCCGCTAGCACTGGAGGAGACGATTTCAAGCCCATGCAGTTGGGGGCTGCTCAGCCACGCCTCACCCCTGAGGAAAAAACATGACGCCGTTCACAAAATCTCTGCCTGTACTGTGGGGGAGCAGGACACTTCACCTCTGGCTGCTTTGTCAAGCGGTGCGTCCCCGGCTCCGTGCTACCACCGCCAGCAAAAGATTTGCCCCATATCTGAGTGGACCCCCAGACGTGGGGCACCTAGCTGGGTCCCCTGAACCCTATGTTAATATCCAGGGTCCTTTCCTTGTGCCAGTGAAACTTTGCTTACCGGATGGGCACTGGCTGTTTGTTTATGCCATGGTCGATTCTGGGGCCGACCGCTGTTTCATTGACACGGCCTTCATGAAACAACACCGGATTCCTATACAGGACAAAGAGACCCCGACTCTAGTTGAGTCCATTGATGGCGTCTCCTCCGCTCCGGCCCGGTGACCCAGGAGACCTGTCCGGTTATTCTCCAGATCCAACACCATCAGGAGCAACTACAATTCAACGTTGCACGTATGCTTCGTTTTCCCCTCATTCTGGGACTTTCCTGGCTCCGGACACATAACCCCCTAGTGTGACTGGGCACAAGGGGAGTTGCGCTTCAAGGATCCGTGTCCGCATCTGGTTCCACCGGCCACCTTGGCTGCAGCAGGTTCGACAGTTAGTCCCATGATACCCTCGGCATACAGGGACTTTGCTGACGTCTTCGAGGAAAAGGGGGCCGACCAGCTATCCCTGCATTGACCCTATGATTGTGCCATCAATTTGGTGCCTGGGGCACCCCTCCCTGTGGTGCGGATCTACCCTATGTCCAAACCAGAACTAGTGGTCTTGTGGGCCTTTCTTGACAAAAACCTGAAACGGGGATTAATCCGGCTGTCCATGTCACCCCTGTCTGCACCCGTTATCTTTGTCAAAAAAAAGGGTGGAGAGCTCCGCCCCTGCAATGATTACTGGGCCTTGAATAAAATAACCATTCGGGACCGCTACCCCCTGCCATTGATCGCTGAACTCCTGGATTGCCTTAAGGGGGCTCAGGTCTATACCAAGCTGGATCTCCGTGGCGCCTACAATTTGGTGAGAATTTGTGCAGGCGACGAGTGGAAGACGGATTTCGGGACTCGTTATGGCCAGCACGAATACCTGGGCATGTGTTTCGGCTTGACCAACGCTCCAGCCGTATTCCAGCGGTTCACGAACGTCATCTTCCGAGACCTGCTTGATCGCTTTGTGATCATCTATTTGGATGACATTTTGATTTACTCCCGAAACCCCCGCTTGGCACACAGAACACGTTCGCCAGGTCTTACAACGACTCTGAGATCACCGACTCTACGCCAAGCTGGAGAAGTGTGAGTTCAACCTGCAGGAAGTCGAATTCCTAGGCCACATCGTGTCACCCCACGGGATCCAGATGGACCCAAAGAAAATAGAAGCGGTTCTGACCTGGCAGAAGCCCCGGAACCGTAAAGATGTGCAGCAGTTTCTCGGCTTCGCGAACTATTACCGCCAGTTTATACCAGCCTATGCAGACATAACCACGCCTCTGACCCGTCTCTTCCGGCCCAAAGAGCCGTTTCTTTGGACTCCAGAGGCAGACCATTTCTTCACCACCCTGAAAACTTGCTTTACGACCAAGCCAATCCTGCGTTATCCAGACCCCCGACTACCATTTACTGTGGAGATGGATGCCTCCAGTGTGGCCCTGGGTGCAGTGCTGTCCCAGCGGGAGGACCCCTCACAGCCACTGCAGCCCTGCGCTTTTTACTCCCGGCAGTTAACACCTTCAGAACGTAACTACACCATCTGGGAGCGGAAACAAAACCGCTTTCGATGTCTGGAGGCATTACCTTGAAGGGGCCCATCACCCTGTCCAAGTTTTGACTGACCACCGGAATCTGGAACACTTGCAAACAGCCCGACGCCTCAATCAACACCAGATCAGGTGGTGCCTCTTCTTCTCCCGGTTTGACTTCCGCATTACCTGTATCCCGCAGACCCAGAATCAGAAAGCCGACACCCTTTCCCGCAAACTGGAATACTCTGTATCACCCTCTGAAGAGACTCTGGCTGCACCTATCTTATCACCCTCAGTCTTCGCAGCCACTACAACCCGCTTGTCCCTGGCTGAGGAAATTCGGGCCAGCCAAGCCCAAGAGCCCTGGGCCAAGAAACGCTTGCAGGAACTCCAAGAGGGCCCTGCTGGAGACTTTGTTAACCACCAGGGTCTCCTATTGCACCGAGGGCGCCTGTATGTCCCTCCAGGGCCCCTCCGAGCCAACGTGCTCTACTTGACCCACGATTCCCCTCCTGTAGGACACTTTGGTCAGTATAAGACTCTGCATCTACTCACACGGGAGTTCTGGTGGCCCCAGGTTCATGCTGACGTTGCTTGTTACGTTGATTCCTGTGAGGTTTGTCATCGAGCCAAGGATGTACCAGCCAAACCTCCAGGGCTGCTACATCCGCTACCCGTACCAGCTGGCCCTTGGGACACAGTATCTCTGGACTTCATCACTGACCTCCCGCGGTCACAAGGGCACACCTGCATTCTGGTAATGGTGGACCTGTTCACCAAAATGGCTCATTTTGTCCTGTGTCCCAAGCCTCCCACAGCTCCTGAAACAGCTCAGCTCTACCTTCAACACATTTTTCGTCTACACAGGCTCCCAACACACTTAATTTCGGATCGTGGCTCCCAATTCACCTCCCGGTTCTGGCAAACCTTGCACACCAGTCTTGGTACCTAGGTGCACTTATCCTTGGCGTACCATCCTCAAACCGATGGATAGACCGAGCGTACTAACGCCACCCTTGAACAGTACCTACATTGCTATACCTGCTATCAGTAGGATGATTGGGCTACCTTGCTACCCCTGGCTGAGTTCGCCTACAACAACGCCATACATTCGTCCACAAAACAGACCCCATTTGCAGCCATTTATGGATACCACCCTCGTTTTTTCCCAGCCATCCTGCCGTCAACCGTAGTTCCTGCTGCTGATGCTCACGTACCCGAGTTGCAGGCTCTCCAAGATTTGCTCTGAGAGCAACTTCAGCAAGCTAAGGATGCCTACAAGACAGCGGCCGACAGAAAACGGCAAGAAGGGCCACCTCTGAAACCAGGGGACCAGGTCTGGCTCTCCACCCGTTATCTATGCCGACCTGGCCAGTTGCGCAAGTTGGACCCTCGGTTCGTAGGGCCTTATCTAATCACAGATCAAATCAACTATGTCGCTTTTCGGCCACAACTCCCAGCCACTCTCCGTATTCACCTGGTTTTCATCGGTCCCTCCTTGTCCCTGTTGCGGCACCAGACCCTGTCCGACCTCCACCTCTGGCTCCACCTCCACCTGTTTTGGTCGATGATGAGGAAGAATATGAGGTTTGTCAGATCCTAGACTCACGAATCCACCGGGGGAGCCTTCAGTACCTCGTGGACTGGGAGGGCTATGGCCCTGAGGATCGATCATGGGAACCCGCAAGCAACTTACACACACCCCGACCTCGTACAACAGTTCCATGCCGCCTATCCTGATTGACCCAGTCCATCTGAAGGGGGGAGCCCTGCGGGGGGGGGGAATAGTGTCATGAGTTCAGCCGAAGAAAATCTGGAATCAGAGGGGTTAATTACAGCTGAGGAAAATGCTGGGCAATTAGTATCACAGACAGCTGAATCACTGCCAGATTCTCCTCCCCCACTAGCCAGAGTGAGAGATAAGCTTCGGCAGAGACTCACAACACGGAGGTCTGAGGCTCGCATGAATGCTTCTCACAGGAACATCAGGTCGACCAGCCCTGAGTTTTAACAGGATGGAATGTTTCTAGGAATTAGATGATTGTTGCTGCTATATAATTTGTACCCAGAGGCTTGGAAGCTTGTGGAAGCAACAAGTCAATTCTCTGGCTTGCGTCCACGCTCCTGCTTATCTTGAACCTTGCTCTCTTGACCCTTGGCTTTTGGACTCTGACTTCTGACTACGGTTTGTGTTTTGGCTTTGACAATTTGGCATCTGTTTTGTATCTCCCGGACTTCTGACCTTGGACTGGCTTATTGGACTTTTGCCTGCTGAATCCCCTAGGAACGTGACATCTTTCCTCTGTGTGAGCAGCACCTTAAGAGAGTTTTCAGAGTGATTTACCTCTAATCCCCGTTTTCTTCTTTTTCTGCTTCTTCCCTTCGCTTGTCTGTTCTTTTCCGGTTTGGAAAAAAAAGCAGAAAAAGAAAAACAGTTGTTAGTTGTATTGTCACTTCTTCACATGTAAACGAGAGCAGGACCCTCTTGTTCTTACATTTTGGAAAATCAAAATGCTTCCTAAGAGACAGACATCCTGTGGCCGAGGTCAGACTTCTGTTTTGCAAAGGAGGGATGTAGTTCAAGGGTTGTGAAGACTGCAGAGTGGGGATTGAGGGCCATTTCCTCTCCAGGAGATGTAAGCAATGAAGGCCAGTGAAATCAGGCTGTTCTGCCTGATGCCCATCTCAAAATCTTCTGGAAGGCCCACTTGCACTTGGTGAGAGGTGGGGTTCAAACCATACAAGTTAGTCCTAGGTCAGCCCTTCACTCTCCACTTTTAGGGAAAGACCGGTTTGTAGAGAAAGAGACATTGGACCAAAAAGGAAGGCCAGAGAAGTATAAAACCTCCATACAACAGACGGTTGGAATTCCTCAGTTTCCATCTACCAGAGGGACCCAGTTCCAAGGTTGTCTTATTCTGGCTTGTTTCTACCAATTCAGTGTGTTACATGTCATCAAGTTAGAACTGACTTATAGTGACCCTAATAAGGCTTTTAAGGTAGGTGAGATATTCAGGGAGTGGTTTTACCAGTTCCACCCTCCTCCCTAGTGAGTGTGCCTGGCTGAGCAGGGATTTGAACCCAAGTCTCCAGAATCCCAGTTACTGGGTATCTGACACCTACCTAGAATTTGGCAAACATAACTGTTTCTGTGTTTGAGAATGGAAAGTTTGCTTTGATGTTCCTGCTTAATATAGCTAACAAAAGGCCTTTTGTGTGACCTGATACGTGATCCCCTCTCTCTTTCTCTCATTATTTCCCCTTTCCCTCCCTCCCTGCCTCACAATCCTCCTTCACATCTATGCACGCAAAGGTTTGTGCTGCAATGTTGTACCCTCTAGTTTTCAGCCCCGCTGGGTGGGACTCCGCCTCTCTCTCGTGTGACTTCTTCCCTGCGTGTGCGGGGGATTCCGTTGCAACTGGAATCAAAGGGGCTGCGCAGAGGAGGAGGAAAGCTGTGTGGAGGGGGCGGAGGTGTGCGTGTGCTATCACGGGTCTTAGAGGGAACCTTGTTCTGCTGTCTCTGTGATGACTGATCACCCTTCTATGCGAGCAGGCCAAGGGCCTGCCTTCTTTGGGGTTTGGTCAAAGTTTCTATAATATTCTCCTTCCTCATTCATTTCGTATGCAATTCTAAACTACAAACTTGCTGTGACGTGAGCTTCCTCACAGACTGCACATTTCCCCAACTGTTTCAGCTGCACAACTATTCCCCACAGAGATCTCTCGTCCAGTCAGTGAACCCGTATATGTCAACATGTTGAAAGCAGTATCATTGAGATGCCATGTCAGACCAACTGTCTGTCCTATCTTTTTGCCTTCTATGAAGTTCGAAAAAGTTTGCCAACTCTTCATCTGCATCATTTTGTGATTATGTGCACACATGCTAATGGCAGTCTATTATAAACCTGTTCTCTATGTAGCTATTTAAAAATACCCGTTAAAAACATTACAAAGCCATAACATGGATGCATTCTGCTGGTCGATTATATATGTATGTTAGTTTTAGTGCGCTGTCTTTTGATTTCATGGGAGGACATTGCCTTTCAAGTATCTCTCAATGACAGGCAAACCAGCGAAATAAGCAACATCTGCTTTTGTCAACTTGAATAGCAAAGAATTTACTATTTTTAATTCTGTTTACTACTGTTGCCTCAATGTCATCAGACATAGCCTGTATTCTTTGAGATACTGCATTGCTTGAAAGAGGGATAGTGTTCATTTTCCTCACGTGTTCTTTGCCAAGCATATACAGAACGGTATCTTTTATACAAAGAGAAATTAAATTGTCAGCTGTATTATGATTCTTACCACATCCAGCAATACAATAGCTAATATGATAGAAGGTTTCAAGTACATTTTTGTTATCTTTGTTAGCTGACAACAAGAACAGTGTCATATTGTGATGTTTCTCTAGGCAGTGAAAAAACCTGCATTCCTTGTTTGTGTAGCCAACTTGTTTTGTTTGTAAATGCCATAACAGTAAAGAATGTTTCATGCTACCATTGGATAATACTTCCCCACACACTACACACCGGGGCTTAGGACTCATCTCCTGTATGCGAAAACCCATGCTTCATATATTCATCACAGTATTTTTTTTTCTTTTTAACTTGTTCGAAGAACTGAAGACTGTGCCTTCTCACTATTTTGCACTAAAGGGTTGGGGATCTCCTGAGAAATTCTTGGTGATTTGTCAATATCCACATTATGTTTCAGGTTTTTTACTGTGTCGATATTCAACCACTGGTAGAGAAATGAGAATTAAACCCAACTGTGTGGCAGGGAGGTAGCAGGGAAGCATTTTATTAAGATGTGGCTGGAGGAAAATACAGAGGCTTACGTGTGTATTCTCAAACCTTATGTGTGTTACTAGGACCGTATATGTACATGTATGCATAGTTTTTCATACTAAAAATATATATATATAACTCCCTCCAATTAACCAAAAAAACTAACCAAAGAAAACCTTAATAACACAAAACCACACAAGCAATACAGTAATACATCATGTGCTCCCCTCTACTGGGACCATCTGGAGACCTTATATAGACAGATACAAAACTACTAAAACACAAATTCATAAAGAACAAGGCATCATTCATAGGATGTTCCAGGAATGTTAACACTAGGCACATCTGGGTAGTGTCAGAAATATGATTTACGACCCATTATCTTCTTGTTCCCACATGTCAGGCCATGTTTTTTTTCCTCTCACTCCTGTCTTCCTCCTTTGACTTTTTACAAAGAGCCTACAACAAACATCTATAATTCCTTCTTAATTGTTTTACTGTGGACTGCTTTACCTGCTCTTACATTTCACCTATAGATTTATTTTAGGCTATAAAATTATTTTCTTGATCTCACATCTCTGTTGGCTGATGTCATTCATCAGACTTTAGTGTCACATAGCTCTGGCACTGATCAGTTCTTGTTTCTTCCAGAAAAAAATGCCCCCCAAGAAGGACAGCTGTAGCTCCAAGAAGCTCACCATAGTAAGTACCGGGTGTGTGGTCTTCTCTGAGCTTGGCATGCACTCCATTCTGTACTACTCTCCTGCTCATCTGTGCCTTTTGATTGCTCCTCAACTGTTTTGTGTATCATCTTTGTTTCTGGTTGTTGTTGTTTTTCTCATGCTGCCAATGTGCTTTTCCTCTTGTGCAGTCATCTGTCAGGTGGGGAGGGTGTGAATGTACAACTGTAGCCTGGCAGGAAGTCTGATTTAGGGAGGTGCCTTCTTCTTAGCAGCAGGACGGTGACCTGTTGGTTCCTTTTTTGGTGACAGCTGTGCAAGAGAACCCGTGGCTGCCTATGGCTTGAGACATTGGCCTTGTGCATGGATTTCTCTGTAGTTGTGCCTATTCTTGGGGAAGAACCCACCCACCCACCTCCCAAGTACATGTCCTTGGTGTTGTTTCCTCCTTGCCTAAGTGAGTGCTGTGCCTAATGGCCTCTTTGGCTCTTTCCCGGTTGGCACCAGGAAGCAGCCTCTGCAAAGGATACTGTTACCCCAGCACGACGCCGGCAGAAGAAGCCAGCACCTGCAACAGTGAGTGGCATCACTTCTGCATGCCGTTCAGCATGTGGGCCAGCCCCATTGTGCATGCACCATCCACTGAGTCACTCCTCTGCTGGGCAGATATCATGAGGTCGGGGGAGCAGAAGGGGAGAACAGTGGTAGGTGTTCTAGTGCCCAGTTCTGGGGCCAGAAATGAGATATTTGGAATAGGGATTTTGAGCAGTGACAGATTTTAAGAAGACCTGTCTTTGACTGTTGACTAGGACATTAAGCTGATCTTGGATCTCTGTGTCTAATCTGTCTTGCAAGGTTAATGGGATAACATGATTTTTGGAAAATGGTGGGGTAGAGTTCTGTCAGATTCATTGTCAACGACCTCAGGATTATGTGACTGGGGTTAAATGTTTCTGCTGCTCTCTCAGCGTTTTATGTCTTTATCTGTCCCTCTGTTTTCTTTCTTCCTCTTCTCCCTCTCCCCTGTGCCTACTAGGATGGGCCTCCTCCCAAGGCCCAGGGGGCCCCAAGGCGACGCCATAAGCGGGTGTCAGCACCACCGCCACTACCACCACCACTACCACCAGAGTCCACAGTGAGTGGAAGGTTTAAAATAATGGAGTAGAGGCCTTGGGCAATTTCTGTGTGCAGGCTGAGTTGGAGTTGGTGCACAAAGAGAGTTACAGAAGCTGTCAGCCTGTGCTTACCTAGGCTTTGCTTGTCTTAAGTCTTAACTGCTGTAGCAGAGGGAGGGTGGAACCTCCCCCTCCTCCTGGCTGATCACTGCTGCTGCAATGTCGGAGAGGCTGATCACATGTGAGTTGCAGGAATTGACCTTTGGACCATTCCTCTGACAGTCTGCCCATGTGCGTGCTGTGTCTCGCTCCAAGTGAATCTTTGTGAATGAACCTGTAGCTCTCCTGATACTTTTAGAATGCAACTCTCATCTGCCCTTATCATTGGCGGTGGTGGTTAGGGCCGATGGGAATTGCAATCCAGCAACATTTGGAAGATGGAAGATGACCGGAGCAGTCAGACCTCTGTGTCAAGTGTGCTGCAAATCAGGTCTGAAGTATGGCATATTAACTAGTGGATGTTGCAGAAAATATAATTCCCCTTTGTCCCATCTCTGGGGAGTGATCTTCCTTCTGACCAGCTGAGTTGCGAAGTGGCACTCACTCAAGACTAGGGAGGCTAAGAGGAGCCTAAAGTGAAAACCCACTTCAGAGGGCCCTCTTGTTTCTGTCAAGGTGTGCCACAAACATTTGTTACAATTTGATTTCCCACCATTGTCAGATATGGTACAGGTCTGGGCATATTCACGCAGCTGCATAATTGGGAATCCAATCATAAGGATTTCTCAAAAAAATTCTGGATCATAGAATAAGTATTTGATTTGAAAAAGCAATTGCAATCAGAGTTCTAGAGGCCTGATTGAACAGACCTTCAAACACTTAAACAGCACTAGTAAGAGGAATGAAGTAAAGAAAACCAGAAATAAAAGACTCATTAAGTAGTTCTGTCTGATAGGAAAATACAGAGTGTGAGGATGCCTCAAGCCTTGTTAAAGTCATGAAATAAGGGAGCCATGAATTCAGCAGCCTGATCTGATAAGGATCCCCTGCTTGTAAATTCAGAGAAACTGGGAGATCTCATATTAGTAATGAATCTTAAGGAAATTAATTCTTGAGCTCAAACAGGATCTGTGACATGTTTTAAATGTTGACGTTGTGGAAACTGTATTTTGAGAGTTATCAGGAAGGCAGCAGGCAAGACATTCTGTGCCACTTTCAAGACTAAAGTGTTCCAAAATCCATATTCTGGTGATGTCACATTAGAGGTTCTAGCACTTTTGTACCTCTTCCTCAAATCCTGCCTATGTATGAGAAAGGAGAACTTAAAGAGTTTGAAGAAGTCTAGGATTTGTCCCAGCAGGCACTTCTAATAGAGTTTTATTTGCATGGGACTCAGACATTGTATAGCATTTTGAAAATGAAAATCTTCTTGACTTCCTTGGATAAATGTTCTCAACCTTTTTTTTGGCCACGGTCCTTTTAGGAGCTCTTCTCAGGTTCCGGGAACTCCCCCCCCCCCCCATCAAATAAAGAAAGCTTTTAACTGTGTTCAAACAAGGATGTGACAAGAACAGATGAATCTGTGGCCCCCTTCAAATGTGCCAGGGTGTCCCAGAGGACCATATGGCCCCCGTTGAGAATGGCTATAAAGCCTACCTCTGGGCAGAAAACTGAATTATAGAACTCTTTATGCTGAAATCATGTTCTCTTATTCATCATATGTTGTCTCCCCCCTCTCATTTCTGAGTAGAAAATAAAGTTGTGTATCAAGCCGACACATATAATATTTTCTTCTTTTAATTAAAGAATTTATGCTTCAGGTCTATACAGGAACGTAAAAACTGATTGCTGTGTCGAAAATCATTATTTGTAGACACTTCAGCCACATTAAAATATAAAAGAATTTGGCTTGTAATATAAAAGCCTTAAGCAATTAAATATTGACACACATAATTGTAAAAAGCATTTCTCTTACCAGAAATGGAACATAGTGTAAACCAGCATGTGAAACATCTAAATTGCTTCAATTACCCCCTCTTTTTAATTCAACTACTATTTCTTGCATAAATATGCAATGTATTCAGTCAATGATATTGATCATGGGCAGTAGCTTATTTTTCTGGAATATGTATTATCTGTTGCTAGTAAGGTCTCTAGATAAGTTTTTCCTTGCATATGTTGCTAGAAGTCATGAACTCTAAAAGCATATATTTCTGTAGTCCAATTGCAGAACCCATAGGCATGTATCAAAATATTCTCTATTTTTAAAAAAATAGTATTATTGAAAAAAACAGCTTGTTTCTGCCATTATGGTTGTTTCTCTATGAGGGACATTACTGTCTGCTTCGTTTACAAGGAAACAGTGCTATCACAGATTTTAGTCTAAAGAGTCTGCTTCAGAGGACTGCTCTCTGACTACAAACATTATGGAAGTTTACAAGAGTTGCCAATCGGGAGAAATCAAAACACAAATGTCTCTCGTTTACCTCTTTTTGTGTCAGTATTTGTCTGGTTGCAAAATGAAAGCAAGAAACAAAAAGCTATGAAAAAGCACTCAAGTTCTTTTGCTGCCATCTAGGGAACCATGAGAATTATAGTCTCCAAGCATTTTGTCTGTCTTCAAATGATCTGCGGAGGTTTTCACGAGTCCAATAAAAATAGAATCTGTGGATTCATTGGCAGTCACGCTATTATTAGGCCAGCTAAAAATGCACAAATTTCTCTGTGCAGGTTTTTAAGCTAAAATGTCTCTTTGTCAAGCATGATGACACAGAAAGCAGGGCTGGGTCGGGAGGCTTAGTAGTCAGCAACATCTGGAGGGTATCAAGATGGAGATTACTGTACATCAGTGGTTCCCAACTTTGGGTTCCGAGGTGGTCATGGACTCAAACTCCCAGAAGCCTTCACCACTAGCTGTGTTGGCCAGGATTTCTTGGAGTTTGAGTCCAAAAACACCTGGAGATGCAAAGTTGGGAAGCACTGTGGTAGATCAGTATGAAATCCTGCATACTGTACTTGACTTTGCTTATCTAAAGATTTCCTTTCTTCTGTTAATCTAATTAAAAGATTTAGATATTTTGTGTCGAGATGAATGACCCACCTGCTCAGTCACACAAGAGCTGTGTTAGTGCATCTTCTGACTCTCTTGGACTAGGCATTCAGACTAGTTCATCTTCCAGTGTCACTGAGCAAGTGGACTACCTGCAGTCCTTCATTTCTTGTTCCTTTCTTAATTTCTTTGGCTGTCAGGATGGGCCCCTTCCAAAGGCCCAGCTGGTCTCAGGCTGCCATCGTCGCAAGAACTCTACTACAACAGTGAGTGGTATATGAGCTTGGTCTTGTAAAAGTGTTTGTGTTACTGTTGCAGTCTTGTGACTCATGAATGCATGGTATCAGTGATTCCTAACTGTGAATCCTTCAGACATTTTGGACTTCAGTTTCCAGCTTCCAGGCTGGGCAGTGGCCAAGGACCTGGGGAGTTAAAGTGCAAATTTGTGGTTGGCCAAAGATTGATAATCTCTGCTCTTGGTGAATGAAAGCTGCCTCCATGTGGCAAAAAAAACAAGTATTTTCTCCTGGATGCACCTTGTACACCTGTAGTTTTCTGGTTGTGCCTTTACCAAGGGAATGAGGAGCTGTGTTTGCATTGGCTTGTGCACAAGAATATGCTGCAGTCTTGTCTGTGTATATGCATGCATGCATGCATGTGTCAACATCATTATGACTGTAAGATTACTCCCCCGTATGAGTTTATATCCTTGCATCCAGTCTTTCATTTTCTAATGTACACCTTGTGGTAGAATCTGAGTCAAGATTGTGACTAGATTGTTGAGTTTCTGGCTGTTCTTTCTGCTGTTTGATAGTTTTAGGTGTTGAAGGCAAGTTGCTCTTTGTTGACGAGCCTTAGATGAGTGTGTTAACTGACATGTACGAAAAATGTATACATAATGAACCGTGGACTCCCAAAGTTGTGAAACCAAATTTGGGGAAAATTGCTGAAAGCAGTGAGTTCTCTGGCACCATGATCACAATTGAATCCAGACCCTTCATAAACACACACACACATACACAAACACACAATGTCAGTTGTGGCCTCAGATAACTGATGATGTCTACCTTCACAACTGGGCTAAGCTGGCAATGTCCTCCCACACCAATTTAACAATAAATCCCTTGAACCAGGAACTAATAAAAAACATCTTTTTGCAAGAAACAAAGGTAACCTGTGAATGGTTCAGCATATACAACCTTTAACCAATACCGAAAGGCAAGAGACCAAGCTGCAGACTCTACAGATACTAGGCCAGCCTCTAGTCATAGCTCTGCAGATGAAGCACTCCTAGGCTTTCCAAAAGGTGAGTGTCACAGGTCTGAGAGCACACTTTCAACAGCTGAATTAAAACTTTGAATTCATTGTCATATAACAGCTGAGACAGAATTTTGCATTAGCTACTTGAAAGGCAGCAGGGATGAACTGTGTCCCCTTGGTGGAAAAAAAAGGCCTGTAGAATGGCTTTACTTGTGTTCTGTGCCACTTGGACTGCAGACTGTCTATGGCTGGGCCAAGAAAAGAGTAGAGGAAAAAACAATGCCCCAGTATCTAAACTTCTTAGCCTCTTCAATATGCTGTCCATCGGTTATTCACTCATTTACCTAAGTGCATCTAGAAAAAAAAATAATGAGTTTGGTTTTCCTGAAATTGATTGTTAGCAAATTATCTTTAATATGGCCCATGAAAACATGTAAAAGCCATCTAAGACTGATAGAGACTGATATAAGAACAGCATTGTTTGCTTATAGCAACAAAGGCACTTTGGTCTCTGCCAGTTTGGGGACTGTGCAATTCTAATGCTAAGATTTCTTGATCAAGTTATTGAGGTAGAAATAAAATTTTGTGGGGGCTAGTATACAGCTTTAGTGAACACCCCCCCTCCAAGTAGTAAGAATAGGATTTATCAGATTACCCTCCAGGTCACACCTTACTCGAATTATAAATATGTTGATAAAGGCATCTAATAAGATAAAGCAGCCTTTTATCAATTGAAGAAAGATATAGTTTATTCCACAATTTATTCATTGGAATTGAATCAAAAGCCAATTTCAAGTCTTTAAAGCCTACAAACTTGTTCCCATAGGAGTTCATATATTTCTATAATAGATAGCTAAGTACTAAATAGTGTTCAAGGATTGAGCAGCCTTTCCTGAAACCTGCCTGTTTATCCCCCAGAATATTCTCTTCCTTGTTCCAGGTGGCAAGTCTGATTTTTAAGTATCTGGCATATAATTTGCCCCCTACTGACAATAAATTGATAGGTGTGTAATTTGAAGGTTCCTTCCGATTGCCTTTTTTTCAAGATTGGGATCACTCTAGCCTCTCTCCATGTCAGGGGAGGCTGTCCAGTATTGTTGATATGAATAAGTGTACTAAGATTGGAGTCCACGAGTCTCTATGGGCCTTCAGAATTTTGGATGAGATTATATCTGATCCTGGGCCTTTCTGGTTTCCAGACAAGAGATTAAGGTCTTTATTTCGGCCACGGTTACTGGCTCCCATTTGGTCAGGTTGTTTATGTCCAAAACAATTGAATTCATTGGTGGTGCTCTTGATTCAGCAAACATTTTAGAGAAATAGTGCTTCCAAACATGAGGAGTAATGCTGTAGCTAACTGAGCCTGAGGGAGTCACCCAGACCACTTGTAACTAATGCCCAGAATAAAGGTAAAGGTAAAGATTCCCCTTGACAATTAAGTCCAGTCGTGTCCGACTCTAGGGGCTGGTGCTCATCCCCGTTTGTAAGCCAAAGAGCCAGTGCTTGTCCATAGACACTTTCCGTGGTCAGCATGACTAGACACGGAATGCCGTTACCTTCCCACTGAGGTGGTACCTATTCATCTACTCACATTTGCATGCTTTCGAACTGCTAGGTTGGCAGGAGCTGGGACAAGCAACAGGAGCTCACCCCATCTCGTGGATTTCAACTGCCAGCCTCTTGATCAACACCCAGTGGCTCAGCAGTTTAGAGTTATTATTTTAAGCAGAATCTGTTCATAACTCTCTTTGGTTTTGTGCTGCTTTCTTCTGTTTTGAGCTAATTATGTTTTATTATGCTCTTTTATGAGCGTATTTTGATTGGTGTATTTTGATGCCATGTATAAATATTTGCCATGCTGTGTCTCTTTCTCTTATGTCTGAGGAAGTGGACTTGTCCATGAAAGCTCACATTAAAATATAAGTTAGTCTTTAAGGTGTCATCATATTTATGTCTTTTTTATTTGTTCTTTTATTTTGTTTTTTGCCTATACATTTTATGAATTAGTATTCTTGAGATTTTACCTACTAAACATTCCTTGTCAAACCACTTGGTTTTAATTCTTCACCCCAAATTAAAGTTTTTAATTCTTCACCCCAAAGTAGATTTTAATAGGCTGGTAAGTTTAATGTTTATTACTTCTGACCAATGCAAATGTTTATATCTGTGTTTAAAGTTTGACCACTATATTGATGTTTAAAAGCCCTGTTTACTGGGGTGAGAGCTGACAGGGTAGAGTGAGCGGTCAATGATAACTTTCAATTGGATTTCCAACTCAAAATCCTTGGCCAGTCTAGATAGAGAAGGAATTAATGTATAATCAATCAGTGCTGATTCTTGCATCAAAATCCCCCATTAATATCACATGAGCTCTAAGGGCTTTGGACATCTATTATATAGTGTTCTAAATTTTCCCAAGCTTGTTTTTTTTTGGAATATGTAGAAATAACTATAAAATTTAGAACCAGAGAATACAGCCAGTTTGCCAAATTATAAGACCGATCCCTAGCAACCAGCCAATTCCCTAAAGCCCTGTTTGAAGAACAAGCACTTTGCCTGCTGGAACAAGAGGAAGGGGGTTGGCCTCGTCTCCTCTGGCATATCTTTGCTAGTATAATTCACGAAGAGGACAAGGAATTGCAAGTAAAACTCCAGGTTTTGTTATAAACAAAAGAACATGCCTAATTTAGGTGGAACAATCACAATATTAAGGACTAGCCACATGTTTAGATTTCCAGTTGAACTTCATAACAACATTGAGCTCTCCACTATGTATTGGAGTCCTCCTCTAGTTCTGTAAATTATTTTATGCAAAAAAGTCATCCTCTACGTTTGAATGGGTCAAAAGAGAAGTGATTTCAGAATTTCCCCCACAGTTTTCCCCAAACGTCTGCTTTTTCCACTGTAAAATACTGAATAAAAACTCCTATGGGGAAAATAGGTTTTGTTTTCAGGCCTTCATGTTGTGCTGCGTGACATTCTGTCTTTGTGAAGTTATAAAACCAGTGGGGATTGCATGACTTGAATAGCTGTTTTTCTTACTTTTATCTGACATAGTCTCTCAGAACACTGATGGTGTTGTTTTCCTCTCGGTGCTCGGTTGAATCTTGGTTCAGAGTTGAATGTAGCAAGCTGTTTGTGTTACACGAGTTACGTCAGCCTTGCCTAGATCTCATCTTATCCTGGCTGCTGTCTCAGCCTTTTCTTTGCTAATATATGGGGTCCTTGCATGCCCAAATCCAGCAAATTTAATTTCTGTTTGCTGATGGCACTATTTCTTCATCTCCCTTCTCACTCTAGAAATGGAAACCCACTATGGAGCGAGATCCTGGAAATGTCCCTGTTGCAAAGAGTAAGGTAAGTGCGCAGTAGAGAGAGAAGCCTCTCAATGGTTTTGTTGTGGGATGTTGTTAGTGATGGAATTTTCGTAATTCCAGGACGTCCAGTCCCAAAAGCCACTTAGAACCCTCCAGGCAGACGTCCGGGACCAGGAGAGTTGAAGCCAGAAATCAATCAGAAGTCTTTTAACCTCCACCTTGCGCTTCTCTCCTTCTGTATCAATTCGGAAGCAGAAGGACATGCTCCTTCAGCTGCGCAGCTTCCTGGGAATCACCTCATTGCTCTGTGGGACAGTAGTTCAGTAAGAGGCTCCCCCTATACAGTGTGATGGGTAGTGAGGCTACCCTATTCATAGACCTGATAAAGCCTTGCAGAGTAGCACAGGTCTAACCTGCATGAGGAACCTCATATTGGCTGAAATCCTGTTGCTTTAGCTTTGGCCACATAAGACGGACCACATCAGCAGCCCTGCTTCTGTGGATCCCCTTTCCTCATGTGGCAGCTATTATGGGCTGTGGTCCAGGGGGTGTGAGTATCTAATTTCAGAAAACCACTACTAATGCTGACTCATTTGCGGAAGGGAATAATTTATTGAATTAAAGAAACAAATGAGATCCAGTTCAGGTTTTGGTCAGGGCTTAGCAGCAGAAAGAGCTGCTAACTTTGAACAGTCTCCCCATGGGTAATATTAGGAAAGGTGATTGTGCAAAGTGACAGTGGCTACTTTTGTCATTGGGGTTCCTGGATGAGCATCTTGGGAGATTCAGTCTCCTGCCAGTGCAAGGGAGTTTCTCTGCCGGCTCCCCCAGCAGCTCTTAGAGCCTGCTGAGAACCCATGCACAGGATTTGGGGACCTTCAGCAGGTCTGTGATGCAGCGGATAGTTTCCTGACTGGAGCTGGTTGCAGGGAGAATAGAAATTCTTCTTACTACAGCTTTAGTGACTCCTGGTCCAGTTCTGGTCTCAATTCAAAATCCTTTTTTTTCCTATAAAGCCTTCGATGACTTTGGTCCTGGCCAAGAGACCATGTACAGTATCCCCATATGAGCCTTCTCAGGCATTAAGATCTTCAGGGGTGGGGAAGGGGGCTTTCTCTCGGTCCCATTGCCCTCACAAGCCTGCTTGGTGCAAACACAAGAGAGGACCCCTTTTTTAAGTGGCTGGTCCCAGGTACAAAAATCCCTTCTACGGGAGACCAGGCTGGTCCTCTCCCTGCTGTCCTCCTGCTAGCAGGCAAAGACCTTTTTTCTCAGGCAAGGTTTTAATCACTAAATTGCTGCTCAAGAAGGGCTTTTAAGGGTTGGGGAGTTATCTTTTTTATCTTCTAAAATGGTTTTAAAGGGATTTTATTTAGTACCTTTGTAGGCTTGTCTTGAGTCTCTCTGCTGGGGGAAAGATAAGGTAGAGAATAGATAGGTTTAAAGAACGAATCATCTTTTTTTCTTCCCTGCAGAAGAAGCAGCTGGAAGCAGTGAAAGAAAGAAAGATGGTGGGTCACCCTCCCAAGCATCCCTCAGCCGAGCTAAAGAAGAGCGTGGTAAATATATTTCTCTTTTTCACAGCCTTTTTTGTTGTTGTTGTTGTTTAGTTGTTAAGTCGTGTCCGACTCTTTGTGACCCAACGGACCAGAGCACGCCAGGCCCTCCTGTCTTCCACTGCCTCCCGGAGTTGGGTCAAATTCATGTTGGTAGCTTCGATGACACTGTCCAACCATCTCGTCCTCTGTCGTCCCCTTCTCCTCTTGCCCTCACACTTTCCCAACATCAGGGTCTTTTCCAGGGAGTCTTCTCTTCTCATGAGATGACCAAAGGATTGGAGCCTCAGCTTCAGGATCTGTCCTTCCAGTGAGCACTCAGGGTTGATTTCCTTTAAAATGGATAGGTTTGTTCTCCTTGCAGTCCAGGGGACTCTCAAGAGTCTCCTCCAGCACCACAATTCAAAAGCATCAATTCTTCGGCAGTCAGCCTTCTTTATGGTCCAGCTCTCACTTCCATACATCGCTACTGGAAAAACCATAGCTTTGACTATGCGGACCTTTGTCGGCAAGGTGATGTCTCTGCTTTTTAAGATGCTGTCTAGGTTTGTCATCGCTTTCCTCCCAAGAAGCAGGCGTCTTTTAATTTCGTGGCTGCTGTCACCATCTGCAGTGATCATGGAGCCCAAGAAGGTAAAATCTGTCACTGCCTCCATATCTTCCCCTTCTATTTGCCAGGAGGTGATGGGACCAGTGGCCATGATCTTAGTTTTTTTGATGTTGAGCTTCAGACCATTTTTTGCGCTCTCCTCTTTCACCCTCATTAAGAGGTTCTTTAAGTCCTCCTCACTTTCTGCCATCAGAGTGGTATCATCTGCATATCGGAGGTTGTTGATATTTCTTCCGGCAATCTTAATTCCATCTTGGGATTCATCCAGTCCAGCCTTTCGCATGATGTATTCTGCATATAAATTAAATAAGCAGGGAGACAATATATAGCCTTGTCGTACTCCTTTCCGAATGTTGAACCAATCAGTCAGTTGTTCCATATCCAGTTCTAACTGTTGCTTCCTGTCCCACGTATAGGTTTCTCAGGAGATAGATAAGGTGGTCAGGCACTCCCATTTCTTTAAGGACTTGCCAGAGTTTGCTGTGGTCCACACAGTCAAAGGCTTTTGCGTAGTCAATGAAGCAGAAGTAGATGTTTTTCTGTAACTCTCTGGCTTTCTCCATAATCCAGCGCATGTTAGCAATTTGGTCTCTAGTTCCTCTGCCCCTTCGAAATCCAGCTTGTACTTCTGGGAGTTCTCGGTCCACATACTGCTGAAGCCTACCTTGTAGGATTTTGAGCATAACCTTGCTAGCGTGTGAAATGAGTACAATTGTACGGTAGTTGGAGCATTCTTTGGCACTGCCCTTCTTTGGGATTGGGATGTAGACTGATCTTTTCCAATCCTCTGGCCACTGCTGAGTTTTCCAAACTTGCTGGCATATTGAGTGTAGAACCTTAACAGCGTCATCTTTTAAGATTTTAAATAGTTCGACTGGAATGCCATCAACTCCACTGGCCTTGTTTTTAGTCATGCTTTTTAAGGCCTACTTGACTTCACTCTCCAGGATGTCTGGCTCAAGGTCAGCAACCACACTATCTGGGTTGTCCGGGACATCCAGATCTTTCTGGTATAATTCCTCTGTGTATTCTTGCCACCTCTTCTTGATGTCTTCTGCTTCTGTAAGGTTCCTACCATTTTTATCCTTTATCATGTCCATCTTTGCACAAAAGGTTCCTTTAATATCTTCAATTTTCTTGAACAGATCTCTGGCTTTTCCCTTTCTCTTATTTTCCTCTATATCTTTGCACTGTTCATTTAAGAAGGCCCTCTTGTCTCTCCTTGCTATTCTTTGGAAGTCCGCATTCAATTTTCTGTAACTTTCCCTATCTCCCTTGCATTTTGTTTCCCTTCTCTTCTCTGCTATTTGTAAGGCCTCGTTGGACAGCCACTTTGCTTTCTTGCATTTCCTTTTCTTTGGGATGGTTTTTGTTGCTGCCTCCTGTACAATGTTACGAGCCTCCATCCATAGTTCTTCAGGCACTCTGTCCGCCAAATCTAGTTCCTTAAATCTGTTCTTCACTTCCACTGTGTATTCATAAGGGATTTAATTTAGATTATACCTGACTAGCCCAGTGGTGTTTCCTACTTTCTTCAGTTTAAGCTTGAATTTTGCTATAAGAAGCTGATGATCAGAGCCACAATCAGCTCCAGGTCTTGTTTTTGCTGACTGTATAGAGCTTCTCCATCTTTGGCTGCAGAGAATATAATCAATCTGATTTTGGTGTTGCCCATCTGGTGATGTCCATGTGTAGAGTCGCCTCTTGTGTTGTTGGAAAAGAGTGTTTGTGATGACCAGCTTGTTCTCTTGACAAAACTCTATTAGCCTTTGCCCTGCTTCGTTCTGAACTCCAAGGCCAAACTTACCTGTTGTTCCTTTTATCTCTCGACTCCCTACTTTAGCATTCCAGTCCCCTATAATGACAAGAACATCTTTCTTTGGTGTCAGTTCTAGAAGGTGTTGTAAGTCTTCATAGAATTGGTCAATTTCAGCCTCTTCAGCATGGGTGGTTGGTGCATAAACATGGATTACTGTGATGTTGAAAGGTCTGCCTTGAATTCGTATTGAAATCATTCTATCATTTTTGAGATTGTATCCCAGTACAGCTTTTCCCACTCTTTTGTTGACTATGAGGGCTACTCCATTTCTTCTACGGGATTCTTGCCCACAATAGTAGATATGATAATCGTCTGAATTGAATTCGCCCATTCCCGTCCATTTTAGTTCACTGACGCCCAGGATGTCAATGTTTATTCTTGCCATCTCCTGTTTGACCACATCCAACTTACCAAGGTTCATAGATCTTACATTCCAGGTTCCTATGCAGTATTCTTCTTTGCAGCATCGGACTTTCCTTTCACTTCCAGGCGCGTCCACAGCTGAGCGTCCTTTCGGCTTTGGCCCAACCGCTTCATTAGCTCTGGAGCTACTTGTACTTGTCCTCCGCTCTTCCTCAGTAGCATGTTGGACGCCTTCCGACCTGAGGGGCCCATCTTCCAGTGTCATATCTTTTAGCCTTTTGTTTCTGTTCATGGGGTTTTCTTGGCAAAGATACTGGAGTGGCTTGCCAGTTCCTGCTCCAGGTGGATCGCGTTTAGTCAGAACTCTCCACTATGACCTGTCCGTCTTGGGTGTCCCTGCACGGCATAGCCCATAGCTTCTCTGAATTACTCAAGCCCCTTCGCCACGACAAGGCAGCAATCCATGAAGGGGATTTTGTTTTAGACATGGCTAAATGCTGTTTCTGGGCAGCAGGCCCTGAACGTAAAACTGCTAACTGATGTGCACATGCCAATAGAATACCTTCATTTTCCTCTTCCTTCCTCAGTACATGATGGGAAGCAGTAGACTCTACCAAGAAGGCTGGGCCTCTATCCCGCCCATCTAGACCAAAGGTCTACTCTGGCCGGTTTACAAATTTAAAAACAATAAAACCGAAAAACATATATTATAGATCCAAGGTGGCTAAAGTATAAGAAATTAAGATACAGCAGGAGGGAAAGCCTGCCCAAATAGCCAGGTTTTAAGTTTATTCCTGAAAACACCCAGAGAGGGAGCCAGGCGGATCTCCACTGGCAAGTTGTTCCAGAGGCGAGGGGCCACTGCTGAGAAGGCCCTGTTCCTCGTTCTTTCCTTCCGGACCTCCCTCGGCGTTAGGCCCCTCAGCCGCCCGGCCTGGCTGGAACAAGTGACTCTGGCAGAACTGGGTGGGAGAAGGCGCTCTGCCAGATATCGAGGTCCTAAACCATTTAGGGCTTTATATGTCATCGTAAGAACTTTGAAATCAACGCGGAAACGAATGGGCAGCCAATGCAAGGCAGCCAGCGTGGGGGAAATATGTTGGTACCTTTTCACCCCTGTAAGAAGTCTGGCCGCTGCATTCTGTACCATCTGAAGTTTCCGCGTCAGTTTCAAAGGCAGCCCCACGTAGAGCACATTACAGTAGTCTAATCTTGAGACTACGAGCGCATGGACCAAAGTGGTGAGCTCCCCCACATCAAGATAGGGGCGCAGCTGGGCAACCCACCGAAGGTGGAAATGTGCGGAACGGACCACTGACGACACCTGGGTCTCCATGGTGAGCGCCGGCTCCAGATGTACACCCAAACTGCGAACCTCACTCTTGGTGGTAAGAGTCACACCCCCCAAAGGAAAGGGAGTTTCCCAGACCACTGATGTCTGGGACACCCACCCGAAGGACCTCCGTCTTGCCCAGATTCAGCCTCAGTCCATTCACCTCCATCCATTGCTGAACAGCCCCCAGGCAGTGCTCAAGGGACGAAACAGCATCCACTGTTGTTGGAAAAAAGGAGATGTAGAGCTGAGTATCATCAGCGTACTGATGACACGAAGCCCCACATCCCCTGATGACCCCTCCCAGCGGCCTCATATAGATGTTAAACAGCATTGGAGAGATAATCGAGCCCTGCGGAACCCCACAATTGAGGCTCCACGGGGCCGAGAAACTCTCTCCAATCTGCACTCTCTGGGGACGGTCCTCCAAGAATTGAGTGTTGTCTGGGCTGGCAGAGGCTTCTGGGAGGTGAAGTAAAAAACATCTGGAGAGCCGGAAGTCAAGAATTACTCTTCTTGATAGAGTCTTCCGTCCATTCCTCTGTGTAAGGACCTTGCCGTGTTTTTTTGGAAACGCAACCAGATTGTTCAGGTTCTCTCCCCGGATTTTACAGCACACATGACTTCTCTTTGCTTCTCTTGATGCCTTTCATTTTTCCCTGCCATCTCCATTAGCATGCATCCAAAAGCCGACAGAACCGGAAGTGTGGTGAATGTGAAGCTTGCCTCCTGAAGACCGACTGCGGCCGCTGTGACTTCTGCTGCGACAAGCCCAAGTTTGGTGGGCAGAATCTGAAGCGCCAGAAATGTCGCTGGAGACAGTGCCTGCAGTTCGCAATGGTGGGTGCTTCCTCTCTCTTGCAGTGCTGCGCATTTGGGGGCCTTGTCTCTTCTTTTCCCTTTGCTTCTCACCAGCTGTACACATCATAGTCTGCTTAGCTACTCCTTTCTGGTAGTCATGGCTATTGGGGGTAGATCTTGCTCACTTCAATCAAGCCCCTAAGGAGGATTCTGCATGCCTTAGCTCACTCATATGACCCACCATTCTGCTTGCATATTTGCATGCTCTTGAGTGCTTGTGCACGTTGTTTGGCTGCAATGTGTGGTCCCTTCCATGTAAGCATCACCCTGATGGATCAGGCCAGCCTTCTGTTTCTAACAGCTGTTGGCCAGATGCATCAGGGGTGCTCACAAGCAGGATTTGAAAGAGATCTTCTGTTTGTCCCACAAATTTTTTTTCCAGGTATATACTGCTTCTGTATATTGTATTTTCACCTTGACTATCACAAGGATCTTGAGAACTGTGACTGATGGTTTTCTAAAGACTGCTTTTTAAACCATGGTGTTCTTAAATTCAGTTGTACAGAAGAATTCAACCAAATTTAGCACCTGCAGATTTCCTGTCTGATAAGATGAGATCATGTGGCATGAGAGAGGAAATTCTATATGTCTACTGAGCATTTCAGTGTGTCTTGGTGTCATAAATTATGGTCAACAATAGAGATGGGTTTGGTGGTTCGTTCCAGTTCATTTTTCAGCCAAACAGGTATTTGGCGCTTCCCAGCCCGTCTCCTCCAGTGGGTGCCCACTCAGAGGCAGTGTCCCAGCTTCCCTGCCCCACCTCCTTTGGGTGCTGCCTCTGATTGGGCGCCCATCAGAGGAAATAGGGTGGGAAACCCAGACACCTATTTGGCCGAAAAACAAACTGCCACGAATTGCCAAACCAGTGGTTCACACCCATCTCTAGTCACCAAAGACAAGTCTTTAAGTGATAGACCAAAATATCGTAAAAGCTTTCATTTTTGGGGCAGTTTGCTCTGTTTTCAGTAAGAAAAATGAACCACATTTGGAATTTAAAACCTTCCAAATGCCTTTAATGTTAGTGAATTCTGTGAATTAAACATGTTGTGTAAAGTTCTACGTGTGTGTGTGTGTGTGGGGGTGTCCCCTCTGAACCTAGTGCCAGTCCTCATTTGAAATCTGGCACAATTTTCCCCCTGTCTGTCCACAGTCTGTAATTTGATTAACTTCTGTTGTCTCTCCTTATCATCCCCCTCCCTGCCTAGCAAATAAAATGCTCTTTTAGCCTGCATGGTGACCTTTCTAGCTCTGGATTTGACTGATCCTTCTTATATTATACTCCGTAGCTTGTTACAAGCTGAATATACTTCTACCCTCTTTTAGAGCTGAAATGAGCATAGTATCGAAGCTTGTTAAGACCTTCATGAGGACTACCTCAAGATCATTATTCTCCCATGCCACAGGTTTAAGGACAGAATTTGTGACGTGCCCTTCTGGCTCAACATTCCTTCTCGACTTCAGGAAGCACTCTAATTGGAAGGACTATTAATATTTCTTCCCCCTTTTTTTGTAAGCACTGCTGCCTGGTCTACTCTAACAACAGTGGGCATCATACCCTCCCCGTGGAGAAATGCGTTTGATGTCTTTGAAACTTATCAACTCTGCTACTTCTATGGATTGTAGCCTGAGCTAAATTATTTTTTGCAAAGTGGGGAATTAACAGAACCACTTGGTTCTGTTCTAACAGCACTGTGTGGAGGTTATTCACACTGTAGACTGCACAAGTAACGATGGTCAATTAAGAGGCCGTCTTTCTGCAGGAAATCAGCTTATCAGAGCACTCGTATGCTGCAAGAAAAGCTAGCTGGAGTGGCAAGGATTTCTGTTGCTTCCATAACTTAGCCCTGTGCTCTTGGGAAATTTAGAAATCTGCAAGAAACACAAGCAGGGCTTGGGAGGTCTTGTATAATGGGCTTGAAATGTGCTCATTTAGAATAAGGAGGAGCTCCTGTTAAGATTGTGTCCTGGGGTCTCCGTTATCACGCTCTTGATGGACAGGAAGAATTTTGTCTATTTTTTCAATGTTAAGAGTTCTTTTAAGGCATTCAGTGATGATGTTGGGAAGGGTTTTTTTGCTTTCCGAAACAAAAATAAAATTTCCTTTTTTGTCAAACTGCTCAGATTAGTTCAGCCAAGAGGGACAACACTCCCTTCCATAGCCCCCTCTTCTTTTCTTTGTGTCCCATCTTCCCCACTGCCTCCGGTACCACCACTTCCATATGTGGCTCGCTCACTTGTGTAACCTTTTCCTGGCTGTCCTGTATTGCTGGCATCCTGGATGTATCATTCCTGTGGTCTGTGTTGTGGTGGGTTGATGTGTGAAGGAGCCACCTTGCCTGGTGGGGTGAGATGGCTGACTTGCTCACCCAGTTGGTGTGAAAATGTGGGCTGATGGAACGTAAATTCTGCTTTTCGGCTCTGAGATGTCTCTCCTCCTAGGGCTTCCTTGTGTTGAATTCATATCTCTAGGCAGAAGCTTTTTGGGAAATGAGCTACCTCAGTTTGTTGGTATTTTGATGCACTTCATATGACATGTCTTTTTCCTCTCCCCTGCCGCCTTATTATTATTATTATTATTATTATTATTATTATTATTATTATTATTATTATTATTATTATTATTATTATTATTATTATTATTATTATTATTATTATTATTATTATTATTATTATTATTATTATCTGAGATTTCGCTAGGTAGTTTGATTGTCCATTTCAAGCATATCTTTAGAGCCATAAACACATTTTAAAGCTTTGTTATGGTCTTCTGGCTAACCAGATTGACTCCGCTTGAAAGGAAAGCTGAGATTCTCAGCAACATGGGGACATAGAAAGCTGCCTTATACTGAATCAGCCCATTTGCCACTCCAGTTCCCTGTGGCTGACACTAACTGGCAGTGGCTCATAAGGGATGGAGACAAGATTTTTTCCTCAGCCTACCTGGAGATGGAAGCTTCTGAATGCAAGCATAAGCTTTGCTGCAGAGTCATAGGCCCTGTCCCCTGTCTCAAGGGTCTTAATTCCCCTCCCAAGATAGTACTCTACATTTCTGACAGGTGCTTCTGCAGAAGACAGCATTACAGCCCTAGAATGCAAAGAAGAGATGCATGGACTGGCTCATCCTGAATGTATCACCAGTAAACTGCCCCCCCCCCCTTCAATTACAAGGATAGAGAGCCACAGAAAATGTACTGAGCTAGTATCTGTCTTTCAGATTGATCCGTTGTTCCTCTTCTCTCCCTGCCTTGGTTGATGCTCACCAGCTCTTCTTGGTCTGGGCTCATCTGTTCAGCCTCCTGCCTTTGGTTGTAATTCCTGGCCTTGACTCCCCAGCTCACCAACTCACCCTGTTTGTGCACAGTCCTAGACAATAAACAAGAGAGCTGAAGCAAGCCACAGAGGCAGAAGAGAGAGGAGTGGAAGCTGCGGCTGTGGGGGGGAAGGAGGTATGCATGGAGGAGAGGACTAGTGGAGGAAGAAACATACCGGCTCTCTTGGAAAAGAGTAGGCAAATGATAACCTTGAAAAATGAGCTCCAGAGCTCCAGATCCTTTGGGCCAATGTCTAAGAACAATATCAGACTTCTACAGCACCTCAGGAAGTTTCTTAAGTTTACAATGGCCAATCCTAACCGGTATCCTTAGGATCTTTGTGCCTGCTTGCATTCTACCGTGACATAAACTATGCCAGTCAGGAAATGTGCATATATTTGCTTTACTGGCTTCACAAGATAATGCATGTTTGTCCACCTTGGGAAAACATTTTTCTTCTTCTCAAATTAGACATTTTGTCTGAGAGAGTGGGAGATGCTAAATGGCCTACGTCCAAGCTATCTCAAGGCCTGTGTCTCCCTTTATGAGCCTGCTGGAGTGTTAAGATCATTAGGGGAGGTCTTTCTCTCGGTCCCACCACCTTCACAAGTGTGTTTGGTGGGGACACGGGAGAGGGCCTTCTCTGTTGCTGCACCCAGGCTCTAGAACCCCCTCCCACAGGAGGCCAGGTTGGCCCCATAATTGCTGTCCTTCTGTAAGTGAAGGCTTTCCCTTAATAACTGGCTGTCTGAGAGGGGTTTTAAGTGGAGTGCTGTGCCTTGTATATTTTTTTTCGAGCTAAATAATTTTTAGTGTGATATTTGATTCTTTTTAAATATCTGTATACATACTGTTTTTAGTTTTCAAATATTGTCTTTTAATAATGTAAGCTGCCTTGGGTCCCTTTTAAGGAGAAAGACGGGATAAAAATATTTTAAATAAACAAATTTAACTAAATACTTGTTGACAAGATGGTAAAATATGGGCTAGATGATATTACAGTGAGGTTAGAGCCACAGCTGATTGAACGAGCCTATTTAATAAGTGGTTATCAGTCACTTAGCATCCTTATGCATCAGTTAGCATCAGTCACTTAGGAGCTTTGTGGCACAGTGGTTGAACTGCAGTACTGCAGTTAAGAACTGTCTTCACAGTCTGCGTTTCATCCCACTGGATTCCGGTAGCTGGCTCAAGGTTGACTCAGCCTTCCATCCTTCCAAGGTCGGTAAAATTAGTACCCAGCTCGCTGCAGGTCAGGGGGGCAATGTGTAGCCCACATAATTAAATTGTAAACTGCCCAGAGAGTGCTTTAAGCACTGTGGGGTGGTATATAAGCAGCATATATTGCTTTTTTTTGCTTTGCTTTGTGGATGGAAGGCTTGAGTGCAGTGCCCTTGGCTTCTGTTTTAGTGCCTGTGCTGTTCAACATCTGCATCAATAATCCTGAATGAAGGTGGGTTACTTATTTAGATTTGCCAGTGAGATGAAGCTAGGTATGGGATCATGACTGAAAATAATTGAGGCAAGCTGGAATACTGGGTTAAAACTATCAAGATGAGATTCAACAGGAGTAAATGTAAAGTCTTTGCAAAAAAAGTAAAGCCACCGGTGTAGGTTAGGTAATACCTCACATGGCCGCAGTAGGTGTGAAAAGAAGCTAAGTGTCTTTGTGGTTCATAAGTTGACTGTCACCAAGCAGTGTGAGGCAGCTGCTAAGTGCTGTGTTAAACAGTTGAATGGTGGAGCACCCTTAGTCTGCAGAAGAGGAGACTGGGAGGAAAGATGAGTGCGGTCTTCAAGTAGCTGCACAACTGTCATGCAGAATGTGCAGTTTGTTCTTGGTTGCTGAAGACAAGGGGACTCCTTCCCTCCTTCTCAGGGAAGGAGATTTTGTCAAAACACCTGACCGTGAAAGTTACTCAGCAGTTGAACAGACTGCCTCAGGAGGGGGTGGGCTCTTCTTTACTGGAGGTACTTAAGCCGAGGCCAGACAACCATCTTGCAGGTTGCAACTGCAGCATCCCTGTCCAAGAGCATGGAGTTGAACTTGGTGATCTCTAGGATACCTCCAGCTCTTTGATTTTATGGGCTGAAGGCTGAAAGGAGGGAGAAATGGATTGTTCATGCCACATCAGGTAGTCCCAGTATGACCCTGGCAGTTCCTTATCAGATATTTATTTGGGCATTTCTTCAGTCCTGAGAGCTAGAAACCGGTGCTGTCTGTAAGAAGCGGCGGTGGTGGCAGCACCACCACCAACAACAACAGCTTTGATGAAACCTAGCAATTCTTTTCATTGCTTTATTTGGTATCAGAAATACCTTGGCTATACAGTTGAATCCCGGCAGTTTTTTAGATCCTGTGCCTTTAGCCCTCTTGTTAACCCAAGGTGCCCTACAACACCTTGTCTTGATCTGCCGTTCTCCGCTTCTGACTGTTCTTTCTCTTATCTGTGCCTGTGTCTGAGCCTTAGAGCTTCTTGCAGGAGGCAAATGGGAGGCTCTGCTTTTTTCATGCTGTGGGCTGTTCTGGGGTGCCTTGGATGCGCTTTGGGTTGGGGGATGGCAGATGGCAAGCTTGGGGGCATAGGAAGGGGACAGCAAGGCTTACAGAAGGAGTGTGATTGCAGGAAAGGATGGGCCCAGCAATGATACTGTTTTGCTTTTGCGGGAGGGGCATCTCCTGTTTCTGCCACTGCTGCTTGCTGCCTCCACAGCTCCTCTTCGTGTCTCCCTCTTCTCTTCCCTTCCCTAGAAGCGGCTGCTTCCTGAGGAGTGGAGCAGCCCAGAGGTGGAGGGGGCAGCGGTGGCGGGCTGGAAGGCCAGGAGGAGGAGGAGGAGGAGGAGAAGGACCACCTTCGGTGGCCACAGCCACAATCCCATCAGGATCAAGCAGGTGGGGCAGCAGGGAGCCAAGGGGAGTGGCCAGAAGCGACGGGCAAAAGCCAGGTTCCAGCTGGAGGTAACTGCCCCCCTCTTGACCCCACTGCTGTCAAAATACGCCTCTGGGTGTTGGGAGCGAGTCACAAATCCTGGATTGCAGGTGATACCTTGCCTTCCTCCTTTTGGTCCTGCTTCCACACCTCACTTGCTGTTCTCTACTCCTGTTGGGGTGTGCAGGCAGTACCATGGGTATACGTTGACAGCTTCCACAGTTTCTCTAAAGATAAGCATCATTCTTTGTGGCTGGAGCCTTAAGGATTTCTTTGTCCAGTTCAATTCCTCATGCGTCTTCCTGGTTTAAGGAACTTCAGGGCTACTTCGTTCCTCACTAGAATTGTTGTCCCTCAGGTACTTTCCTTCTTTCTGCTGTCTGCTTCTTGGCATTATGGATCTTAGTATGCTTGGCCGGGAGACGGGGAGTGAGTCAAAGGATGAAGGAGCAGGTTATGTGCAAGGGGCATTGTCAAGGCTTGAAATTGTGTATATATAGAATGTTAGCTTAATTAAGGGGGGTATAGAAAAAATAGTCCTGATAATGAAAGTGCTTTTAAATTGAAGCTTGAATAATAGTTTACTATACTCGTTCCAAAACAATTAGCCTGCTTTTCAGCTGAGCAAGCTCACTGAACAGTAACATTCCTGACAGCTGAACAGGTTTATGTTATAAGGAGCTTGTTTATATTACAGTATATACATATGTAGATAGTGTTTGTAAGTACTCTAGTGAACCTTTCAGTGATTATAACTTTCAGAGTACACAGTAGTCCAGCGTTTCAGAATTTTAGGGTGACAGTATCTTAGCACATTGAATGCTTAATGGTACAGAGCATCATTACTCTAAGCACTGCAAAATGCTAGTTAAAACAATAATATTGTGTCAGCTTGGTAGATTTCAGGTTACAAATTTCTGAAAGTACAAAGGCTGCAGAAACAGAAATTCCTATTGAAAAATTATTCTTGGAGTACCATGCTTTTGGATTTCTAGGCCCCTTGAAAAGAGATTATTTACAGATTGAGGGGAGGTGGAAACAACTGAATGAATTATAAATATAAGGAGATCACACACACACACGAATTCAGAAACGTATCTTAGTATTGCAATTCCACGCCACTTTGGGCACCAGACATCAAAGAGCCAGTCATGTAGCAGTGCAGCAGCTTCATTTCCAGATACCAACAACACAATCAACATGGATTTTCTTCCATAGATTGAAATGGGTTTGGCTGGGTGAACATTTGGAATTATTTTGTGTGTGTTCTTAATATGCATAGAAGCTAAGAATTGTTTTTTTACATTATATATTCTTATTTTTAACAATGTTGATATTTTAAGAGATGTATTCTCTGCCTTTTGCTGTTGAAATGTGCCTTTTTAGGTTATAAGTAACCTGATACATTTTTTTAAAAGAAATTGACATAGCATCTTGTGCCTGACTGGGGAAAGATGTAACCCTGCACTTAGAACTTGAAATGCTCTATAGAATATTTATAGAAAAGATACCGGGACTTGACAGTTCAGAAAATATATCATTTAGAACAGTTGGTTGGAGATGGTTGAGAAGGAAAGATTATGTAATTGAAGTCATAAGAACTGAAAAGTTACTTTTACATTATACGCCTCTTGGAGTTTTTTGGTTTGTGGTTTGTTTATATATTTTTATTTAATATATCATGATTATAATGTTTTAACTTGCTGTAACTGCCCAGAATAGAAAATTGCAATTATGGGGTAGTATATAAATTCAAGAAATAAATATAAATAAAAGTTAGTACAGAGAAACAGTGGCCACATTCTGAAGTCAAGCTAAATTAAGGATGGGCAAAGTGAGGCCTATTTTTTCTTTAAAATGCAGAATATTGCTGTAGAAACAGAACCATTTCAGAAGTCTGTTTTCAGTATCTCGCTGACCTTCCATGATCTAATAGCCCTGTACTAAAAGACTGGTGGTTATAAAATAAATAACCACTTTTACTGGAAGATTTGGTGGAATTGTTGCTTTGAGATTTGTCGTTTCACAAGCAGATTGAATAGTAGTCATGAAATTGCAAGGTAGTTGAGAGGCTTAGGAGCCAGGGGTGAGCTTTAACTAGAACCACTCCTGGGGCTGGATAGGTAGTGACAGAGTGAAGTACTACAGTCATGTCAGCATTTGTCTGGACCTTGGGGTTGATTTTTACCGAAATCATTAGAAGATTGCCAGGAGAGAGGAATAAGGTGTTCAGGAATACAATGCATAGATATAAAGTACAGTATGCTGGAGTAAAATATGAAGACTCCAGAACAGGGCAGAGTTGTTTATTAAGATTGGTTAATGAAAATAGCTTTTGGTGATGTCTAACCCCATCAGTGTGATCCTGGCTAAGGTGCTTCTTTTGTCTTGCCTAGTTCTTTCTTCCCCTGTGATAAATGAGCTGATTTCCTCCATGTGCTTTTTGTGTGATAGTACCGTATTTTTCCGTGTATAAGACACCCCCATGTATAAGACGCCCCCCACTTTTCTAACCCAAAATTAAGAAATCTAAGTGGGGCTTAGCAAGTGGAGGGGAAAGCAGTGATCAAAGCCCTGCAGGATCACTTTGATCCCTGCTTTCCCCTCCACTTGTTTTTGTTCTCTCCTCAGCTTACTTCCGTGTATAAGACAACCCTCAATTTTTAGTCTAAAGATTTTAGACAAAAGTATAGTCTTATACACGGAAAAATACGGTATATGGCAAGCTGTCCTGAGAGCTTGGAAAAGTCATATTTTAGAACTAAGTTTCTAGAATCTCACAGTCTTAGATGTTCTGGGAGTTCTAGTCCAAAAAGTAACACTTCAGAGTGCTGGGTGTCTCTGGGTACCCACAACCCCAGAGGGGCTGGAGCACATTTTTGCTGCTGCTGCTGCTGCTTGGCTAAAGAAGCTGAAGCTCTTTTCTCCGCTACCACTGGGAATAAGGATATATTTGCACCGAACTTTCTAGGATCCTTAAACAATGTGCATGTTACATGCTGTCAAGTTGGAACTAACTTACAGCGATTCTGTTTATTTATTTGTTTGTCTGTTTCATTTTTATACCATCCATCTGGCCAAGGGCCACTTTGGGAAGTTTACAACAAAGATACATAGCAACATAATTAAGATACTGATTCAACAGAACAGAAAATAAAAATAATAAAGTACAAGTAAACAATACAGTCAGAATGCATTAAAATATATTTACATAAATATTTAATATGGCTTTCAAGGTAAGTGAGATATTTAAGGAGTGGTTTTACTAGTTCCACTCCCCCAGTGAGTTTCCATAGCTGAGCAGGAATTCGAACCCTGTTCTCCAGAGTCCTACTCCATCACTCTAGCCACTACACATCACTAGGAATCCTTAAACAGTAGTTTCTCTCAAAACTGCAGTTGCAAGGAAGTGACTCATAGGAAAAATCTTGAAAGAGGAAAGGCCGTCACTCACTATTCTGAATGATAACCTTGTGTATTGATAACCCTGAGCTAGGGGAGGGCAGTAAATGGTGAGTTAAAGCACTCTTCCATAACCATAAGTCTCCTGTTTAGATTCAGATAGTTTTGACTTGGTTTTGTGAGAGATATTTCTGGCATTCATAGGCTAGAGAACATGATGGGAGTCAGGAGCCAAGCCAAAAATTATTAACATCTGTGCTGGTCTGGGCCTTGGAATGGATTTCTAAGAGGTTGTTCACCTTTTTAAAAAAACATTTTACAATGACTTTAGTTTAGAATAGGTGCAACTTCATGGTATAATTGTCATTTGTCTGGCCTATCAGTTGTGTTGTAACAACATAGTGTTAAAATATGTGTTGTGCCTGCTCAGATATTTCTAACACAACCTGACTCAGTACTGACTCGGTAATAAAGATAAGATAAGGGCAGAGATACTGTGGATTGTGAGTTGGAACATGTGTGTGTTGGGTTCTTATTGGGTGCATTTCAGCGAGAGCAGGGATTCTCAAACGGTGGTACAGTCAAGTACCTATGTACTCTTGAAAAAATAAATTCAATCATGTCTCATTCTACAAGCTGAATACATTTATAAACTTATAAACTTAAGTTCATCATCAGCCGTGCTTCAGGTTAGGCATAGGACAGCAGTGGGGAACAGCATTTGCATCAGCCCTAGCAAGCAGCATGCATGGTAGGGGATGATAGAAGTTCTCCTCTGGGAGAACACATCCTTTGTGTGCAAAAGATCTCAGGTTCGGTCTCAGTTTAAAATGTGGACAAGGTTAATGGGGCACAATTCTGCCGTAGATGCTACGAGCCACTGTCAGCCAGAGGAGATGTCACTAGACTAGGTGGTCACATAGTCTGAGGTGTAAGGCAGCTTCTTAAGTTTCTCATCTGATCATGTCCCTTCACTGTTCTGTAATCTCACCCACCCCATGCTACAGCAGGAGTGCTCTTCAAGTGGTGAGCCAGTTGATCCAACCAAGCCACACAGCCCAGAGAAGCCCAAGCAGCAGCAGCAGCAGCAGCAGCTGCCGCCACCGTCACTGCCGCCACCACTGGAGTTGAAGAACAAACCAGAGGGGAGTGGTTTTACTCTGGCCCAGGGAACCATCAAGGATCACCGCACGCCAGCACCACCTGTCAAGCAGGAGCCAGAGGCCCCTTGCTGCCCCACCCCACCCATCCATGCTCTGGCGAAGGTGAGAGAGAAAATGCTTTGTTCTTGCCACGTTATGACCTTAACTGCCCCAAGAGTTGTTTCGGAACAAAGAATATTGTCTTTTCTTGTTCTTTTTTTGTCTCTATCTGGCACACAAATAAGTAGTCACAAAATATAAACATATAAGAAAAACTGCTAGCAATTAAAATAGTTGTGTTAATCACATAAAAGCAGCAGTAACAAAGCTAAAATTTCACCCAGAGGCTTCTTGAAATGGAATAGCCTTGACCAGTCTTCAGAAAATTATAAATGGTGAAACATGCCTGGCAACCTTGAGAAGGAAGTTGCAAAAAGATGCCTACCAGCATGCAGAAAGCTCGGCTTCTCTCTGTATTTTCCAAGGCCATGACTCTCAGACTAGGTTCTTGATGTATTTCACCCCAATCTCCTGCCATGTGCTTCTGGTCACACAGGCTTCCTCCAGATTGCTGTATGTCTAACGGCCTGGTACATTTGACAGCAAATATTTTCTGAAAATCAGAACATCCTGAAGACGGCATGACATAGTCTTGCCTCCTTTAGAAGAACAGAAAGTGACAATTACAGTCAAGGCCTCCAATCCCATATCAAAAGCACCTTTTATCCACTTATTCAGCCTCCCATGTTATTTGAATGTAAATAATTTGAATGTAAATAATGTGGGGGAAAGGTCACAAAGACACCCCCTCTCCACGAGACTTTCCCTTGTGCAATGGGTTAAGGCCACGATCCACTCAATCTCACCTAGGTTGCTGCTGATACAGTACAACTAGGGACAAGCAGTAGGGCACACCTTCAGAGACCTGAAGGGCTGTTCCATTGAAAGATGGAGCGAGATCCTTTTCTGTTGTTCCAAGGAATAGAACTTGAACAGTTAGATCTAAGTTACCAGAAGGGAGATTCCAGCTGAACAGTGGAAACAAGTTCCTGACAGTCGACGTTGTTCAGCAGTGGCAAGGACTACACCAGAAGGTGGTGCGTTCCCCTTCCGTTCCCACTCTGCAATTCTTTTATTCTGTGATTCCATGTCTGCCTTACAGGAGGCAGTTCCCTGGCTTCTTCATATTCACATTTGTACAAAGTTTGAAGCATTAGAGGACTTACGTCCTCCTCCTTTGTGGGTTCTGATGTTTTTGTCTAACTTGATTTGTAGGAATCGGACACCAGGTTACCTGCTGTCAACCTCCTTATTGCCACCTCTCCCAAAATCAAACACGACCATGTAGAACCAGGTGGGGACCGTCGACCATCCAATGATTCTCCGGTAAGTTACAAACTGTGTCGCATCTTCCTCCCACCTTGACTTTGAAGATCCTGCTCTTGGCTCACAAAACCAATACATCTCAGAAGTAGGATGGTAGAATTTAACATTATACGACAGGTCCAAACATTCAAAAGTAAATTTGAAATGCTAACACGCGGTGTACAGAGTGTTGTACAGATGGTGTGTTCTAAAATATCAATAGTAAATGGTCCCTTGCAAGCAGCCTGATCACCCTTGGTATATGGCTTCCTTTCCCATAGCTACACAGCCTGAGCTTCCTTAATGTCGAAGGTTTATTTTATTTATTTATTTATTTCATTTATACCCCGCCTATCTGGTCTTGCGACCACTCTATTTCAGCCAACATTACAAAAAATCAAGACTGTAGTAAATCTTACCAATTTGTCTTTTTGGGCATTTTGCTTTACCACTTGTACAGTTAGCCACATCCAATAGGTGGCAGCAATGGAAACAGCACATTTTCATTTCATGGATGCTTGCACTTTAGTTCATGTTGAGTGGGCAAAATTTACGGTTCCCTTCAGGTATGAACAAACTCAGTTTCTCTCCCCTTCGTCTTTTCGTTCTCTTCTTCCTCCAAATTAAAAATATTTCTATTTATTTATTTAAAATATTTTTACCCCACTTTTCTCCTTAAAAATGGACCCAAGGAGGCTTACGTCCTTGAAAGACAATATTAAAAGCTGAAAACAATGAGTAAACAACAGTGGTTTACGTCATTAAAAGACAATATTGTTGTAAGCCGCCCAGAGACCTTTGGGTAGAGTGGGCGGCATATAAGTTAAATAAATAAATAAATATTTAAAGCTAAGAACAGTGAGTATGAAGAGGCAGCTTACAAAATTAGTTTTTCTGACTTTTTCATGGCCTGCTTTGTCATGTCCTCTTTTCATCTTTGAGGTTGTCCTCTTCACTTTCCAGTCTGCATCCTTAAAACATGATATCCTTCTCTTTGCAAGACCAAATCTGCTTTGCCTAGAATGCTCCTGTTGCTTTTTCATGCACTTGCCAGAAAGCTTGGCAGCTAGTTCAAATCCCAGATTTGTGCCTTCCCTTTCTGAGCCTCCAGTACGGTGCAGCAGGGTTGCTCCCTGGATACCAGGAAAGGGCAAAGTTAGCTCTCTAAATGGTGTTGGACGACAACTCCCAGCCTCCTTCTCTGTTGGCTCTGCTGGTTAGGGCTGATGGGAGTTGTAGTTAAAAAAAAAAAAAAGTCTGGATGGCCATACTTTGTCCATGCCTGGTTTATATGAATCTGCCTAATATTGTCTGTTTTTGGAAGTTAAGCAGGATGTTCACCAACATTTGTTCCACAAAAGACCTCAGGGGCTCTTCCTTCCACTAGTGTGGCCTGTGATCTTATGAACAACAGGGAATATTGTGCCAAGGTCCTTGCAGAGATGTTCGAAGGCATTTTCTGGGACGACTGCATTCTTTGAAGTCTAGTCATATGCATTTTTTACTCAGAAGTTAGTCCCATGTGTTCATTTGAGACTTGTTTTCCAGTAACTATGTTTAGGATTGCAGTCATAGGGCCTGAACCTAGCAGCTACGTTGGCTCTTTTACTTCATTAGCTAACTCATGTGTCAAATGAAAGTGTTATTCACCAAGTGACAGTTTGGCCCTGAACCTCAGAAAGAAAATCTAGTAGAAGTAGATCTTGTTGTCTGAAATGGGTTGTATATAGTTAGAACCCAAAGAAAGGCCAGAGTGGCTTATACCAAACTAAACCTTCTGCCTTTGTTCCTACAGGTGTTAGCAGGGCTCCCCCAAGTTAAGAGGCTACAGGGAACACAGCAGGGTGGAGAAGTGGTGGTTCTGGATGATGAAGAGGATGATGAAGTGGAGCAGCTGCAGCAAATCCGGCCTCCAGTGGTGAGTGGTGAAGCTCTTTAGGGCAAATGTATCAACAATTAGAAATCCGTGTTTTTCCCCCTCCATGATCAAGGTTGGGAGAAGCTGGGTCAGTTTGTCCCATATTCTGGAGATAAGGAAACTGGGGGACTGTGACAGGCTGGGACTAGTTGAGGCTAGAGCAGGTAACAAGTCCAGTGAGAAAAGCAGAAGCTTCATAGTTTATGATGAGGTCCTTGCCGATAATAAAAGGTTTTTGAGTGAGGTCGCAGCACGATGCCATTATAAAAACCAGTGGAAGTTGCTTTGGTAGGTTCACTCCCATCTGCAAAATCTATTATTTAAAACACTTCTGTGCCAAAGTTGATTTCAGAATTTCCAATAACTAATTCAAAAATAATTTTAAAAGGCAGTACTAAAAGCAATAACAGCAGGAAAAAACCAAATAAGAAAAAAAATCACCATGATTTAAAAGCCTAGGAAAACAAAATGGTCTTTTCCTAAAAAGCATTGGAGAATTATCTAGGAGAATTATTTGGGTTGCTGTCTCTTGTCTTCTTGATGCAAGTTATCCATCAGGGTGACCAGGGCAGTTTCTGTGCCAGGACACAGATGGAAATGGAAATTGATCCAGACAACCAGTTTCATTGAGAACTCTAAGAACTGCACAGCAGCCATCTGCCTGAGTACTTTGTTCAGAGAGGGGATATTTGTGGATCAATTAGGGTTTCTTTAGGAGCTGCCTTACTACTTACTGCCCTTGAGGCAGACTAATCACCTCCTCAAATAATTAGGTATTGCAAAGAAGGGAAGGTGGTTGAATAAGAGCATGGTAGGCTGCAGTTCTTCAAACCCCTTGTTCCATATCTTTAGGTCACAACAGATGAAATTAATCTCATTTATGAATGACTGGATGTCGTGCTGGGTACTGTCCCAAAGCTGAATGGAATTAGAGTAGCTTCCCTTCCCTGCCATCTGGCCAAAGCCTTTTATTTTTCCAAAAAAACAGAGAAGTATTGGTTCATGTACTGCATTCCTCTCTTTCCTCTTGACCCCATTATCAATTGCTCTGTCACATGGCCAGACACTGATACAAAATTGGGAGGCTTTGTACTATGTGGTGTAAATCTAGGGGAAGCGGCAGCCTTTCGAGGGTTACTTTGGGAGAAGGGGTTTTCTGGGTTTGTGGGAAGTGGCTTATCTTGGTCCTTTTTCCTTCAGATTCCAGAGGGGGGAGCCAGAAAGCAGAAATGAGTCAGTTTTGTCACAGATTTTCCAGGTCATATGGTTTGTGTGTTATGAAGGGGAAAGCAGAAGGTATTAAGCTGGCATTCTTCTTTCTCTTCTGCACTAGATAATGGAGATCCTTAGCCTGGGTGGCGTGCAACCTCTGAACCAGTTGGACCATGTCCTGCGAGAGTTCTTGGATGAGCTGAACGAGATCCCTCTCCCTGCTCATTGGGAAGTGCTGCCTCCAGTGGGTGGCCCTGACCTGCGTCTTGTACAGCGCTCGAAACACTCCACCATGTCAGCAGCGGTCATCCACATCCGCCCAGGCCTTTTCTTCCATGTGGTGGTGCGAGACCTGCCTGTGCCCCCTGGCCATAAACTCTATGCCAGCCACCCTGCCCGCCTCACCACTGTTGATGAGGTGGTGGAACTTATTTGTGACCTGGAGGCTTATCGGCTTTGTTCTGGCTGGCCCGCAGGGTGGCATGCGGGCAGACGGTCTGAGGCCTGTGATGTTCTTGTGTACTCGGGTTGCTGCCCACAGTGCCGGCTAAACCCTTGGCCATCAGGAAGTGGTACCTGTTAAGAACCGAGCTGGAAGGGGGGGGGGGGGATTTGTGACAGGACTCAGCCCTGTGGGGCCATGAAGGGCAGAAGTTTTATTTTGACACTGGAAAAGGCTGGGAAATCTGAAAGGATTATTCCTTGCCATAAATAGCTTTATATATTTTTTTCCCTCTTGTTCAATAGCTTGGCACAAAAAGTCATAATCCTCTTGTTGTCTGTTGTCGTTGTCACTCACTTTTGTGCTAGGCTGCTTCTGCAACTGGGCACAGAGAAGAAAATGTCTTTTAAAGGCGAGTCTCCTGTCTTGCTTTGGTCGTTCCACTTTTCTTCTGCCAGAGTTGCAGCGTGGTCCGTGGCATATCTGGACAATTTGTGGTGATCACCAGCTCCCAGCACTATTAAAACCTCACATGCTTGGCAAAATAGCTCTACATGTTGACAGGAGGGATATGTGTGGCAGTGGCTTATGTGTCTGTCTGGGCCCTTCGTTGCGTTTTCCTTGCCTTCCCATGCTGCTTATCACTCTCCTGGAGGTTTCTAGGACCACAGTGTGGCCATACACCAGACACAGGAAGGATGGGATTGAAGATTAGGTTCTCTCTTTCCTAAAGATTCCCCTTTCCTTCATTTTCCATCTAAAACTTGACTGGTAGTCTGGGGCATGATTTTCTTTGTTTTAAAGATTGTTGCGTTTGGATGGTTAATTCTGTCTGAGGACCAGGAAGATTTTTGTTTGTTTGTTTTGAGGAGCTGGGAAGTTGGAATTGAATGTCACTCATGGGGAAAAAGCTGGTGGCCACTCTGAATGCTGAAGAATTCTGGCACGTTCCGTTCAGGGAAGTTCTACAGAAGCCATAGCTGTTCTTTACTTGCTGACGTGTGGTTTTGTTTTGTGTCTTCCTTCAGCGTGAGTGGTGGCTGCAGCACCAGCACCAAATGCCCCTGACCCCTTTCCCTTATGCCTCAAGCAGTCCGTTTACCGTTTTTTGTTTTTTTTGGGGGGGGAGATTCTTTTCTCTCACAAGAAAAGAATTAATTGTTGAATCAGAACTGGTCTCTATTTTTTTTAATGTATTAAAAATTTTAATGACCACATGCTGCTTTGTTGTCTCTCTCTCTCTCTTCAGGTCCAAGTCTTCTGACCTGTGGGCACAAATAACCCAGAGCCAGAGTCATCAGTTAAATTGTGGAGTTGGGATGATTCCCCCACTCCCTTCCTAACTTGTCTTTCTCATGGTCCTTTGTTATTTAATGCTGTCTGGCTGTGCTTCAGTTTTTGTTTCTGGGTGTATAAGGCACAAGGAGAAGGGGTTTTCTAACACTGACTGGAATAGCAAAGGAAGGTGCCAGGGTAATAAATAAGAATGGAAGAGGCAAAAGTTAACAGTCCTGGAATGAGCTCCCTATGGAGTAAGGGGAGCGGCAGCTGCTAGACAATTCTAAAAGTGTGTTCTGTGCGGAAACTCCCATGTGCCCTATTCACAAAGTCATCTGTTGTTTTTACACCTCCTAACTTCCTATCCTACTTGAATGTCTCATTTATTCCACTTTTTTCCTACACTTCATCTGAGGAACCCACAGGGCCAGGACATCGGTCTGAGATGGCCTTCCATCCATAGACAACATAACTTCATCTGGAATGATCTATATGCCTCTAAACCAGTAATTCTTGAACCTTGACTCTTCAAATATTTTTGACCTTAGTTCTACAAGTCCTTGATCATTGGACAGGGCTTCTGGGAATTAAAAGCCCAAAGCAGTTGTAGGGCCCAGATTTTGAGCACCCCAACTCCAAGCCATCCTGTGGGTTATTTTGTCATAACGTTTAATGTGATTTATGGTAGTATGATGGATGATCTATTCAAAGTGATTTACCAATTGTGGCACACTTTCAGGAAAAAGACTGTAAGCCAACAGTCTAAAGCATTGAAATCTTCTGTCAAGAAGAGATGGTTTAATAAAATACGTATATATCTTCACCTGGTACCAAAAAGAAGATGACGAGAAACCTGCTGGAAGAAGAAAACAAGTCCTCTTTAGAGACAAATTAGAGCAGAGGTGAGAACTTTTTGCAAGCTTGGTGGCCAGTTTTGTTCCTCCTTAGAAATCCAGCAAGAGTTGTGTGTAGCTGAAGTAAGAACTCACCATTTTCTGGCAGTGGAGGAGGGCATCTGAGAGTGGATAACCATCTTCCATTCACTCCAGATCATACATCAATCATCTTTGGAGATGCCTTCCCCTGATGGAGAATGTATCCTCCCAGTTCTAGTCTTGCCTTAGCTACAGAGTTCACGTTTTCCAGAGAACTCAACTTCTAGGTCTGAGACATACTGTGAGATAAGGGGGCACGAGATTGAGACGCCTCATGGGAGAATTGAGACTTCTCTGGGGCAGAGAAGAATCTCTTGTCTTTTATCTGCAATTCATGTGAAGGGAATTCCTGCTGAAAAGGTAGTTTGATTGAGTTGAACAGATGTGGAACTGGGGAGTAGGCCTTCCATTCCCAGGTGTTCAGCACTATAGTAGAGAAGGTGGGTGTGCTCAGGATGGGCCTATTTGCCTCACCAGAACTTCAAGGTTCAGAAGTACATTGCTCGATTTTTACTCCTGGGAGTATAGAAGTAGATAGTCTGTCCTCCCCATGGCTCTGGGGACTGTGTTGTTCCTTCCCTTTATTTCTTTTGTCTCCAGGGCGTTCAGGAAGGTTCAAGCAAAAAGATCACTGTGAACATTGGTAGCACTTCACTTGCCTCAAGAGACCATGGAGCTCAGATCTCATTGATCTCACGGTAAAATACCTGTGGCTCTTACCAATTTGACACAACCTGTTATCTCAGGGGTTGATATACCATCTAAATTACACTTGATTACAATTCCATACCCGGAGGTTGAAAGTAGAGTGTTCTAGAACAGAACTGTGATAGTAAGGTAGTGTTGTCAGATGTAACTCAGGAGGTGGAGCCAAAAACTACTTGAAACACATATTGCACTCCAGTGGGAAACCTGTAAACAGACTTTCATAATAGTAGCTTGGATTTATGCCAGCGTCACACCCACTTTTAGTAGCCATAATGAGGTTTTCTTCCTTCTTCGATGCACACCTTAACATGGTAAAGGGTTTTGAATGTGTCAGTGAAGCTGAGAGCAATTCTGTCACAAGGCCGGACTCCATTACTGCTCTGGAAGCCTGGCAAGGTCACCCAAGGCGGAATTCATAGCTGAGACACCAGAGTAAGATGCCTCCGTCCTCTTCAAAGTAGTTACTGGGCAACAGCGGAAGCTGAAGATGACACTGGCAGAAAGGTAATGGTGGTGACACTCAAGCTAACTTGTAGAACTGTTCAAAGGGGCAATAATAAACGCTTGCTGAACATTCCTTATGATAAAAACCCTATGATTGTTGCTGTTGTTTAGTCATTAAGTCGTGTCCGACTCTTCGTGACCCCATGGACCCGAGCACGCCAAGCCCTCCTGTCTTCCACTGCCTCCCGGAGTTGGGTCAAATTCATGTTGGTCGCTTCGATGATACCGTCCAACCATCTCGTCCTCTGTCGTCCCCTTCTCCTCTTGCCTTCACACTTTCCCAACATCAGGCTCTTTTCCAGGGAGTCTTCTCTTCTCATGAGATGGCCAAAGTATTGGAGCCTCAGCTTCAGGATCTGTCCTTCCAGTGAGCACTCAGGGTTGATTTCCTTCACAATGGATAGGTTTGTTCTCCTTGCAGTCCAGGGGACTCTCAAGAGTCTCCTCCAGCACCACAATTCAAAAGCATCAATTCTTCGGTGGTCAGCCTTCTTCATGGTCCAGCTCTCACTTCCATATATTGCTACTGGAAAAACCATAGCTTTGACTATGTGGACCTTTGTCGGCAAGGTGATGTCTCTGCTTTTTAAGATGCTGTCTAGGTTTGTCATTGCTTTCCTCCCAAGAAGCAGGCGTCTTTTAATTTCGTGGCTGCTGCCTAGCCAGGGTCCAAGGCAAAGGACTGTTGGGAACTGGGGAAGGGACCAGGGAGACGACTTGTATGACCTGTTGAGTAGTCCAATAAAACTAGTTAAGATGACAACCCCCCCATGGCACAGTGGTTAAACTGCAGTCTGAGTCCACCTTGAGCCAGCAACCTTATTACGTAGTCTGCATAATTAAAAATTGTAAACTGCCCAGAGAATGCTTTAGGCGCTATGAAGCTCTTTCTGTGTGTGTATGTATGTGTGTGTATGTCCTGTAGGAAATAAGTGAGTGATAGGTAAAGGTAAAGGTTCCCCTTGACATTTAGTCCGGTCGTGTCCGACTCTAGGGCGCGGTGCTCATCCCCGTCTCCAAGCCGTAGAGCCAGCGTTTGTCCGAAGACAGTTTCTGTGGTCACGTGGCCAGCGCGACTAGACACGGAACGCTGTTACCTTCCCACTGAGGTGGTGCCTATTTATCTACTCGCATTTTTATATGCTTTCGAACTGCTAGGTTGGCAGGAGCTAGGACAAGCAACGGGAGCTCACTCCGTCGCGTGGATTCGAACTGCTGATCTTTTGACCTTGCAGCCAAGAGGCTTTGCAGTTTAACCCGCAGCACCACCATGTCCCTGTAAGTGAGTGATAGAAGTGCACTATTTAATTGTTCTTGAATTGAATTTGGCACACTGGTAGAATATTGATCTGATGTCGTCGCATGCATGTGGGGTCAATGTCAGATGGAAGCATAACAAAAATCCTGAAATCACTTGCCAATGAAGTAGCTGTGTTATTCTGTCTTAGTGTGCTGGCAAAAGAAAAGGAGAAAAATTAAATACTGCAGCGCTTTAAAGACGTTTTAATTTTAGTGTGTGCCCCCATATCGGCACCAGCATCACCATCAAGGGCATCAACAATGTCAGCGGATTGATTTACTTGTTACCCCTCTCATGTGATTGATGCCATCTTCTACCAGCAGTGCCCCTCTGCTTTCTACAAAGGTCAAACAGGACAACCTCTGTGCAAAAGGGTCAATGGACCAAATCTGACATCAGGAGTGGCGAGACAGAGAAAGAGGTTTCAGCAAACTTCACCCTCCCTGCTGTGGATTTGTTATGGATCTCAAAGTGTTATAGAAAAATGAAAAGGAATTACAAAGGGTGATTCAAGAGGGCTACATAAAAATGTTACAGAGCATCTCCAAGGGCCTCAATAGAGATCAAGGGTTCTGAGCATACCACAATTATTGATACCCTAACTTTCCGTGATATGGGTATAAAACAGTTGCCTGTTTTGATAGATTCTGACCTCTGTCCGATAAAAAAAAAATAAAAAAATCTAGCATCCCTGCGGCACCTGGCCTACAGCTAATGGCCTGATCAGGATCTGCCAATTGAAGTAATGAACTATGTGATAACCCCATTCCTAATGGGGTTAATGAACCACTGTTATTATTTATTTATTTATTTGGTTATCTGTATCCTCACCTGATTGTGGGACTGTGTATAAATACACTGGTCATGTATTTGTACTCCAGGGTCTGAGGAAGCAGAATCCATGAAAGCGCACACTGTTGCTATCCAGTCTCACAGTTGTTCACCTTGTAGACTTTTACTACAAATTTGTTAAGCTCCAAAGCTGTCACGGTGCTCACTGAAGCAACGTTTTGCTAGTGCAAGTTTATGTGGTGTGGGGTGTAGGAGTGATGCCTACCTTGACCATCACACTTGGATATAGATCCAAATTTCAGAATAAGAGTTCTGTTCAGTGGATGGCTTGTGAAACAAAACACCCTTTCTCTTCTGTGGCACCAGATTAGATCCATGAATTGATAAATGTCCTAGTAAAAACATCTGGCATTATAGTGACACTTGGTTGGTTGGTGACTGGACAGAAGCCTAAAACTGACTGTGAGTCACAATGAAAATAGACCTATTGAGGCAATAGGGTTTACGTATGTGTTCCATGACAGTTGAGTCAAAGGATGCATGCTTGTTGAGATTGGCAACGGGATTTAGGCCAGTTAGTGTAGGAAAGCCAAGAAGTGCTACCTAGGCAGTCTTGCTTTCACTGCTCTGCCACCACGAAAAGAATCTTTTCAGAACGAATTCCACTTGAAGAACAACAGTGCTATTAGTGATATTGCACATGTCACAGTATGAATGTATGCCATAGACTGAACAAGCATTAGCACACACTATTGACTTTGCACAGTTCAAACTAGCGTGCTAGCTGTGCCTATTTCTGGAGAGGTCTGGTGTGGCCATGGTGAAACATACCATAGTTACATCCCAGCTAGATTACTGTAACACACTCTACTTGGGGCTGCCTTTGGAAGTGTTTGGAAAATTCAGCAGGTCCGAAACAGTGCAGCCAGATTGTTAACTGGGCTGATTACAAGGATCACATAACACCCACCCACCTCCCCCTGGTTACAGCAGCTCCACCGGCTGCTGATCCGTTTCTGGGCATAATCCAAAGTGCTAGTTTTAACCTATAAAGCCCTAAATGGCTTGGATTCAAGCTATCTCAAGTATCACATCTCCCTTTACCAGCCGGCTCAGGTGTTAAGATCATCAAAGGAGGCATTTCTCTGAATCCCACCACCCTCGTGCGTGTGTTTGGTAGGGATACAGGACAGCAACATGCCTGTTGCTGCTACAAGACTCTGGAACTCCCGCAAGAGTCCAGGTTGGTCCCATCTTTGCTGTCCTTTTGCAAAGAGGTGAAAAACTTTTTCTTCAAGCAGGCTATTCCTGAGTCACTGGCTGTCTAAGAGGTTTTAAAACACAATGGTTTGTGTTTTTGTTGCTTTAAAGTCTATTTTAGTAAAGCTTTTACCTAACATTTTAATATATTTAAGTTTTTTAAAATATTTGAATAATTTACCGTTTTTAGCGTTTAATATTGTGATGATGTAAGCTGCCTTGGGTTCTTTTTTTAAGGAGAAAAGTGGGATAAATTATTTTAAATAAATAGATCCACTAGAGTAGTGATGGCGAACCTTTTTGAGCCCGAGTGCCCAAATGGCAACACAAAACCAAATTATTTCTTTCGAAGTACCAACACTGCAATTAAATCTGAATACTGAGGTTTTAGTTTAGAAAAAACAACTCATATAGTTGTCTGAACTAATCATCACCTTTTGTCTTCAAAGAAAAACGTAACAGAACTTTCAATGATACAAACACTTTTTATTGAAAAATAACCATTAACTCTAGTAAATGGAAAAAAAAATATTAAAGTAATACATTGTACACATAGCCTGAAGCCAGGTAATTTATACAAAGTTTTAAAATAATTATGTGCATGTATTTTTTGATAAGGGATACTCAACTTGCCATGCTTTTGCACAATTAATGTGATTTTTGATGTATGCATGCTGATAATTTGTCAAACCTTGGCTCATATGCTGTTAGTTTGAGAGCAACACATGCAGCACCCGGACAACCCAGATAGTGTGGATGCTGACCTTGAGCCAGACATCCTGGAGAGTGAATTCAAATGGGCCTTAGAAAGCACGGCTAACAACAAGGCCAGTGGAGGTGATGGCATTTCAGTTGAACTATTTAAAATCTTAAAAGATGACGCTGTTAAGGTGCTATACTCAATATGCCAGCAAGTTTGGAAAACTCAGCAGTGGCCAGAGGATTGGAAAAGATCAGTCTACATCCCAATCCCAAAGAAGGGCAGTGCCAAAGAATGCTCCAACTACCGTACAATTGCACTCATTTCACACGCTAGCAAGGTTATGCTCAAAATCCTCCAAGGCAGGCTTCAGCAGTATGTGGACCGAGAACTGCCAGAAGTACAAGCTGGATTTCGAAGGGGCAGAGGAACTAGAGACCAAATTGCTAACATGCGCTGGATTATGGAGAAAGCCAGAGAGTTCCAGAAAAACATCTACTTCTGCTTCATTGACTACGCAAAAGCCTTTGAGTGTGTGGACCACAGCAAACTATGGCAAGCCCTTAAAGAAATGGGAGTGCCTGACCACCTTATCTATCTCCTGAGAAATCTATATGTGGGACAGGAAGCAACAGTTAGAACTGGATATGGAACAACTGATTGGTTCAAAATTGGGAAAGGAGTACGACAAGGCTGTATATTGTCTCCCTGCTTATTTAACTTACATGCAGCATACATCATGCGAAAGGCTGGACTGCAGGAATCCCAAACCGGGATTATGATTGCCGGAAGAAATATCAACAACCTCAGATATGCAGATGATACCACTCTGATGGCAGAAAGTGAGGAGGAATTAAAGAACCTCTTAATGAGGGTGAAAGAGGAGAGTGCAAAAAATGGTTTGAAGCTCAACATCAAAAAAACTAAGATCATGGCCACTGGTCCCATCACCTCCTGGCAAACAGAAGGGGAAGATATGGAGGCAGTGACACATTTGACTTTTCTGGGCTCCATGATCACTGCAGATGGTGACAGCAGCCACGAAATTAAAAGACGCCTGCTTCTTGGGAGGAAAGCGATGACAAACCTAGACAGCATCTTAAAAAGCAGAGACATCACTTTGCCGACAAAGGTCCGCATAGTCAAAGCTATGGTTTTTCCAGTAGCGATGTATGGAAGTGAGAGCTGGACCATAAAGAAGGCTGACTGCCGAAGAATTGATGCTTTTGAATTGTGGTGCTGGAGGAGACTCTTGAGAGTCCCCTGGACTGCAAAGAGAACAAACCTATCCATTCTGAAGAAAATCAATCCTGAGTGCTCACTGGAAGGACAGATCTTGAAGCTGAGGCTCCAATACTTTGGCCATCTCATGAGAAGAGAAGACTCCCTGGAAAAGAGCCTGATGTTGGGAAAGTGTGAAGGCAAGAGGAGAAGGGGACGACAGAGGACGAGATGGTTGGACAGTGTCATCGAAGCTACCAACATGAATTTGACCCAACTCCGGGAGGCAGTGGAAGACAGGAGGGCCCGGCGTGCTCTGGTCCATGGGGTCACGAAGAGTCGGACACGACTTAACGACTAAACAACAACAACATTTATAAAGCTTATTAAGTACTATGAAATCCTGGACTTGTTTCCTCCAAAGTAAACCACCCTCAGAAAAGCAGCTATATATAGGAGTGCAGACTTTTAATACACATTTTATACACTACATAAAGTGTATACACACATTTCACTTATTTGAAATGTAGTGTTGGAAAAGAGTTTTACAGATAGCATGACTTGTCAGAGAGATAAGTAAAGCAAATTAAGTGTGGACTCTCACTAGAAGCTAAAATAACCAAGCAAAAAGGGTATTGTACTACAGTAGCATCATGAGAAGACAAGCTCACTGGAAAAGGCAGCAATGCAGGAAAAAGTGCAATGCAGTAGGAAAAGAGGAAGACTGCACATGAGATGGATTGACTCAATAAAGAAAGCCAGAGTCTTTTGTTTGTAAGACCTTTTGTTTGGTGTTGCAGTCAAAGTAGGACCAGGAGCAGAAAGACTGGGATTCAGATTTGGGGAATAAATTATGATACTCTTGCCTGCTTTGGGGATGAGAAATAGAGAAACGTGATTGCTACACACTTCAGACTTCTGCTGTTGTCAGCAGAAACTGCAGACCTAAATGCAGTGGAGATTAACTTTGGAAGGTTCCTTTTTTCATGGTTTTATGAAAGACTCAAGTCTCTCTCTGTGTGTGTGTCTCTCTCTCACACACACACTCACACACAAACCCTTCCTCCCTCAATTTTCAACAATTAGTTGCTTCAGTTCAGTATGTCCATTTCCTCTTATTACATTTAAACAAGCTTGATGAAGCCACCCTTCTTTCCCGCCTTAATTCAAGCCTTCCATCCTGCTTGCCTCTGTTCCTTTTTTCATAGTTTTGAGTCAGTCTCTCTCTCTCATACACACATACACACACACACACCCTCCCTCCCTCAATTTTCTACATACATTTAAACAAGCTTGATGAAGCCACCCGTCGCTCTCTCGCACCCTCCTTCCCTCCTTAATTGGAGCTTTCCCTCCTCCTGCTTGCAGTCACCTCTGGCGGAAGTAGTCATTCACAAGCTGGATTGACTGCCCCGGGCCGTTCTACAGCTGTAAACAATAAAGCAGCCTTATCTCCGATCTCTAAAAGAATGAGTGCCACAACCAAGGAAAGTAGCAGGGAGAGGTGGCTGACGATCATGCAGTTTGAGGTTCGGCTGCGGGGGTTGGGGGTGGGGGGTAGCAGGGGGGTAGCGCTCTGCTTGCGTGCCGAGGGAGAGGTCTCCGCGTGCCAGCTGTGGCACGCGTGCCATAGGTTCGCCATCACTGCACTAGAGGTTCATACATAAAACAGACACACAATCATGATTGCAGTCATATTGATCTCTTATACAGCACTGAGAGGGAAACAGGGCTCCAAAGGTTTCCAAGTTTATTTTTGCTTTATTAACAATAATATTAATGCCAGAGCTTAGAAATAATGCACTATAAGCAATGGCTTTATCTGTGTGAGGGGTTCTGTGGCAAAGGATAATGTTGAGATTTCTAAGATGTTATTAACATATAACAGGCAATATCTGCTTATTGCAAAATGTTGCTTCTAACAAGCGACTCATAAAGATTAACAAGGAATGTTTCCAAGCCCTGAGAAAAATACTAGGTCCAAGACAAATAAAAGACTTTTTAAAAAATACAGTATCTTGCATTACTTGATAGCATTTCCTGGCAATCTGCAGATACATTAATAAGATGTTCTAGGATTTTGTATTACATTGCGAACATGAATGTCCCTTATTTTTTGTAACCCCTGTTTGCTGTGTAATTCTGTTGGGAACATGCTTCTGCAGATAACAGAGTATAAAACACTTATTTCTAAAAAGGAGTAGCTATAGCGATGGATTCAGTCCAGCAAATGTTTAGGCTTTCTCACTGTTTGTCCATGGCACGCTATAAAACCACAGTGAAAAACTTGATTTTTTTTTTTTAAAAGTCCGGCTTGATCGCTTTGCTGACTGAGTCTGCTTAGGAAACAATGGACTTTTGAAGACCTCCAGAGGAGAGAGAGGGGTTCGTGAGACCAATGATTGAGAAAAGGGTATTTGTGGAATGTGAAGACTTCTCAAGAGACACAGTAGAATAGCCTTGCCTGGGAGGTTGGTGCGTGCAGGTTCTTTGAATCATGAGGCACTGGCTTGTGGGGCATGGCTTTCTGGGAAAGCAGGTTCCTTGTTTGGAATGCTAGGTTCTGGAGGACCCTGGGCTGGGTGGGGTGGCTTCAGGAGGCTCCCTAATTGGGATGGAAGGGATTGGAGGCTCCCTGGCTGGTGGGGTGTCTTCAGGAGGCTCCTTGATTGGAATAGTAAGTTTTGGAGGGCCCCTGGCTGGTGGGGTGATTTTGGGGGGCTCCTGGATGGAAACAGTAGGTTTGGGAGGCTCCCTGGCTGGTGGGGTGATTATGGGGGGCTCCTGGATGGAAGCAGTCGGTTTTGGAGGGCCCCTGGCTGGTGGGGTGATTATGGGGGGCTCCTGGATGGAAGCAGTCGGTTTTGGAGGCTCCCTGGCTGGTGGGGTGATTTTGGGGGGCTCCTGGATGGAAACAGTAGGTTTTGGAGGCTCCCTGGCTGGTGGGGTGATTTTGGGGGGCTCCTGGATGGAAACAGTAGGTTTTGGAGGGCCCCTGGCTGGTGGGGTGATTTTGGGGGGCTCCTGGATGGAAACAGTAGGTTTTGGAGGGCCCCTGGCTGGTGGGGTGATTTTGGGGGGCTCCTGGATGGAAGCAGTAGGTTTTGGAGGGCCCCTGGCTGGTGGGATGATTTTGGGGGGCTCCTGGATGGAAGCAGTAGGTTTTGGAGGCCCCCGGGCTGGTGGGGTGATTATGGGGGGCTCCTGGATGGAAGCAGTAGGTTTTAGAGGCTCCCTGGCTGGTGGGGTGATTTTGGGGGGCTCCTGGATGGAAGCAGTAGGTTTTAGAGGCCCCCTGGCTGGTGGGGCGATTATGGGGGGCTCCTGGATGGAAACAGTAGGTTTTAGAGGCCCCCTGGCTGGTGGGGCGATTTTGGGGGGCTCCTGGATGGAAGCAGTAGGTTTTGGAGGCTCCCTGGCTGGTGCTGTGGCTTCAAGGGGCTCCTTAATTGCAGTAGTAGGTTTTGGAGGCTGTCTTGCAGGTGCAGTGGCTTCAGGGGGCTCTTTGATGGTGATAGTAGGTTTTGGAGGCTCCCTAGCTAGTGGGGTAGCTTTGGAGGGCTCTCGGACTGAGACAGTAGGCTTTGCAGGTTCCTTGAGTGGTGATGTGCCTTTGGAAGGATCCTTGATTGCAACAGTAGGTTTGGGAGAGTGTCTGGGTGGTGGCATTGTTTCAGGGGGCTCCTTGATGGGCACAGTAGGTTTTTGAGAACCCTTAACTGGTGGGGTGGCTTTGGGGAGCTCCTCAATTGCAATAGTAGTTTCTGAAGGATATTTGGCTGGTGGTGTGTCTTGGGGAGGCTCCTTAACCAGGAAAGTAGGTTTTGGAAACCCCATGACTGGTGGGGTAGTTTCAGGGGGCTTGATTGCAACAGTAGGTTTGGGAGAATGTCTGACTGGTGGCATGGTTTGCTGGGACTCTTCGATTGATATAATAGGCTTTGCAGGGCTCCTGACTGGTGGAATGGTTGCAGGGGGCTCCTTACCTGCGGTAGTTGTTTTGGGTGGATGCCTGACTGGTGGGGTAGCTTTGGGAAGCTCCTTAACCAAGAAGGTTGCTTTGGAAGGCCCAATGTCTGGTGGGATAACTTCAGGGGATTTCTTGATTGCAGCAGTAGCTTTGGGAGGATGCTTCACTGGCATGGTAGCTTTGGAGGCCTCCTTGATCGCAGTAGTAGGCTTTGGAGGGCCTGTGCCACCTTGTGTGGCTTTGGGGGGCTCCTCAATTGAGACTGTGGGCTTTGCAGGACCTTTGGCTGGGAGGATGGCATCTTTAAGTTCTACTGCTGGAAGTGTGGTATTAGCCTGATGGTCAGCAGGAGGAATTTTTACTGGGGCTGATGCTGCGGTAGTGAATTCTTCAAACTCACAGCCTGTGACATATTGCCTGAGATCGTTTCCCCTGCAGTGTGTCCTCCAGGCTCTCCTGTAACAAGAAATCATTTGTCAAAGTACCGTTAGTACATTTGAATCAATACATGCTTGGTTGGAAAAAGTGGAAAAACTGCCTTCTGGAAATGAAACCCTCTTGGCATGTGATATTATTCTATACATGTAGTGCCAGATTCTATAGTTGGGATCAACTTTCTGCCTGTAACTGGGTGGTTGTTCTTTGTTGGATGCTGTGTTTAATTCTAGGATCCTTTGGATGTCGCATTTGTACCCCTTTAAGTTCCCTTTCAGGTTTGGATCATATTAGAAATTCCCCCAAGGTGCAGGTGATGTTCCCCTTATTTCAATTTTTATTGTTTCTTTTTCTTATTTCCCCACACTTTGCACCCCTACTTAAACCTCTAGTTTATTTTTTATACCTCTTTTGTTCTGGGTGTGTGTGTGTGTTTTACTCTGTGATACTTCCCTCGCTGTCTGAAGTGTGTCTTTTCTCCCTTGGTTTTTTAAAAGATTTTTGTGCTACCCTGGTATTAAACTACTTCCTCTGTCCACCTAAACGGACGGACGGACGGACAGATGCACGCACAAACAAACAAACTCAATTCCATTCAGGGTAGTTACAACCTGATCTGTCAGCTCACTTAGGAGGGGTTATTCTTTTCCTCTCTCCCTCAGACTGACAGGGACTGGGTGTGAAGGGGAGGTGATTCCAAGCAGACGTTGGGAAGTGGAGCTTCCTGGCCTCTGTTTAAAAGAGCATGACAGCCGGATATGAGAGGATACAACCATCAAGGCAAGCACCAGGTCAGTCAGCAACCGGTCCATTCAACACTTCCCACCCACTTTTAAAGAGTTGAGGAGGAGGTCAGAATAAATGAAGGACTGGACATGATCCTTTCCCCTCAGCTTGGCGAGGACCAGGTGGGGGTGAAGGGGAGACCGTTGTAGTCCTCAGCAGCTGCTGGGAAATGCCACTTGCTTGCCTCACTATTGCTTTTTCTTGAGTGCTTTTGCTTCAGGGTGATGAACCTTCAGATACGAAGGGAGCAAGAAGCAGCTCTCTCTCTCTGTGGTTGTGCGAGTCGTTTGTTTCTATGGCTGCAGCATGGAAAGGTGGCGGGAGTGGCGTCGGGAGGAACTTGTGGATGCCAATTCTAATAAACACTGGAAAAAGGGGCAGTTTTCAGGCCAGTTCAGAACAAAAGTGGTCAAAACTAAGTGGCAGAAGTGGAAATCATCTGGAAGAGGCCTCTGTCACCCTTTTTGATGTCCACTAAGTAGTAATTAATCAGTAATCAACCCTGAGTGCTCATTGGAAGGACAGATCCTGAAGCTGAGGCTCCGATACTTTGGCCATCTCGTGAGAAGAGAAGACTCCCTGGAAAAGACCCTGATGTTGGGAAAGTGTGAGGGCAAGAGGAGAAGGGGACGACAGAGGACGAGATGGTTGGACAGTGTCACCGGAGTTACCAACATGAATTTGACCAAACTCCGGGAGGCAGTGGAAGACAGGAGGGCCTGGCGTGCTCTCGTCCATGGGGTCACGAAGAGTCGGACACGACTTAACGACTAAACAACAACAAATAGTAATGGGGGGGGGGGAATCTATTGGTTTTTCTCCCTCCCACATTCAGTTTTTTAAAAGCTCAAGTTCCTTCCATCCTGAATAATGAGGAAATTGGTGAATTTTGGTAAATTCTTTCAAACAAATATACAAAATTCTCCCACATTTATATCAGCCCACATTCAAGAGTAACAGCGACACTCAGGATAGAGACAGCCATCCTGTCCCTGTTTACCATGCTCCGAGGCCTTTGCTTTCTTCAGCAACTTTCTTTGCACAGGAGATGTCATCGGCAATGTCTCCATCTTGGAGCGCTGGAGGAGAGAGGATTTGAGTGAGTCAGAAAATGAGATTAAAAGTCAATTGAGGCATTTAATGACGTTAACATGTCATGAGACATGTTAATGAAGAAAAATGATGGCGTGCACTGGCTAATCTCTTATTTGATATTTCTACATGCATGGTGCTCTAACTGCAGAAGCTACCTTGGGGATCTGAGGAGGTCGTAGCTGCTTGTGGCCTGGCACATGACTGGCACCTCATCAGGCCACTGGGACAGCTTTTGTAGTTGGAGTTCCAGCCATGTAAATATTGGCTAGGATACTTATGGAGCAGGTATTGGGTATTTCTGGAATTGCAAAAAAAGTTGACTTTATGGACAACTTTTCCTCTTTATAATAAAATTATACAGAGAGATAATTCTATAATAATTCCATTATCTGTCAATGATTAAGCATCATTCTTGGCCACTAGAAGGAAGGAAAGGCCTCTGATTCCACCACCCAACCAGTCTGGTGATGTCTTCTAACTATAGCTTGCATATAAGGTTTATGTTTGCGCACATGTCTCTTTGATAACAAAAATGTGTGTTGTAGAAACAGGGGGCATCTCTCATTCTAAAAAGTGTTTGCTGAGCTGCAGTTGGTTACCTTCACAACTTAAGTTGCAGTAGTTGCGTGCATGTGGGGTCTTGGAATTGTTGCACCACCAGAGGGAACTGAGCAAGAAGAGGCCATGGTTGTTGGCCTTTGGCCCCACATTTTGGGCCGAAGTGTCAAAACCGCTGCTGTGGAAAACCAAACAAATCCCTGCAGGCAGAGAAAAGCAGACAAAAATTTAGTGGAAGCAGACGACTCATCTGAATCCCCCTTACAGAGCTGTTAAACAGCAATGGAAGGATGTGTAGGGCTGTTTTCCCTGTACAGCTGGACGATATCTCCTGTCATCCCTTGCCATTGGTTATGCTAGGTAGTACTGATGACCATTCCAGACATGGCTGAAATTACCCATCAAATGCAGCATATAATCTTTTACTTAAAAAAAAACACCACAACAAAACTTAGAGGTTTTTTTTAAAATCCAGTTTAATAGAGCTCTAAGCTTAACCTTCAAAATTTAAATCAGCTGAAAATGCAGTAGATGACAGTGTTATTTATTTATTTATTTATTTATTTATTTATTTATTTAAACTTTTGTCTAGGTAACCACCCAGAGTAGTGCCTTGAACTAATTAGGTGGTTAAAAATAATAATGAAAGAATGAATGAATGAATACATAAATAAAAAACAGTAAATTCTTCAAATATTAAATTAATAACATGATATTAATGCAAAAGCATTACAAAAAATATTCAGAAGCAACAAAATACAAACAATCCTGTTTATTTAGACTTGTTTTAATCTTTTAATTTAATTTTTAAATCATATATTGTTTAATTTATCTTTTAATATTTAACTTATTGTGTTTTTAAATTGTGTGAATTTTAATGTTGTGAGCCGCTTTGGGTCCCTTGTTGGGAGAAATGCGGCATATAAATAAAACTAATAATAATAATAGACTGTCACTAAGGGAAAGCCGGCTTGAAGAGAAAGGTCTTCACCTGCTTGTGGAAGGACAGCAAAGATGGAGCCAGCCTGGCCTCCTGTGGGAGTCCAGAGTCTGGGAGCAGTGATAGTGCAGCAGTGCTACACTAGACACCTAAGTTTTCCACACTTTGGATGCTTCAGTCTGATTAATCTTTACATTTGTGGCCCTCTACTAAATGGTATTGTGCTACACACCATTTGGATATTCCAGCTGTGTCAAAATCTCATGAGACAGCACAGCCACCACATGAAAACCGCATCCATGCGACTATTCTCCATTGATGTGGGCTTAATTCATTTAACGTTTAGACCTTTTCACAGAGATTTAAACATGTATGCCTTTAGATTTTTATGTAGACTGGCTGTGTAGCTCAGTGGTTTAGGTATTTGGCTGAGAAGCCAGAGGTTGGAAGTCCGATTCCCTCTGTGCCTCTTGTAAGTAGGGCCGGCCTGAATGGCCTTGGGGCAAACTGCAGAGTCCCAGGAAGCCCCCAGAAGGAGGGAATGGGAAACCACTTCAGAGTATTCTCTACCTGGAAAACCCTGAAAAGGGTTGCCTTAAGTCAGAATTGACTTGATGGCACATGATGATGATGAGGTCTCCATGTGGGTAAAGCCTGGAACTGCTCTTGCAAATGAAACAGTGAGCTCACACACACACACACACACACACAGAGAGAGAGAGAGAGAGAGAGAGAGAGAGAGAGGCTGAATGAAATGAGAGGTACTTACAGTCTGCTATTGTGGCACCTGCGAACCCCTCCAACCCCTCGTTCCAGAGGGCAGCTATCAAGTTACATCTGTCAATAATGGCCCCATTATTCTTTCCTAGGAGGATGAAGAGGAGGAGAACAGCAAACTTGGGGATCCTCATCTCAACAGTGAAAGCTACGCAAGCACAGCCTAGGTCTTTAAACCCTGCCGGGAAGAGGTGGAGCTGCCAAACTGTCTCACCATAGAATACGTATAGTGGTGTCACCTCAACCCCAGAAAATGGCCAAGTTCCCATTACTGAATCCCGGAACAGCCATGTGCACCTTCAAAGCTGATACAGTCCAATGCTTCGCTGCTTCTCTGTCTAAGCAAGCCAATGGGAGGCTCACAGATGCAAGACTAGGTGACAGCTGGCTTGGCAGGGGTACATGTGAAAAGGAGCCAAGGGTCTTAGCAGGCCACAAGCTAAACATGAGTCGACAGTGTGACATAGAAGGGAAAAAAGCAAATGCAATACTTGGTTGTATGAACAGGAATCTATCTAGTATTCAGATGTACAGTGGAACCTCTACTTAAGAACGTCCCTACTTAAGAACGATCCAACTTAAGAACAGCTCCGTTCGCTAAATTTTGCTTCTACTTGAGAACGGAGCTCCAAGATAAGAACGGGAAAAAAAACTTTCCTGCCCTTTTTTTAACCTTAAGTCATCTTAGGTTAAAAAATTTTTTCTCCCCCTAGTGGTAGAGTACGGATTAACCGGCTTTGCATTAGTTCCTATGGGAACTAATGCTTCAACGTACGAACGCGCCTCTACATAAGAACAAAAAACAGCCGGAACGGATTAATAGGTTTTCAATGCATTCCTATGGGAAATTTTGCTTCAATTTAAGAACGTTTCAACTTAAGAACACCATTCCAATACGGATTAAGTTCATAAGTAGAGGTTCCACTGTAGTGGTACCATTCTATCCTGCTATGGTCAGACCTCACCTGGAATATTCTATCCAATTCTGGGCACTGCAGTTTAAGAAAGATCTCAGCAAGCTAGAATGTGTCCATAGTAGGATGACCACGATGACCAATGATCTGGAAACCAAGCCCTATGACGATGGTTGCAGGAGATGGGCATGTTTGGCATGAAAAAGGATGGATATGGTAGCCATCTTCAAATATTTGAAGGGCTGTCCTGTGGAAGGTGGAGCAAGCTTGTTTTCTGTAGCTCCAGAAGGTGAGACCCAAACTGGTAGATTGAAATGGCATGAAAGGAAATTTCACCTGAATTCTGGGAAGAAAGTTTTGACTGTAAGAGCTGTTTGACAGTGCAATAAATGCCTTCAGTGAGTGGTGATCTCCCTTTCATGGTAGATTTTTTTAAACAGCTTGGGGTGGTCACCAGTCAGAGATGCTTTAGCTGTGGATTTCCCGCCTTAGGTTTAATGCAGAAGAGGAAAGACACATGTTCTCCCAGCAGTATCAGCAGTGCTAGGAATGTGATCTTGGGATCAGCCACTGGGGCGCCTGTCAAGCAACAGCTGTGCTGGCTGGAGGATTCTAGGAGATGCAACTGAAATAAAAAGTAACTTGTTCAGGCTTGTTTAACTTGTCAGTTGGATCAGATATTTTCAGCGAGGAAAGAAAACAATAGGAGAGGAAAGGCCTGTTAAAAGGCCTGTTACCCTCTTGTGTTTTCCTCCTGGGTTGTAACTCCTCACCCTATCCGCTACACCACACTCTTAGCAATGAGATAGGCAACTTATTTTGCCACCGGGGGCAATAAAAAAATTAGCCAAGTACCTGGCCCCATCCTAAGAGTAAAAATACAACAAAAGCAATTATCGGGATCCTGGATCCATTTCAATCTGGATTCAGACCTGGTTATGGGACAGAGACTGCTTGGGTTGCCTTAGTGAACAACTTACATTAGAAACTAGACAGGGGGAGTGTGTGTCTGTTTGTTCTGCTGCACCTCTCAATGGCATTTGATGCCACTGACCATGGTATCCTTCTGCATCGTCTCTCTGGGATGGGACTCGGAGGCACTGTTTTGCAGTGGCTTTGGTGCTTCTTGGAACAGCGAGCTCAGAAGGTGGTGCTGGGGGATTCCTGTTCAATGCCTTGACCTTTGACATCTCACAAGGTACGGTCTTGTCTTTTCCCCAACCTCCGCATGCTATTTAATATTTACATGAAACTCCTGGGAGAGGTTGTGTGGAATTATGGAATTCGGTGTCACTAGGATGAGGACGACATCCAACCATCTCTCCTTTCCATGTAACTCCAAGGAATCTGTTCCTGTTCTAAACCAGTGTCTGTTATGGGTAATGGACTGATGAGGGCAAACAGGGAGGGAAGCTTAATCCAGACAAGGCAGAGGTGCTCCTGGTCAATCAAAAGGCAGATCAGGGAATAGCCATTCAATCTGTGTTTGATGGGATTGCTCTGCCCATGAAAAACCAGGGTCGCAGTTGGGAAAGTATCCTTGACTCATGAATGAGCCTGGAGGCCCCGGTTTTGGCAGTGATCAGGAGGGCATTTGCTAGTGCGCCAGCTGTGTGTATTGCTTGAAACATCTGATTTGGCTACAGTGACCCATGCCTTAATTGCATGCTATCTGGATTATTAAAAGACACTCTACATGGGGCTGCCTTCCAACACGTTTCAGAAATTTCAGCTGGTACAAAATGGCTTCAACCAGACTACAGACTGAGGCTGATTACAGGGAGTTTATAACCTCCCTCTTACAGCAGCAACACTGGCTACCGGTCCAGTTCCAAGCCCAATTTCAAAGTGCTAGTTATGACCTATAAAGCCCTATAAGGCTTGGGTCCAGGCCATTTGGCAGACTATATCTTCCCATACAACCCTCCTTGTGTCTTAAGAAAGGCCCTTCTCTTGGTCCTTGTGTAAAGCAGCTTTGGGCACTTCTGTGTTAAGAGGAAACAACATGGAATGGGAATGAGTTGCAGCCAGGCTTCCCAGGTGTTTAGCCTTGTGTTACAGGAGTTCTTTGGCTAGATGAGGCAGCCAACTCTGCAGGAGGCAGAACCGAGCCAGTGGACACAAACAATGGCTCTGGGCATCCGTGTTGCTCCCATGTTTCTGCATTGCTTCAGGACAATGGTCCAGGCACGGCTAGGAAGGCTGGGAGGCTGGGAGAGGCAGGGTTGGAATCTAGACCAATGGATCTTCTGCCAGCTTAGATGGAAGCTCTTTTGTTTGCCGTAGACTTAACTCCCTCCTTTCCAGGTTTGACTTGTTTGCCACAGATTTCTAGAGGACCAGCTGTAGAATCCTTCCTGGTTTTAGGAGATGATAGTGCTGGTATGTTCTGTCTCCCCTGTTCCTTTCATTTCTTCTTTCCTCACCCTGCCCTTCTTACTGACTCTCATCTCTCTCTCTCTCTCTCTCTCTCTGTTCTTCCACTGTGTACCTCTTGTTGCTTCCACCAGGTGCTCTGTGTTCCATCCAGGACCTTCCCCTGCAACATAATCTCCCCAAGACCCACAACAAGCAATGTTGGCACCAGGACTTCACTTTCGTACTTTAGGTAGTACTTCCAAGATGTTGTGACAATGTTTTATAATTGCAACTACTAGTTATTTACAGTTTTCTATTTTTTTTAAAAAAAGCCAGAAGCAACATTTAGGTTTTCTTCCAGGCTAGGAATACCGTTGCTGTCCCTCTTCAGCCCTGCCTATAAATATTATAAAGGAAGGTACTCAAAGGCAGAAAAACCTCTGAATATCAGTCACTTGTCTTTTGTGGTCTGTCTGGCAACTTCTTGAAGGCATCTGAGCAGCTGCTGTGGGAAACAGGATGTGGGAATAGATAGATCTTTTAGAGCAGGATAGCTTTGTCAGATTCAAAGGAACTTGTATTTATTTAGTGGTTTTATTTCACACTTTAGAGAATTTTGTTTGTTTATTTATAATGTTTATAGCCCACCCTGCATCACAAGATCTCAGGGCAAGTTACCGAGCCGTATAAAACCATTTTAAACATAAGATCTTGTGATGGGGTGAGCTTGGGTGCTCAGAATAGATCTACCTCCATGTACCAATGGCTCTCCGTGGGTCCCCTGCCAAAGATATGTGGTAGGCACAAGATGGATCCCTTTTCTTGAATATTATCCTGGACTGGACTCTCCACTGGAGCCAGGAGACTATAGAGACCCAGAGGGGCCAGAAAGTCAAGAAAAGTAGAAAAAAAAAATATCCTACCAGGAAGAGAATAAAAGGGAGCCCAAGGGTTTGCTGAAGGCAGTCAGTGGTGAAGAGAAGGAAGAGAGTGAGGTTGAGGATTGGGTGGATGCCCCAGAGTGGGATGGAGAAGAGTCAGGTCCTCCGGTGGACACTGGCTTTGCAGCTTCCCAAGGCAGTCCTCCCGTGAGTCCACTATGTATTTCTAAAGAGGGTCACAATTGAGGCCCCTCAGGACCCTGGCAAAAACCTGCATCCCAAAAGGGGCCTATCCTGGGCAACGCACATGTCAGAAGGAACATTTTATGGGGGAAATTATAATTTAATGTGAAGGTTCATTTTTAAAAAGAATTACACAGAATGAAAAATGAGATGATTATCAAACACATAGGACATGGCGCAGACTGGAAACTGCCCGATCATCTTCATTTGAAGTTTCTATTTGCTTTTCAAAGGGGAAAAAAAAAAACTATAGGCAGAGACAGACAGCCTGATAGAAACAAAAATTGATGTAATGAGGATTGTGGATTATGAAATTTGGAGCAAAGTAGGGAATGGAGCATCACCATCACAACTCATTAGTCTTCTTGTTGCACAAGCTCTGGCAAGAGAAGGCTTTAGGAAGCGGGAACTCCCCTTCCAATCCTTACTTGCCTTGCTTCTATGACATCACAAGGATCAAGTCCCTGGGTTTGTGTTTTCTTGCCTTGAGATGGAAATGGAAAGCAGCTGACCTGACCATCATAAAAGGATCCAATAGATATTTATTCCCAGGCTCAGATAAAAGATGGGCTTCAGACACACTTTCTAGATTGAGATTGTATTTGTTTATTTTAAAGATTTGTATCCTGTCTTTTGTTCAAAAGATCCTCAGGCTATAGGCATGCCTTCTTTCTTTAAGAAGCTGGCTCTGAGTGAGATGTGGCAATACCACAAATTGGATAGTACAGCAAAAACATAGCGAGTAAAACTAGTTGCTGTTTCATTCTGTATTACATTCCCAAAATACTACTTCAGGCATCGGATGTCTGCAGTATTCTCGAAAGTGTTTCCTTAAAGGGAGAAAAGAAACAGAACAGGTGATTTGCACATTGCAAACGTTTTACCTTACTTAAAAGGAATTTGAAATTCTATCCGATTTGCAACAAAACACATTTCAAAGTACTTTTTTCTCATTTAAGTTTTCAAACTGAATTTCAGACTTATTCTAAACCCAAACAACTGTGGCACATTAAAGACTAGATTGTTGTTGTTGTTTAGTCGTTAAGTCGTGTCCGACTCTTCGTGACCCCATGGACCAGAGCACACCAGGCCCTCCTGTCTTCCACTGCCTCCCGGAGTTTGGTCAAATTCATGTTGGTCGCTTCGATGACACTGTCCAACCATCTCGTCCTCTGTCGTCCCCTTCTCCTCTTGCCTTCACACTTTCCCAACATCAGGGTCTTTTCCAGGGAGTCTTCTCTTCTCATGAGATGGCCAAAGTATTGGAGCCTCAGCTTCAGGATCTGTCCTTCCAGTGAGCACTCAGGGTTGATTTCCTTTAGAATGGATAGGTTTGTTCTCTTTGCAGTCCAGGGGACTCTCAAGAGCCTTCTCCAGCACCACAATTCAAAAGCATCAATTCTTCGGCGGTCAGCCTTCTTTATGGTCCAGCTCTCACTTCCATACATCGCTACTGGAAAAACCATAGCTTGGACTATGCGGACCTTTGTCGGCAAGGTGATGTCTCTGCTTTTTATTTATTTATTTATTTATTGGATTTTTACCCCGCCCCCCTAGACAAAGTCTACTCGGGGCGGCTTACAAATATTATAAAAACATCATTATACAATAGATATAAAAAATCATTAAAACATCATAATTTTAAACAATTAAATTAAATCGATACCAAGATGGGAATGATTGAAAAGACAAAAAATAGAAATCAGTTATTTCTTTTTAAGATGCTGTCTGGGTTTGTCATCGCTTTCCTCCCAAGAAGCAGGCGTCTTTTAATTTCGGGGCTGCTGTCACCATCTGCAGTGATCATGGAGCCCAATAAAGTAAAATCTGTCACTGCCTTCATATCTTCCCCTTCTATTTGCCAGGAGGTGATGGGACCAGTGGCCATGATCTTCGTTTTTTTGATGTTGAGCTTCAGACCATTTTTTGCGCTCTCCTCTTTCACCCTCATTAAGAGGTTCTTTAATTCCTCCTCACTTTTTGCCATCAGAGTGGTATCATCTGCCTATCTGAGGTTGTTGATATTTCTTCCGGCAATCATAATCCCGGCTTGGGATTCCTGCAGTCCAACCTTTCGCATGATGTATTCTGCATATAAGTTAAATAAGCAGGGAGACAATATACAGCCTTGTCGTACTCCTTTCCCAATTTTGAACCAATCAGTTGTTCCATATCCAGTTCTAACTGTTGCTTCCTGTCCCACATATAGATTTCTCAGGAGATAGATAAGGTGGTCAGGCACTCCCATTTCTTTAAGAATTTGCCATAGTTTCACACTGTTTCACACTTTAAGAACTTGCCATAGTTTCACACTTTAAGAACTTGCCATAACTTCACGCTGCATATTTATTGGTAGTGCAAGGAGCCCTCCTCCCCCCTAGAAGCACCACCCTCTGACCTAAATGTCTTGGACACCTTTATCAGATCTGGACTCCAAACCTATTTGAGGGATAGGATTCAGCATCTTGGATTACTCCTATAAAGAGTAAAATCCAGAGCAACTTCACTGCCCCTGCAACCTTGGAGTTGCCAGCCTTCAGTAGTGGGGAGGGGGAGAGTCGTATCTTACACTCACTGAATGAAAGGCAGGAGATAATCAACAGCTTATAATGAGTGTCCAGATGAATGGGCAATACACAGAGGTTGGTTGATCCATGTCCATTTTCCACCAATAAAGTTGTCACTAAGCATTTTTAATTATACCTGTTGTCCTTTTCATTTTTAGAGATAGAATATCAGATACTACTCACCAAGACATCATTCCGCCCTTGCTAGCAGCAACTTGCTTAGCACATTCAATATCGTCTGAGATATTGTCATCTAGGAACTCTGTGAGGGAAACACATTAATGAAGAATCCAGGATCAGCCATTATAAACACATGAAATACATCAGAAGCGGCCAGCATGGGTGTTTGTTGCCTCATCAGAGCCACAAGGAAATAAAGGCCTGAATCCTGTTGCATAGCTACGTGAAAGGTGTAACGTTTGGAGGCAAATTGCCTCAAGTTAAGAAATCATCATAGTCATGATCTGTCGCACGCTGAGCTGCATAACTCAGCATGCAACAAATGACATCTATGGAGATTCCTTAACTTGAGGCAATTGGCTTCCACTGTGTTAATACCAGTGAAACAAAGCAAAAAGTTTTTGGCTAAAGAGATTGGATAACTCCTATAAAGTTCAGAGTAAAATCCAGAGCAGCTTCACTGCCCCTGCAGCATTGGAGTTGCCAGCCACCACTGGTGAGGAGGGGGAGAGCATGGGCACATGCTGGTGAGTGGGTGGTACAAAAGAAAATGTTTTTTTTTAATTTTATACCAGAATAAAAGCTAGAGATCACAGATATATCAGACAGTCTTCCCATACTGTATATCTAAGTGAATCCTTATCTTTTTACACTTTATACTATCTTCTTCATCTCATATTTCTTCCTAATCTTAAACCCTGTCTGTCTACAGTTTACAGTCCTAATACATCTTAAACCCCATCTCCTGCCTTCACAATGCTAATCCTCTCCTGTCCGATTATCTAAATGTCCTGCCTGGTTGCCTTTGGAGCTGTTTGCCTAAGGCCTGGATCTTCAGGACCAAAGTGTTGTGGGAGTGGTCTGGGCAGCCAGTGCCCATTCAAACCTGTCTGGCATTGCTGCTGTAGCTCTTGCCATCATTGTCCTCTTTGCCCTTGTCTTCCCTCCACTGAAAGGTTCCTTCACAGTGATAACAAGGGCATGGGCAGGTGGCTGGTGAGTGGGTGACAGTGACTCTGCTACCGCCCCAGATGTGCCACTGCCAGAGGGGACCACCCGGCTGCAGGGAATAGCTGGGCCAGCCCTGCCAAGGGGCTGCTGCTGAAAAGATTCCAAAAGCTTTCACTTGCACAAAATTCAGCAGCCGGAATTCTGACTGATCTATCTAGTTGCGCCCATGTCACACCAGTTTATAAGGAATTAATTTCCCCGAGTGACTGGCTGCCTGAGTGGGGTTTTTAAATGGATGGTTGTGCCTTACTGCTCTGAACATATTTGGGGTGTTACTTTTGTTTACATCTTTTAGTGTGGTATTTGTTTCATCCTCTTTAGTATTTGTAGACTTAACTGTTTTTAGCTTTCAATATTGTCTTTTAATGAGGTAAGCCGCCTCGGGTCCTTTTTAAGGAGAAAGGCGGGGTAAAAAAATATTTTAGATAAATAATAAAATAGAAATACTTCTGCATGTCATTTGCTACTAAGCTTCCCCGAACACCTCAAAACCCCATCATGAAAACGTTGCCACTATTGCAAACATCATGTTGTATATAGGCCAATAAATATATAACCATCTTGCCTGTAAATAGTGTAGAGACGCATTGTAAAAAAAAAAAAAAGACAACCACGGCTTCTGGAAACTCTTGTCCCATTAACCATCAGAATTCTGTGATCCCATGAAAAAACCATGAACAAACAGCTGTCTATTTTAACTTTGACAAAGGACTGTTTGGAAACCTTGGCACTAACTGGAACTAATGACTGATTTGAAGAAATCACAGTCTAAGCTGTGGAAAGAAAACAAAAACAAAGAGTACCTTTAAGCAAGTGAAGAGCACCTCATGCTCATAAACACAGACCAGGCTGAGGGTGCAATCAGACAGGGATTGGGTCCACTGTAGGAACAGGGTAGTTTGCTTCTTTTTCCAGCACTCACACAATTTTATCACTGGAGTGAACTAATTCATCCCCACAGTATTCCTGCCTGCACCTTTGTAAACCTCTGTCAGAGGCTTCTAATTTTCGGTGTGGGTTGGATTGCTCTGTTTCCAGTCTGTGTGTGATCACTGGAAGTGGACCAAAAATGAACCTTCCAGATGCCAAGGCTCCTTCTGGTTGTAATTTCCATATGGTGCACAGGCCTAATATGCAAGCCACTACAGGATATCAGTACATTGAACATTATCCCTCAGCGGAAGGGCAGGTGAAGTGCATCCCCCCACCCCCCAGACTGTGCTAGAAAATCACTGCAAATATAAAAAAATAAAAAAAGATTCTTGGTCTTTTCTGAAGGACTGACTGAGCTGTCCCTTTAAGACAAGGCAAATAAGTGTTTTATTAATTTTTTTGTAAGTGGTGCAGCACATCAGTGATGGTCCAAAAAAATAAAAAAAATCGCTTCCCCTCCCCTTCTCCTGAGAAGCAGAGGAAGCAGTCAATTCGCCGATATCCTATCATGGCTCGATTGCGAAACCACTTCACAATGTTGGAAATTCCAACTGGAAGGAGCCGGACCAAATAGGGTTGCTTGAGCTCCGATAGGCCATTTGGATTTGAAGACGACACCAAATGGCACACCACACCTCTAACCAACCCCAAGAAACCCTATTTAGGCCACACCCGCTTGTTCCAAAATAACCCATGTAGACAACCCTATGTTACATCAGGACCTGCAGGGCAAATGGTTTGGCTTTAAGGTTGCCTTAAGCTCTACTATATCTTGTTTGCCAGGCAAACCTCTTTTCTTTTTTTCAGTCTGATACGTCAGAAGTATAAAGACATTACTCACTGTCACAGTCAATTTTACATAAGTTCTCTGAGGGATGCCTCCCATTAGAGCACCACTTAAGACCACTCAAGTAGAATAATCCATAGTATGGATGGCCATCTGAAAACTTGTAGTACTGTGTGTCATAGCCAGTAGCAAACAGGGTCAAACATATCCCTGTTGGGAAAGGACAGTTGATGGTTAGAGTATACAACATGTTGTGTTTCCTGTAGCTCAGTTGAACGACTTGGCTTAGGACCTGGTTACCTAAAGGACCGCCTTCTTCCATACGAGCCTGCCCGTCCTCTAAGATCAGGCCAGGAGGCCCTTCTGAAGGTGCCATCCCTGAAAGAGGTGAGGGGGGTGGCATGTTGAAATAGGGCCTTCTCGGCTGTTGCCCCCCAACTTTGGAACACCCTTCCTATAGAGATCCGCCTGGCTCCGACACTTTTGGCTTTTCGGCGCCAGGCAAACACCTTTCTGTTTAGCCAGCATTTTAATTAAACAGTATCCTTTAGCTGGCCGTATGAGCAGCAGGATTTATTAATGATAAATTGACTGTTTTAATATGGGGTATTATTATAATATGGGGTATTTTAATGGTTTTAATTAGAGATGGGGACGAATATAAAAACGGATCGTTTTTTCGATAAATATAGCTGATTCGTCATATATTCGTTGATCCGTATTCATCAAATTTTAAGTCCCGATGAATACGGATCGACGAATATTTTCCCATTTTTATTCGTCCCCATATGAATAATAATAATTTAAAAAGCCATCCTATGGCTTTTCCATTCTGCCTACCGGCCCACCGATCAGCTAATCGGCAGGCCAATAGGCAGCCACCCACCCCCACAGTCTACCCCACCCCTTCCTCTCCCTACCATAGCCCCCCACCCCCACCAGAACCCCCTTACCGTAATCGTTGCCACTGCTGCCGAGGTCTCCATCAGACCTCCACAGCTGTAGAAAGGGAAACTGGCTGCCCTTTGCAAAGATGGTGGCTGCAGCTTCATTTAGGGTAGGGAAGCTGCAGCCGGGAAGCTGCAGCCACCATCTTTGCAAAGGGCAGCCTGGATTCCCTTAGCTTGCCTGAGGGTGACGGTGGCAGCAGGGGGGGGTGATGGTGGTGGGGTGTGTGTGGTTTTTTTTTTTTTAGTAACCCCCACGAATTGACGAATAAATTCATGCTTCGTCGGTTCATGGGGCAGCTTCGTGAGTCGTCAACTTTTGACGACTCATGAAGCAGGATGACTCGCCAAAATGGTGAGTCGTCCCCATCTTTAGTTTTAATGTTTGTCTAAAGTTTTAATATTGTTGTACGCCGCTCAGAGACAATTGGTAATGGCATGGCTAAAAAATCGTGCACTGGCTGGTGGGTGGGGAAGCCGGCTGGAGGTAGGTGGGAGAAAGGAATGCACGGCACCTATGATACCACATTGACGACACGTGACGACCTGCCCCAAAGCGATTTGTACCCATCTCTACTTCCAACCTATGGCTCCACAGCTAGATACCTAAACCACTGAGCTATCCAGCAATTTATGTTAGATTAGTGTACTAATCTTCAGCTAACTCCTCCCTGTAAGCTTGAGTGCACCTGAGCCTGGTATCTTCTATAGTTTTCAGTGAAAAATGTCTTCCACTGCTGCCATTTTACTTTCATACATTTCTGGGAAGAGAGGGAGGACACCACTTCTACTACCATATTCCTAAAGGTGCCAACAATGTCAGTGGTGTTAGAAAAAGAGGAGGTGAGAATGGAGATGTGAAGGAAATAGAAAGATGGAGAAAAGGAGGTAAGAATGGCTCATCTCCTTTGCTGCAAGCGCAGGTCTTCCAACCCATCTGCCCCTCTCCGCCATTTAGAGCGTGGCAAGCAGGAAGAAGAGATGAAGGGAGCCGCAGCACTGGTGGCAGAAGCCTCTGTAAGGTGAAGGCCTGGCCAGCCAATCACAGCGAGAGGTGGCTAGTCTGGAGGCAGGACTTCCTGGTGTGGACTGGAATGGGAGAATTTTCGCTCTGGTCTGTCCCTTTCAAATAAAATCATTGCTCTCTGCAGGCTCAGGGCCAATCTGTTGTGGAGCTTCTCATCCTCCCCCTTTGGAGATGGAGGCAGAAGTTGGGAAAGAAGGGCAGGGGTTGGGGAAGAGAAAGAAAGGGGAGGGGGGTATTTCTAGTTGCTTTTTGTCATAACTTGGGGATGGTGGTTTCCAGCATCAGACCAGATCCGATTGATGGAGGTCAACTTGCAGGCCCATAACCTGGAACAATGGACCCGTTAAGGGACCTTGGTGCAGGGCCAGTCACTGCCCACCTGACTTGAGGGCTTGCTGCAGCCAAGTGACCAGAGGGTGCCCCAGATACTGTAATTCTTATGATATTCCCAACCCCTGAGCTGGAGGAGTGGTCATGGTCATGTGATCCAGCTACAATGAATAAAATGGTGCCCAACAGTTTGCAGTGACACATGTGTTTATTGAGAGCTATTCTGAGCACTGGGTTGACCAAGGTGTTTTCTGGACACACAACTTTCAACCTAAATCTCTTCTCCAACTTCCATATCATGCCATCCTTCTTACTCTATTTTGAGTCGGGATTTACCTGAAATATTGCTCCAAATATCAATGATCTGCTGATAATGAAATGAAACAAAGAGGCCAGATCTAGTTTCTACTAAAAATAGAAAAAGTTACTTTTTTTGCCATGCTGGGCAGAGCATTCTGAGACTTTGAGGTTTTTTTTTTTAAGTAATATTTTCCATATCTGTTTTTTTTAAAGTAAAATTTTCCACATCTGCAGAAAAGAAATTATAGCCTATAAACATTCATAAAAATATTTTAAAAATCGGTGTTTTCTAAACCATGTCACTTCTCTTAATGCCCATTTTAAGCTTACCAGGGCCGATTTCCAAAATGTGGAACATTTGAAAATGTTTAGGAATACTACTAAATTCATCCCAGGGGAGGAAAAGCTGAAGAAAAGAGATCTAATGAATCCTAAAAACAGACAGAAAGTTATGAATGTCTAACAGGAAGAACTCACAGTGTCCTATGCCAATCCCTGTATAACCATCCAGTCCATGTTTTGTCAGTTCCTCATATATTTCACATTTTGAATACTTCCGTGTCTCATCTGCCTCCATGAGAAAGTAAAAGAAGACAAGGACCAGAGCCTTCATGGCCGGATGTATCTGGAAAAGCCAGAACCAGATGTCAGAGATCAGTTGTAGTTAGAGCAGAAAGCCCGTTAATGTTGCAGAGAGGTAATGGAGGTGTTTGGTTCCTGTGTTTGAACTCAGACTTCAAAGGAATCCTGTGTTTTAGAATTGAAGACCAATCACCAAACAAAGCAAGCTAATCTGTATAATTCTGGAAGTGGGAGATGCTCCTGCTTGAGACATTCGCGTTAAGGATCTCCCTTTTCTAGTAACAGGGTATCTTGAATGCCTGTTTCCAGCCTGCATCCCAGGTTTCTTCTCATAATAGCCTAGGACTTTAGACAGGGGCTACCTGGTTCTCATAGCAAATTTATCTTACATTATCATCAGGAATTGCTCATAGGTTTTCTATTTACAGTAGCAAGAGGCTATCAGTAAGGGTTTTTCCAAACAGAAGGCTAATTGAAAAGACATTGTACAAATGCTGTCTCTCTTTCCCAGCAGTTTCTTTCCGGAAAGGGAAAAAAGGGGTGGCAAGTGATGGCAGGAGCAGAGAGGGAGAGCTGCAAATGGAACATAGTGTTGTCTGGAATATCAGAATTCAAGTTCATTCTGATTTTGTGGCTGAGGTATTACTCCTGGACATTAATACAAGAGCAGCTAAACATGTACCTAGTACAATGAACAATTTGAGTGCATATCTGTGTGATATCCACAATGACATGACAAGGAGTGTAATGCTGGTGTCTCTTGCCATAGGTTGGGGTGTGTGGGATTGCTGTTGGTCCTCAAAGAGTTTATTTTGTAATGCACAGATTTTCAACACTTAAAACATAATTATTAACCCTCATTAGCTTATTAACCCCTTATTATTAACTCCTATGTCAGCAACCACCAGTCTACCTTACAATGGAAGGATGTTCATCCTACAGTGAGGAACAACAGAGTGATGCCCCAAATTCTGAAGTTTCTGTCATCATCCTTAATTCTTGTTTGGGTGGGGTTCGCCAGCTTACCTAGTAGGTAGCTTGCTAGAATTTCTTCCCCTTGTCACACTCACTAAGTTCCCTAATGGAGAACTAGTGGTTTCAGAGGGGACACTGAAGGGACATTGAAACTAGTCTTTGTAGAAGAGAGAATATAAGTGTAACCACACAGACTTTCTCTATACCATAGCCTGGCATTCCATTTAAACGGTTGTTCCCATTATTTTCTTTACTTTATTGCTTAATAGCCAGACAGACTGTACACATAAACAGAAATTAATAATAAATGATGATGATCATCATGTGACATCAATTTTGACTTATGATGACCCTTTCCAGGGGTTTCCAGGTAGAGAATACCTGGAAGTGGTTTATCATTCCCTTCTTCTGGGGGTTCTTCTGGGGGCATTGTGGAACTGTGCAGCTTGCCCAAGGCCACACAGGCTGGCTCTACTTGCAGGAGGCCCAGTGGGGAATCGAACTCCCAAACTCTGGCTCTGCAGCCAGAGACTTAAGCCACTGAGCTATGCAGAAAGCAGGACAGAAATTAAACCACTCTTAAAAGATGATAGTTGACGTCTAATGTACAGTAAATACATATAAACAACCAGAAAAGCATAAAATAATATAATAATATAATAAGCATTCTCAAGCAAATATCAAGTTATAAGATTAACTTGTAGACATTGTGAAGTAGGCAATGAGTTCCGTCTTTCCATGGCTCATTTAACAAATTTAGCGGTCCTATAAGATATATAATACGCTGTGCCAATTAGCAGAAATAAAACTGTACATGAACGGGAGTTGTTTTTGATCCCGGTTGTCAAGGGTATAAGATAATAATCTCACATATATGTTCCATTATCCTGGGAAGGCGCATTTCAAATGTCCACACATTACACAGTTCCCTTTCCGCTTCAGCCTTCTCTGCCATACTCACCACTCCCCTTACCCATCATTTTTACCAGCTTCAAATCCCTTCTTCTTCTTTTTTATGTTTAGCAAGTCCAAAGGCTGAATTAGCAAGATATGGTAAACATTTTAGTGCCTTATCAGTGTAATTTAGTGTTATATCAGTGTGCAGTTATAGGAGAAAACATATTTTTAAAAAGCCATTTTACAACGCACATTGCAGTTTGAGTCCTTACCAGGATGAGCAAAAGGCAAGCGAGAGGACTAGAGTTCACATCACACCCCACTCATCATTCTATTTACATCATCTGGACATGCTGAGAACTGTCGCAGGAGACTGATACAGGCAATCACACAAGCCAAAAGCAAGTTTAAAAAAACGCTACTGGAAATGCTACCAAACACTCATACTCCACCCACCATTCCAATCCACACCCAAACTTTGCCGACTGAACAAAATATGCTATATACTCATGCCAAAAGATCAGATGTAAAAAGCTAAAATTGAATGATCAATGGAATAAATATTGAAAGGGACAGTGAGGATCACAACACAAATAGCTGGACAAATACAATCCAGTCACTTCCTAGGATAGTGGGGTGAGTGCTCTCCCAATTACTGCTGTCATATCAAAAGACTGCTGAAATTAAGGAGTAGGAGAAGAGAAACCCAAAGACTTTCAAAAGAGAAAAGAACAGAGGAAAACAGTCTTCTTGTCTTCATCTAAGGTATTTACAGTGCCATAGTTTTCAGCTATTTTTCCAGTTGCAAACTCCCTGAGTTGAGCCCTTTTCATGCAGTGAGGCAGATTCAGAATTACAGCTTTTGAGGTTCATAGGGAGAAACTGAGATGTTTGAAAACTTGAAAATGGCATCTATACACACATACAGAAATAAACACACAAACCTTTCTACCTCTGTCTATGACAGGTTCTCATGCTGTGAGATATGGAGGTCTTTGTGTCCTCCAAATGCATTTCCTGGATTGAATGTAGTGGAATACCTCCTATAAAAATGGAGGAACCTGTCTCACGGTATTCTTCCAAACACTTATTTTTTCTTTGCCCAGTAAAATATTTTTGCTTTCTTTAATATCTTTAAAGGTCCAATGATATTCCTTTGTATGTTTGCTTTAATCACATATCATGCTGAGTTTCGTGGCATGAGGCATAATTTGTTCTCATAAAAGAAGGCGGAGATTTCTTCTTTGATCCTTATCTGGAAATTAGGTTCTGTGAAATCAATGCCTTTAAACTGAATTGAGAGAACACGTCATGCCCACTCACTCCCTGAATGCCAGCAGCTGCTATTCTATTTTCTAGAATGTCCTGTACATGTCATTCCAAAGCATTCTGGGAAAAGAGGCCATTGCAAAACTAAGATGGTCATCCACGTAGGGCCACCATTCCTGCTGTCTCATGGTGACACCCTTCTCTTAGAAACTTGCCAGGAGGTGTATTAATTTATGAGGTATCCAGAAAGCATTTATCAATGCTAGCAGGAAAATCAATGCACACACTCTCTAAGATGTCAGTAGGTTGTTATCTGCTGTCAAGCCAGAACCAATTTATAGTAACCCTAGTACGGCTTTCAAGGTGAGATATTTAAGAAGTGGCTTTACTAGTTCTGCATCTCCACTGAGTTTCTGTGGCTGAATGGGGATGTGAACCCAGGCCTCCTGTCTATTTTCAATGAAAAACCACTAACACAAAGACAACACTGAGTGTGTAACATTGCACAAACTCTTTCTTTGGCAGCAAGGAGATAATCCAGAGCCATTTTTGTTTTTGAGGGAGAGGTCCCTAAATTGTTCTGGCTTTCCCTAGAGTTCCCTGAAGGGCATCTGTCTAAAGCTTCCCAAGAAGCACTAAGTCTGTGAATATCCATGTGACTGACAGGTGCACTATGCACTATAGAATGCCCCTCGGAACAGTCTCCCTGTTTATCTTGAAGGGGGTAAGTTTTGGAGGTCTTGTGTGTTAGGGAACAGATCTGTACTTTCTGACCCTGTATGTCTGGGAAGGGTGTGGAAAACACCCCCCAAACAAGATGCCATGAGCAGCCCAGTTTGGAGGGAGCCCTTGGTGGACATGAGGCACCACATAGTTAATACAGTACAAACCAATTTCTACTCTCTATCCCTCTTACTCTGGAGCAATTGGTATTGCCTGGAACCCTGTTTATAGCACAGATTTTTTTTGTAGCTGCTAAATAAGGCATACGAATTGAAAAACCAGCTGCCCTAGCACTGCACCAGAGAGCAAAATAGAGGGCATGGAGAGGATCCCACATTCCCATCGTAGGGTGAATCACAACATCTTTGAGGCCACATTTCCCTTGTACACAAAACCCATATTGATTTAACTAGTACAAGGTGGTGTTGAAATTGAGAATTTCACTAGAATGGTCTGAAATAACAGAACATATGAGGGTATAGGTAAGACACTGCAGAAAGTAGGTTCATAGATAGTGGAGTAATTGATGTATCTAAGATGCTTAAATATTAATATAACATGTTATTATATTTTTATATTATATTTAAAAAAACACCTGTTTAACTATCATCACTACCCTTCTAGCAATGGCCACCTTTTTTGATTGATGTCTGCAGAACCTGTGCCACTCCAGGGTTTCACCGCTCTTGTCATGGACACGTTGGGCAAACAGCAGGACCTGTCCTCACCTACCCACGATGAACCCCTTTTCCTCCTTTGCACCATGTGCTACAGGGTCAGCAGTGGAGCCGTCTGCTTGTGCAAGGCAGGAAGCCTCTGGCAGTTGACCTCCTTTTCTGCCCCAGTCAGGATGGCCCAAAGCATCCAGTGTCCCTTCAGTGGCCCTCCAAGTGAGTACAGGATTAATCCAGACTTGATAGAGCAGCTTAAAACTGGGTGTTTCCAAGCTTACAAAGATCAGGGAGATCTATTATGATTATAATGGCCCACCTGTGTAGTTCAGAATGAAAGCATACCCCCCACCCCTCCAGATCTGTGTGGAAGCAAAAACAGGGAGAGATCCTGACAGTAGCTAAGCAAAATAAACATCCAGAGGAAAGGAGAGCCTACAACTGTACTGATTGTAGCAAGTCACACTTAACTGAATTGGAGCCGCAGTAGTCAGATCTACTGTCTCGTGCTTATAGATCTGCCTCACTAGTGAGCGTCGATCAATACTTTTGCATTGATGAAAAAAAATTAACGAATTCACTGCCTGTAAAATTCATTTTTTTATTCCAATAATTTTTGTTCGATTCCGAGAAACCTGATATTAACAATGCTTTCAAAATACAAACAGTCCAAAATACAACACAACCATTTCAAATGTTAAACCCCTCAACATTTTAAGAAAATGTACAAGTTAAAAAAATGGAATTAATTTTAAAAAGGTATTCCAGAAAATTTTGTGAATCGGCAAAAGGAAGGCATTCCTGACACAATTTTCTGTAGCTGCGGTGCCGTTACTGAGAAGGCCCCGCTCCCTGCTATCCATCAATCAATGTTCTTTAGGGACAGGACAGGTAACAGGGCAGATGCTCCTGGAGATGAGATTGAATGAACTGATGTGGACTGAAATGAGTCCGTTTCAGTCAGACAACTATGAAGTGTTTTACTCTGGAAATGTGTGAGGTTCTTGCAAGCCCCCCATCCCCTTTCCAACCTTATCTCTCCAGTCCAAACATTAGTCATCATTTCAAGTTTAAACTCAACTAGTTTATTAAACAACATGGAAACAGGAGGAACCTCTGTCTTCTCCAACTCTGTCATCAAGATATCCTCTCTTGGGCTAGAATGTCCTTTCTTTAAAATATCAACATCCCCGTCCTGGGTTTTAACTGAACTAGTAACAGATGCCACTTAAAGCAGGATATTATAGATCTGGTAAAAGGATATTATCAAATTTGCATGGAAGGGTATCCTTCTTACGTTATGTTCCTTTTCTATCTTGTATGCCTTTACAGTATTATTTTAAATTACAAGAAGTTTTATGGTAAAGATATGAATTTCAGTGTACTCTCAGGGCATTTGTATCAGATTTTTAAATATTACAGTGGAGTTTATACTTTGGTTAAAGTATTTGTAAAGTTTCCTTAGGGTAGCACTTAGAAAAAAAGGAGTCTAAATATGCTAAGCTAAATATATAGTCTAAAGCTGGCAAAATGCAGGGCTGAGCTCTCACCCTAAAGCATAAGATTCTTCCATGTACCCAGCACAGCTAGTGGTGAGTGAGGGAATATGGATGTTTCAATACTACATTTGCAATGCGACAATTTGCCCATCCTGAATACAGGAACCTTGCAAGAGGTTACAAAAATGTGTTAAAGTAGAAAGAAACAAACAGGAAAAAATATATAATCATTTGGAAGCTTGCTGGAGTCTCTGAAGCAGCAATGGCATCTCAAAGCCAAACTTCTTCGCCACGAACCACCCTGGATCTGTTCTTTGCAGTGGGAATCATTGCCTTGGACTCGTTTGTTAATTGAAGTGAATGCTTCACTCTGCCAAAAAGGCACTGCCGAAAATAACGGAAGGTCACCTGTTTAGTGCAGTATTTCTTAAAGACTGGCCTAAAAAGGCAGGAGGAAGAGAAAAAAGAATAGATCACATTGTACATGGCAAACATTTCACATTTCTGATAGAAAAGTGTTCTGGAAGACTTAATGGTTATCCATTTCAAAATACAGTCTTTTCAGATTTGTACTAACAACTAGAAGTGCAGGGAGTGATAAATGCAAAATTCATGTGAGACAGCAGCTGATGTTTCTATCTGAAAAGGATTGTGGGTCTCTCCCCCCACCCCCGCATGCTATTGAGTGTCAGAACTGGATTACTCTTTGACCTAAAAAGGAGTACAGGTAGCAACGAGGAACTCTGACTTTCCTGCATGGCAAAGAAAGGAAGGCAATTTAAAATTTACGAAAGGGAAATCACAGAGCACATGCGACTTACCAAGTGCTCATGTCCATCGTGCTTTCGACAACCTTCTTAACACAGAGAGCGTCATCTATGACATTGTCATCTAGAAAATCTGTGCAGAAAATGAATGTAGGCAAGTTAATCAAGAAAAAACTCAAGAACAGACGTAGATCACAACTGAAGTCTGGAAGATATAAACATGGCACCTTGGAGATTGTGAGATCTGGAATGTATTATTATTATTTTTTGCCCTAGTCAAAACCCCACTAAAGTAAATAAACCAGAAGACTCTCTTTTTCTTGAATTCTGAGCCAAAAAAGGCGGATGCCTGTCCTTAGTGGAGCCATTACACAGTTTATGGAACACAAGCTGGCGTGATAAACGTTTGCCATATATACAAATACACGATACATGTCATACTCCCTAACTAACGCTTAAGTAGAAATAAGATAGTTGTAGTAGTTTTTTCGGGCTGTTTGGCCGTGTTCTGAAGGTTCTTCTTCCTAACGTTTCGCCAGTCTCTGGCTGGCATCTTCAGAGGACAGGAGGTAGAACAGAACACAGAGTTCTAACTCCTGTCCTCTGAAGATGCCAGTCACAGAGACTGGCGAAACGTTAGGAAGAAAAACCTCCAGAACATGGCCAAACAGCCCAAAAAACCTACAAGAACCATCGGATCCCGGCCATGAAAGCCTTCGAGAATACACAGAAATAAGGTACCTTACTATTTTGAGTAATATAGTTGTTATAAAAGAACAGGATTTGGTTGGCAGTTGTTGGCCAGTGCTATTTATTGGTAGAGTTTGGTAGTAATTAGCTACAGGCAAAACAGATATCTATGACTTGTTACTTTCAGAGCAACAAATGTTTGATCAAGTTACATTTCAAAAGTACTATGAGTAGTAATAAAGTGACTTCTTTGGTGCAAAGAACAAGATTTTCTACTGTCTTCAAAAATTCAGCTTTTTAGAGGCATTTTGGTAGGAATTCCAGTTTTATGCCAATCCCTTATCAATCCTAAGTGCCATGAAAGTGCGGTTTTGATTTATGTTTATAGTATTATTTTTTCAAGGTGCCATTGCACTAGAGAGAACTAAGGAGTGGGTAAAATCCTGCTTAGTGTAGTGTGTTGTACTACAGTAGGTCCATTGAATTAGCAGGGATTTGGTGAGTCAACCCCTCTGTAAGTTCTGTTGATTCAGAGCTAGAAGGAACCCTATGGATCATCAAAGTGGAATCAGGCTCCCAACCTCACCTAAACCACTGAGATACCCAGCAGTAGATGTCCATTCTACAATAAGTTTCACTACATTCAGTGTTACTGTATCCCGGATAAATGGATATAGCCTTGCAGTTCTAGGTTATTTATGATTACTTAGTTACCAGGACTGTAAATTCATAGGGTGGCCATTAGTTGGGAACAACATTACACTTAAGTTGCCTGGATGCACCTGCAGACTGTAGAACTCACTTTATAGTGCAAGATCAAAAGATTTTAAACCAATAGATAGATGGTTTGGAAGGAGGTGGAGACCTGTTTTGCATCAAAATGGTTATTCTCTTGTATTCTACAGCAGACATCCCATACAGGCTTCTCACCATTTCCAGGAAATTGAATTTTAGTCCCTGGGACTATTGCTGGAATCTACTTAATAGTAGGGATGTGTTGTCAGGTCAATTCTGTTTTACGGTGACTTTTTTTCAGAGTTTCCCAGGTAGAGTTTTCAGAAGTGGTTTATCCTTCCCTTCTTCTGGGGGTGTTGTGGAACCTTGCAGCTTGCAAAAGGTCCCACAGGCTAACTCTCTTCACGGGAGGCATAGTGGGGAATCAAACTCCCAACCTCTGGCTCCACAGCCAGATACCTAAAACAACCAAATCTTCTTGAAATTCTGTATATTATAAAGGGGGGAATGTAAGGTGGCAAGATTATTTGGGAGGGGGAGAAGGCAAGCATGAGAAGATTTTGGTGAGATGGGTGAGAAGTTAGGTTTCTTTAAAAAAAATCATGTTATTGTTCTTTTGAAAGTTCAAAAGGAGTAAAATAATAGATGAGGTTTTTCTATGCTCTCCCCAGTAATGCTTTATTGTAGTCACCTAACATAAATCGAAATTTAACTCCAATCTGTTAAAAATGTGCCCCCTTCAACTTAAATTTAACTCAGTTACTTTTTTTAGAATCATGAACTGTTAATTACACTTTTAACTCTTTTCTACTAAGTTTCCCAGTTCTGTTCAGTTCCTTCATCTCTGGAATTTGGCTAGATAACTTGCTGGACACATGGTTTGTCTTAGGGTTAAGTCTCAACACTTCTTGTTTTAGAAATAAGCACCTTTTTTTGAGTCTCAGGGAGATTATCCCTCCAAGCACTCAAATCTTTCAGTCTACATGCCTGAGACAACAAATATGCAAACAAAGTTTTGTTGTCTTCCAACTGAGCAAAAGCTAAGATAATTGGCCAATTGCGTGTTTGTGTTAGAATTAGCAGTCTTCTTCTTGAGGCTGCACTGCTTCTAGCACTGAATCAGCATCTCATCTAGTAGGGCCTTCAAGAGTCAAAAATAAACGTCACTCACTATCACAGGAAGTGTTGCATTTGTTCTGTGACTTGTGTCTTCCATTGTCACACCACTCAAGGCCACTCAGCTGGAATATTCCATAGTGAGGAATGCCTCTCGTATTCTCATAGTAGAGTGTGTCGAGTCTGCTCGAATAATCAGCTGTACAAACATCTAGTATATGACAATCAGATAAGTACTGTGGTTTTCCCTCCTGAAATAAGTTCCAGAACATTGAAATATAACTGGATTTTTTTTACTATAAACAAACACAATTTACCTCACAGTATGCGTTGAAGTTGGCACAGTTAATTTTGAAGTGTTTTCTATGGACTACATGACGTAAAACTAATCATGAGTAAGCACAGTCTTTTTTTTCATGGCATTTGTTACTTTTCATTCAGCAAGCAAGGATTACCTTTTTTTAGGTAGCAATTCTGCTCCTTGTTTTTTTTTTTTCCTGTTTTGTTTCTAGTGTGATTGCCTATATCATTCCAAAGGGGCAATAGCAAATGTGCTCTGAGGTGATATTGATGATACGGCATTTAAGAGAGAAAAAAATTGGCAGGCAACATTGCTGAATTGATATAACAACTTGTGAAACTACAGTGCTTATATGACATAGTACTAAATTTGAAAAGCATAATAATAATAATAATAATAATAATAATAATAATAATAATAATAATAATAATAATAATAATAATAATAATAATAATAATAGTTGTCCCATGGAGACACAAGAGGTACCCACTTGAGGGGGGATGTTCCCACTGTACTGACATTTCATGCTCCACTCAAGGGTATGCTGGTATAGTGGGAAAAAACCCCTCAAGTGAGTGCTTCTTGTCTCACTTCTGGATGAACTTTTTTCATTATGCTTGACAAATTTAGTGCTACACTAGATAAGCAGTGAACTTCCACAAGCTGTGACATCAATTCAGCGCCATGTCAGTTACCAAAATTGGTATGAAAAAAAAAAAAAAGAAGAAGCAGGGAAGAGGGAGGTGTTAATGACAGAGGGAGGGGGGCAAACTGTGGTTCCACTGAGAATTGTAGAAATTTGAGGTGCAGTGTGTACTTTTGCCCAGAAAATTGCCCAAGATAGTTAAGCATTCTGTGTGAAATAGCAGTTTAACGGCCACTGGAAACTTTGAATCAACCCAGGTCAATCCAAGACAGCATCCCTGTCTAGTCATACCTTCAGCCTCAAGCTGGAATACTTCCAACAGCCTATGTTCACTGTTATCATTGTGCAAGACTGTTGCACAACTGGTAGCTTATTTTTAGAGTTAGCAAAAGGATAACATCCCATGTGTGTGTGTGTGTATCTAACTTGCACAAGCGCTTGCTCAACAATGTGATCCAGTGCAACAGCATGAGTAAGGGTTTACACTCAGCTAGTGTTACATTAAATTCAAACTATAATGTTTATATTGGTATCAATGTATTAAAAATTCATCCTTTCCCTATTCCAACAATGCAAAATAACAAGGAACACATGCTAATATCTACTACTATGTAAAAAGCTGATGACTTTCAAATTTCTCAGCACCTCCTTTGAATCATGCTCATTTTATGGGTACTTATTTCCAATTTTCCAAATTGTCCACATAATTTGAAAATATTCACAAGCAAGAATAAACTGTTGTAAAGAAACCATTTGAAAAGACAACAGTATTTCAGATAGTTTGAACCCCATTCTGTTCAGGAAAAAAAAAGAAACCAAAGGAGAAACCCCACACCCCCAGCAACCAATGATTCAAATTAGACTAAAATTGCAATAGTTAGCTGTATACCCAATAGATAGAACTCACATTGTTCTGAGTAGATGCCTTTAAAAGGATCCATCCCAAGAAGTTTCAGCTCATAGTAGAGGTCACAAGCACGAAACACTTTTGCCTTATTTGTTACAATGAATAGGTAAAACAAAGCAGAATAGATCATTTTCATTCTTGCAGGTCTCGGCACAGAATGCCTGGATTTCTATACTGCTAATGGTGCCAGTTCCTGACTGCAGGCTGCCCAAAGCGTGTTTCCTCTGCAGGTGATAATCTTGCATCATCAGGGCAAGCTTGAATATTGACTGAATGCTGTAGGAATCTGCCAGTGCTTCTCTAAAGAGTTCGACATCTTACAACTGCTAACAGAAGTTGTTCCCAAGTTTGGGTCCCCAAATATTCTTGGACTAAAACTCGTTCACCACTAGCTGTGTTGACCAGGATTTCTGAGAGTTGTAGTCCAAGAACATATGGGGACCCAAACTTGGGAACCACTAAGTTATAGAAAATAAGTTACTCAAAATATTATTTTTGAGTACCCATAAAAAAGGTGGATATTTATTCCTTCTCATGCAAAAAGCTGGAAAACTCAACTGTAGAGATGCAAGAATATTTATTTATTTATTTATTATTGGACAATTCCAGAATATCCCAGCCTGCATGGCCAATTTTGGGAATTTTAATTAAAAAAAATAACATTTCCAATCTCTACCCCAGGGTGCTGTAGCTCCTAAATTGCTTGCACACAGTGTTAAATGCCCAAGAACAATTGTCTGTATGTGAGTACCACACTTGGCCTTTTTGCCAAAGGAAACAAGTTGTAAAAACTGTGGCAACAAAGTGTTGCTAATTAATGAGTTGTCACTTGCATTCTTTATTGTGTACCAGCTATGTGACTGGCACACAACTAGGAGAGCAAGTGGCAACTTGTTAATTAGCAGCAATTCACCACTGCGATTTACGCTGGTGTAAATCCACAATGGGATTGTGGCCATCATGTGCTAAGAATTGCTGTTCATTTAATCCTCTAGATATATTCTGGAATTTGTGAATACACCCCATTCCTCCCATCTTCCTGCAGCAGCAATCCCCACAAAAGTTACTTTTGAGAACTGTCCTAGGAGGCTGAAATGTTGTGAAAGTGGCTTTTGTGTATTGCCATTTCTGATGTTAGATTTGTGTCCTTTGGTTCTCTTGCCTAGAGATTGCCCCATTTTCTCTAGGAAGAAAGGAAAGGGGTCCTGCTTGCAAAGAATGGTATAGGTGACATGTCCTTGATGTTGGTTGTGATTCTCTTACAACATCATTATATATTTGTGCTTATTTTTGTTGTGATATTCTTATACATTTTAAAAAAATGAATACATTAACACAATATTAGTTTCATTTGTACCAACTGAAAAGTAACATACAATTACCATATTTTGTAGGATTCTTCTTCAGGCCCAAAGTTAACATTAAACAACAATGAGAACAACAACAGGAAAGGATAAGGGGTGATGGTTGTGGGGGAGATCTAGACGGGTTTCAGCAGGGGGCATAGTGTCATATTAGAAATATAGAAGATCTAACTTTAGAAGGAAACTGTTCTTTCACAACAAACTGAACAGTATCTATGGAATAGTATTGTTGGATGGGTCTGTGTTACATGTTTCAGATGGATCCTCCAAAATGATGCTCAGGCCCTGGTTCTTGGCCGATGTACACAACAGGCACTCCGAATTGAGGGAAGAGATTTTTTTCGTTGTATCCTTTTCCAGTTATAGTCCTGATAGCTTTCTGAATGAACATGCACAAAGTGTCCCAGAAAGAGGCAGGCATCAATTAAGAGCCTTTGAATCCAAATGAGAACCTCTTTATTTTCCAGAGGCAAAATTCAGAATCTTGAAGAATGGCACAATTTCCCCTAGCTCTGATTATATTCGTTTTTTGTGTTTTGAGAAATGGAAGTACTTTGTCTTCCATTATGCATTTCCAGTGGGTTGTATTTGAAGAGAATGCACCAGACCATCAAGTGCTGGAAGTATTAGTTTCCAGCCTCCCCTCTCCCACATATCTGTAATCTTTGCTTCCCTCAGTTTTTAAAAGTAAACAAGATACCATAATATTCTCTGATGAAGCTGCTTTCACTGTGTCCCACAGAGTATGCAAGTGAGATAAGGTATGGCTTGTCCTCACTGTAGGAAGAATTGGTCTTTGATCCTCCTGTGCACATTAAACTTAGAAAATTCCTACGAAAATTAATGGGGCATTTAACCATCATCTGAATGTGGTTTTCATTCTGACGAAGGAACAAGCTTCAGAAAGACACCACATTGCTACAAAAGGGCCAAAGTACAGGAATATATGCCTTTGAGTAGTTCAATGAGGAAATCAAAATTATTAGTTTTATTTCATTTTGTTATTGTCTTTAAAATATTTTTATCCCACCTTTCTCCTTAAAAAGGATGTTAGGGTCACCATCTACCTGCTAACTCCGAATCTGACAGAAATTTCTGCATAAACCTTCTCTTGCGTTGGATAGACTTCTCATTTGGAGAGGGCTGGTAGGATAGTTCTCCAGAATTTAGACTGCTTGAAAGGTCAGACTCAGAAGCCAAACCTGCCCCTCATAAAGCTTTTCCTTTATTTATTTATTTTATCACCACAGCCACATTTTGCAACCATGGCATTGCAATGCTTTTAATAAAGCCTCTCAGCTGGTGATTAACAGTCTCCTTCCCTCCATACCGCCTTTGAATGATGCTGTTTCATATTGTAGCATCATTCTGAGATGGGGTTCTGGGGACAAGTAGAAAGTCTGACGGGTGGATCTAATTACTGAAAAGGCCTGTTCCCCAGGCACGGCAACCTTAATGCTCCTACCAGCAGCCATGCCAGTGTATTATTAACATACAATAGTACATTTTTCCTTCAAAAACACTGGGGTTAGGACTGCCAGACCCCCGTGTAGTTCAAAATGCATGTACAATTCTTATGCCCCCCCAATGTAACTACAAAGCATAAAAACACACACGTACACACACGCACACACACACCAATTCTCACTATTGGGGTTCTCTTCCATAGTGTGGACAGTCCTTTCCATACAATACTGTGCACAATGATCCTTAAAGGTCATAATGACCCCCCAAACTAGAGGCTGAATTAGGGATGTTGTGTTTGGGGGCAAGGAGACCACTTTGATGCCTTCAGTTTTGAACTCCTGAGGTTCTGGTTGGCCAGGGGCACAATATTTGTTCACTGTTTATTTATTGAATATTTATTTATTGAAAAAAAAATCTGTGTGCAACTGTGCTGTTCAGACTCGTGCAATTCAAGACAGACGTGTAGTTCTTCTTTGTTGATGTCAGAAGCAATCTGAGGAGTGGAGTGGGAGGGTTAGCCGACAGGGTGTGGTTGTTGCCCAGGGCAGGGGTCCCCAACCTCCAGTCCGCGACCTGGCAGCGGTCCGCGGCCTAGGCAGGACCGGGCCGCGGACACAGATTTCCTGCCCCCCCGGAGCACCACCGTGCGCATGCGCGTGAGTGTCCCCCACAAGTGCACCATGCCCCTGTGAGCATGCAACACCCCCCCAACCGGCCCGCGTTTGGGAAAAGGTTGGGGACCACTGGCCCAGGGGATGCCTGAGCGAGTTTGCAGTCCTCCCATTCTTCAGGGAGGCTCCTTCTGTGCCCCCCCCCCATATTTCTAGTACTGTGCTGTTAAGAATTCAGCAGGAAGAGGAAGGGAATTAAGGAATCCAGTCTTTGCTGTCATCAGTCATTTATTATTTTTCTTACTGCTGTCTTCCTCTAAAATACGAACAACCAGAGAGAGGGGCCACTTGCAGAGAGAACTGCATGATGACACTTTATTCAGGTGTAAATGAGCTGTGTGCCTAGCATTATTATTTTATTTCTTTTTATTTATAGGTCACCTTTCTCCCAATAAGGGGACTCCCCCAGTACTAGTGCGGAAGGGAGCATCCTAGTCTTTCACTGTTGATTTCCTTATTAGATAGTGACATGTCTTATTTCTATTCTTGAGGACTAGCCCCTCAAGCCAGAAAAAACACAAGGAAAATTGGGGGGTGGGGGTGGTCCCCCTGCAAAGAACAAGCTTTCCTTTTCAGACCTGTTGCTTTTGTGTGAGGAAAGCAAAAATGGAGAGAAAGGGCTAGCATGCTCCCTTCCTCACATGTAACGAGTGCAGTTTCCCCTCACACCTGAATACTGTAAGTCCTGTTTCTTGCTACACATCCCAACCTCTGCCTTTCTGGCCCCCGCAGCCAAGAACCCTGTCCTGTGTTTGTGCTTCTCACATAGATCCTCTAGGTGTTTTTCTGTAAGACTCACAGTCATTGGTTGACATTTAGGGCATGACCTAGTATCTTGTAGTTCAGTGTGGTTAGATATGCAATGATGTGGAAATAATGCGTCAACAACACTGATTTTGATCAATGACAGCTGACATTGAAACAAATCAGTTTATCTTTAAAGAATTACAATATTTTGTTTCCCTCATCTTTAATTTGGTCTACGTACCATGGGCTGAAAAGGGACGTGGTGGCACTGCGGGTTAAACCGCAGAAGCCTCTGTGCTGCAAGGTCGGAAGACCAGCAGTCGTAAGATCGAATCCATGCAACGGAGTGAGCTCCCGTCGCTTGTCCCAGCTCCTGCCAACCTAGCAATTCGAAAGCATGCAAATGCAAGTAGATAAATAGGTACCACCACAGTGGGAAGGTAACGGCGTTCTGTGTCTAGTCGCGCTGGCCACGTGACCACGGAAACAATCTTCGGACAAACGCTGGCTCTACGGCTTGGAAACGGGGATGAGCACCGCGCCCTAGAGTCGGACACGACTAGACTAAATGTCAAGGGGAACCTTTACCTTACCATGGGCTGATGATGCAATTTGGTGAAGGTGATTTCCCCCATCTTTTATTTATTTCTTTTTTATTGTTGTTAAACACGCAGTGTTCCATTTCATTATAAGCTGGAGACTTTTTTGATAGCTTCTTCACTGGTCAAGGGAACTATTTTAAAAACAGTGAAAGAAGCAGTTGTTGTTTTAATCCAGAGCAGCATCACAGGGATGCTGCTTGGAGTTTTGAAAGACAGGTGGACCTTGAAGCGGAGTGGACATGGAAGCTGGGTTAGGAAACGTGCCAGGTATATAATATATTCAGAGGTATTTTTCCAGATTGCAAAGTTCCATTTAGTGCAAATAGTAGATATACTTAATGATTTGGTAATGTTTCCAAATATAATTCCCCCCCACACAACTGACATACATGGCTCTCTGCTTTTACTGTCCTCACAATAGTCCTGCAAGGCACGTCATACTGAGATAGTGTCACTAGCCCAAGGCCACCCTTGGAGGTTCGTGGGTCAGCAAATGGGGACTTGAACCTAGATCTCCCAAATTTCCTTCTGGCTCTGCAAACACTGGGAGTGACAAGACACTTCTTTGGAAGCATAGTGAGGATGATTGCAACACAGAGATGAGCCATTGTAACATAGAAGGCCAAGGGCGGGAAAATGAGAGAAGTCAACAAGCCTCAGCGTTGTTCTGTCTGTCTGTTTTAATCTCATCTTGAAATAGATGTCAAATGCACGAACACATGAAGTAAGAAGCACCAGTCATCATTTAGTAACCTGTATGTGCATCGTATGCGGCAGACGCAGCCTCATTACTTTGTGGTACCATTCATCATTCGTGAAAAAAAAGCTACATCGCGTAAAAATGTAGCTGAGAACATTGATGTTGCAGTGTTCTTTGTGACGTGGCCTAAAAGAATAAGGAGGAAAAACAGATGAAATCAGGAGCATATTAAGACTCTTTATTGGAGATGGGCATGAACGGTGGTTCTGTAGTTTGGCACGGTTCAGCAATTTGGCTGCCCAGCTGTTCTGTGGGCACCTCAGCTTCCCAGCCGTGCCTCCTCCGGCGGGTGCCCACTCAGAGGCAGTGGCATCGTTTCCCAGCCCTGCCGTCTCTGGGCACTGCTTCTAAATGGGCACCTGCCGAAGGAGGCAGGGCTGGGGAGCTACACCGCTGCCTCTCAGCGGGTGCCTGCCAGAGGAGGTGGGCAAGAAAAGCCAGAGCACCCATGAAACAGCTGTGTGACTGCATCTCCGAACTGCAGCAAACTGCAGAACCACCGTTCATGCCCATCTCTATTTTTAATTTATAGTCTTATTTATGTGTAGATATAACAATATACTAATTTATATACACTCATTTCAACAATGTACACACAAAAAAGCTTACTTGACATACTCTTTACTTTTCCCCATTATTTCGGCAATGTTGTATTGAATGAACACTTGGTTCTTGATAATATAAGGTAACATTGCTACAAGTCAATGGAAGAAATGGAGTTGAGAGTTTCTTCCCACTTTCCCTGTCTCATTCTATTCTATTCTATTCTATTCTCACACATTTCTGCTAACCTATTTTTAATAGAATAATTTCACTCAGCCGATAATACTGTGTGGGAGGTTCTCGATGTTCTGCAAGTAAAACATCCGAGGAATTTTTACAGAAGCTGAAATATTTCTTGGTAAAGATCTCAGCAGATTTTGGACACGATATCTACATTACAGGGATATGCAGTGTGATGTAGCAGATAGAGTTTTGGACAAAGATTCAGGAAGATTGGGTTTGAATCCCTGCTCAGCCAAGGAAGCTTGCTGGTTGTGTGCGTGGAACTGGTCAAACCACTCCTTAAATATCTCACTTATTTGAAAGCCCAATTAGGGTTACTATAAATTGGTTCAACTTGACAATGCATAACATAACACCTACATTACACTTAATACAAATCAGGGTGGCCCACCAACCAGGGTACCTGTAGAATTCCATTTAGGTCACCCCAATTTTAGCATGTCATAGAGTGTTTCTATAAAATGGTTTCTTGTTTTTTTTTGTCTATTAAGCAACATTTTCAACTAGTTTGTTTTTCAACTGTACTACTCACCAAGATTTTATCCCAGCTTTGCTTGAGACAACCTGTTTAACACATGCAACATCATCTTTGATGTCATCATCTAAGAACTCTGGGAAGAGTGTTAAGAGAGACAAATTAACGAAGAACAACTTGATGCCCACGTCTGGGTTCTAATCAAAGCTCCAAAGATACGGGAATTGCTTATTTGATGCTGCGGGACATGTAAATCCAGAAGATGAGCTTCTGTACTAGTGTTAAAGAAAACTCTGTAGGCCACTCTGTTGTGACATACACAGTCAGGATGATTCGTTGGAAAGATAAATATAATTCCAATAATCCTTGATCAGTCTTGCTTAACAAACAAATGCTTTGAAATTAATTCACCAGATGGAGATTTCTGATAAATTTACTTATTTTTAAATCATTGTTTTTCTATGTAAAGTTTGTCAAACAATGATGTCACCAGCACATACTTATAATACAGTTCAGCATATACTGCTAATGCGTGTAGAATATCTCGTATTAAATTAGATGTAATACCCAATTTTAGTTTCAAAAAAATATATAGCTACATTTCTTCATATATTTTCATATTTCCCCCTCTCTATCAAACACACAAGCATTGCACATAAAATAAGTACATAAAATAAGTGCATGTGAAATTATATAGAATATATTTTATTGAATGAAATTTATGGAACTGCTATATAGTTCAGTGATTTAGGTATCTGCCTGTGGAGACAGAGGTGGGAAGTTTGATTCCCCACTGTGCCTCCTTGACAGATTCTAGACTCGATGATCCATAGGGTCCCTTCTAGCTTTGCAGTTCTAAGACTGTTTGTTTCTTCTGCCTAGGGAGGTGTTGGAACCATTACGTGGGCTCAGGGTGAGCAGGTTTCCTCTCGTCTACCAGTAAATGTCAACAAGCATGTTTGTGCTCTCAAAATGTTGTCATGCTGGCTCAAAGTTCCAGTCACCCCACCCTAGTTATGGCTCTATATAAGTGATTCCCAATTATGGGTCCCCAGATATTCATGGACTGCAACTCACAGAAGTCCATGCCAACACAGCTAGTGGTAAAGGCTTCTGAGAGTTGCAGTCCAAGAATATCTGGGGACCCAAGGTTGGGAACCACTGTTCTATATCAAGTAGCAGGTTTGAAAAAAAAATGCTAGGAAAAGAAAAACTGCTGGACAGCTCATTGGTTTAGAATAGAGATGGGGGTATTCATATACGAATACGAATATCCCCGTACAGGTGGAAATAACGAGGGTCTGGCCCCATGGGGCCAGACTGTCCACTCACGATTTCGCCGTTGCCGCCAGCTCCACAGAGGCTTCCTATTGCGCTGTTCTCCGCAATGGATTAGCCACTCTCCGACCTAGCAGAGAGGTTTGTCATCCCGCCTCCTGCCAGGACTGGGTAATCGATTGTGGACAACGGTGCGATAGGAAGCCTCTGCGGAGCCACGGCAGCGGCGAAATCGTGAGTTATTTCCACCTGTGTGGGGATATTCGTATAAGAATACAAATACCCCCATCTCTAGTTTAGAATCTGGCTGCAGAGCCAGAGGTTGGGAGTTCGATTCCCCACTGTGACTCCTTGACAAGGGCTGGACTTGATGATCCATAAAATCCCTTCCAGCTCTGCAGTTCTAAGATGATGATGATGATTCTAAGATGATTAAGAAAAGAATGATGGGATTTCATGGGAGAAATGGTTCGTCCAAATGACCTGAATTTCTAAAGCTCTACGCTGGTTCCCCCTTCTTTTGAAATTTAAAGGGTGAGCCCTAGACTGCACAATATAAAAAGAAAGAAGGGGATTGTTTTATCTGAACAGGGGCAGAGTGGTTTCTGTCATCCCTGTGGGGATATAAATCAAACTTTGAGCTGCAGGCTTAATGAGAACAGCTTTCAAGGAATAATCGGGGGCTCCCAGACCTGCTTCAGCCTCAGTGTCAACTTGCTGTGAAAGTGGACTGTGTTCCCTGCATCAAATATAGCAAAGGCAGAAAGACAGAATCACACTCACTGTTGCAGTCAATCTTGCATTTGTTCAGTGACTTCTCTTTCCCATTGCTGCACCATTCTGTGCCTTTCAGGTGGAAAATTCCGTAGTGTGGATGGCCATCGACGTTTTCAAAGTACAGAGTATTCATGTTACTTGGGAACAAAGCTATGCAGACAACTGGCAGGGAAGCAGAGTACAAAGATAGGAAATGCAAAATGATGCATTTTTCATGAAATCTGTTCTGAAAGCAGTATTTAAAATTTGCTGAATTTGAGTTTAGTACTCTCAGCAGAAACACCTCAACTCAGAAACAAACCTGGAAAATACCTTCTCAACAGAAATACTTTCAGAATATTGAGATTAAGCATTCTGTTTTGATATGAATGGATTAAACATTGAGACTTTCCTCTTGCGATACTATAAAATAGCAAAGAGATTTTACTACTACTGCTGGTTTCATTTATATCCTACCAATCAACAGACGCCCCTATTGTTTACATTTAAGTCTTTTCAAAAACGTTTCGAACTCCTTAACCTATTTTTTTGAAGCTTGCCAGTTAGATGGATTATTAATTATAAATTAGTTAATGGTTGAAAGCCAGTAAATCACAACCGGAGAAACTTACAATGAGTTGACTCACCAAATCCTCACTAATTCGATGGTCACCACTACTCTAGCTGTCATTCTGCTAATCCTGCTCTGCTAATTGTTTATTGCTTTTATCAGACGCTTGATTTTTGTATTATATTGTTAAAATATTGTTTGGCTTTTTTTTTTTTAAGCATTGTTGTTCCCCATCCTGGGACTCTTTTAAAACTGTAGTTACAAATGGAATCAAATAAATGAATAATGATCATTCCAATTTCCAAAATTTATCATATGGAAATTCATTGGCAAATTGAGATAAAACTTCTCAACCCATCATTGCAAATAAGCAGACAGACCAAGAAAAATACACATGAACTACACGCTTCATTCAGAATAGAAAGTGAAGAGGGAAGAAGACCCACAGAAACCGAGAAATAAATTAAGCATCATAGTGAAAAGAACAATGTGCAGGAACAAGTGAAACTCACAGTGCTTTACACCAATGTTTTGATGGTTATCCAATCCAAGGCTCCTCAGTAAGTAAAACAACTCACAGAGCTCAAACACTCTGGCTTCATTTGCTATGATGAGCAAGCAGAATAAGGAAGAGCAAAGCACCTTCATTTCTGCAGAAGGGCTGTGTGCCCAGAATTCCAGGGCTTTTATAGCCCATGGCTTTGATCTACAAGTGGTATTTTTATGTTCCCTGAGAGAGCCTAGCAAAGCACCAATATGCTGGCACTTTCCATGTAGAAGAGAAGGTGGCTGTGGGATCCAGAGGGAGGGATGGTCTACTTAGATTTCTAAATGAGGCTTAGTAGACAAGACCTCTGCCCAGATAGGGAGGAACTGGAGGCGTCTTCCCCCAGACGGACAGCTGGTGTACCAAGATGGTAGGTAGACCAGGCTTCTCTAGTTGGAAGGCATGTCTAGCCAAGGCTTGGTAGACCAGGCCTCTAGCTTGGCAGTGAGATATCAGCTCATGTGTATGTCTGAGAAGAGTCTACATATATTTGGTTCAATGGGATGTATACTACCATGGATTAATGGATAGGTGAGATAGATGGGGAAGTGCATGTGGCTCTCTTGTGTCACTCGCCCCATCTATATCTAGTGCATGTGGCTACCAAACAACAACCATCTCCAAACCCCTTCACTAAGTTTGGGGTTCTGTTTAACTTGTAACAGGAACTCTTTCCCCCTGAAATATCCCTTTTACCAGGCAAACAGCCCCCACATCCGCTGCTGCTGAAACTCTGGCACAACAAAGGGCCCATTTTCAAAGAGTAAGAGCACTTGATGAAACACACAGAGCCTATGTTATATGGGTGACACAACCTTGACGGTGTGTCCCAGCATTGGCCAGAGTAGTGTGTGGAATAAGAAGCTGTTATTATTAATAAACAACAAAAAGATGTTTATTAAGAAAAGAAAAAGAAGAAAGTCCACTATACCAAGCTATTATGTTCTTATCCTACAGCTGAGATCTCTTTTACTTTACTTCTCTCTTTCTTAGTAGCTTAAGCACATTAAATTAGTTTTATTTAAGTTCCAGCAAAGACAGAATGTATGTCATTTCAGTTTCTTCCCCAAAAAACAAAACAAAACAAAAACAAGAAACATAAAACGAAAAGCCAAAAACCACAAACCACAAAAACCTCTGCTAACACTATGGCTCTTAACAAATTACCTTACAGCTACACTGGAAAAAATGCAGACAATACTATGGGTGTGTATTCTGGGCTGGTTTGTATTTTTTCCGATTGGCCACATGATGTAAAGGCAAATGTGAACCAGCCCTGAGTCACCCCCACAACACATAGTTTTTCCCCTCCACTGCTGGGGCTTCTACTTTTTTTTTGAAAAACAGATCAGTTTGCATCAGTTGAGGTATGTGATCATTTGAACCGATATAGAAAAGCCACTGTGCCAGCACACACACTCTCTTTTTTAAAAACATTGGAAGAGGGGGAAAGGACTCTTCACACTATATATTAGCCATTGGGGAAAGTGAGCGAGCTGTGGCTGGATAATATAATTTCTTTCTTTCTTTTTAAAAATGGCTTGGTGCCAGTGCTAATGTACAAGTGCACCCAGACAGGGGGGGGGGGGGAAGAATGAGAAAAGAAAACGAGAAGGAAATCAGCATTTGCTCTTTCGTTTACTGCTTATTACAGCATCTTGTAGCTCTTCTTGAGTTGTGCCACCTGTTGGCTACAAGAGAGTGACATCAGCAAACTGCAAACAAGCAGCAAAAAGAGGGTGGGAGAAAGAGATAAGAGGCAAGTAGATAGATAGAGTAGTAGCAGATAGAGTCAAAGAACCTTTCCATGCTGCAATGCCCAAACCTTGGATCTGATTGATTTTCTTGTTGTTCAGTAGCCTTCACTGGTGAAGAGAATCCATGTTGTAAAAATGCAGCCTGAGTTTGGTCACATGATACTTGCATGCATGCATCACATCTGCACATACACCTGGGTATGCGTGAGTGTCATCTGTCAAGGCTGGCCAATGACATTTTGCTCCTTGAGGGGATGGACGAGATGGCCACCTGTTTCCATCTGTGTATAGCAGCGGTCCCCAACCTTTTTAGCCCTGCAGACCGGCTGGGGAAGGCAGGGCACCCCCCTGCACTTGTGCGCATGCGCGAAGGAGCGTGTGTGCACTCTCGCGGGTGCTCGTGCGCTCGTGCACAAGCACAAACGGGCTGTGCGGGGGGGAGTGTGTGCGGGGGTGGGGGGGGAGGTCTCTCTCCACGGCCCGGTCCAGCTCAGGCCATGGACCGGCACTGGGCCATGGACCGGGGGTTGGGGACCTCTGGTGTATAGAACATGGACTGGACAGGCAATTGAGCTTCCTTCAGTGCTAGGGACGAGCCAACCTCTGGTTCTGCAACCAGATGCTTAAACCACTGAGCTATCCAGCACTTCCTTCCCCCAATCTGGATTTAGCACTAATATGCATCTAATCAAGCTGATGGAGAATGTGTGCCATCAGTTGGACAAAGAGCTACCCTTCTGTTTCTTCAGGGTCTTTCAATAGCTTAATCATTCTGAATTGACTGACTGAGGTGGTGACTGGATGAACAATTTGGTCTTTGTTTCTATAGAGTTTGCATATTTTCTATATCCTTTTGACCATTTTACAGCAGAGAAATTAATCCGTTCCTCTCTTGTATCACTTTGCAAATTTTAGGTTGAAGAGTCATACATTTGTCTACACATTTCTTCCAATATACAGTATGTGTGTTCATATATTTTTCTCCTAATGGATGCAGGTAGGTGTGCCTTTTCTTCAGATGCATAGCTTTTTTTTTTTGCAAGTGTTTACATATGCAAAAGCAGTTACAGTAGAAAACATACAAATAAAACTACATACATCAGTGTAAAATGTATATAGTGGCAGAAATGGATATGTCAAGAGAAATGTGTACAATATATGCAATTCTGTTTGCATTAGATGATATGAGAATTACCGTATATTGCAAAAATCTGGAGAATGGCATAAACTGACAGACAACTTAAGGAAAAATTTTGCTTGTAGGTTCAAAAACTACAAATTACCTTGATAGAGGTTTTGCTCTTATTGATACAATGCTGGAACTAACAGAAGCTTCCATCTTGGGAAGCTTGATAAAGACCTAGGTGTTCACAATGAACCAGTGAATAGGTATTTGTAGCTTAAAGTCCCCTTTGGGGGGAAAAAAGAGAAACAATCTAGCATTGGTCTATATTTATTGTTTCTTAGAGCTGATTTACAACACATGCATGCCAACTAGGGTCCCTTGGCTAATCTTTAGGAAAATGTATGTGGACTCCCATTGGATTTTTTGCTTTTTTGCCATATATTAATTGTTTGTACCAGGGTTGTTCATGAAACCAATAAGTGCAGGTTAAAGAAATTAGGTTGAGAATTTGAAGGTGGCAGTTTTTCTTGTAGTGATTCCTAGAAGCAGAAAAAAGAAATAAGAGAGAAAAAAAATGACAGCATTCTTTATGTGCAGCCGGGCAAAAAACAAAACCAAAAACACAAGAATGTGGTAGAACTTACAGACTGACTGTTATGTTTAAATATAATATTTCTATATCTAAATTTCTTGGCTTCATTCACTTTGTCAGAGTGGAGTGAAACTTCTTGACAGTAAGAGCTGTTTGACAATACCAGTGTGTTTCTGTACATTCTTCATTCATTCATTTATTTAACTTATATACTGCCCAATTTTATTTATATACTCTTAAGGTACAGTATTTGACCCAACTCCGGGAGGCAGTGGAAGACAGGAGGGCCTGGCGTGCTCTGGTCCATGGGGTCACGAAGAGTCGGACACGACTTAACGACTAAACAACAACAAAGGTACAGTAACACACACACAAACCTTCCTATATGTACAATTGTATCAGGTTTTATTTTGCTTTGCAGTATTTGATAAAGGCATGTACAATTTGTGGGGCAAAGCATGGGCACATCAGCTAGTAAACAGTTTAAGATTGCTCTCTCTTATTTTACAACTCCAGCTACTGCCTTCACTTCTCTGATTTAATGTACATCTTCCAGGATACTTTGAGGCAAATTTAAACGGTTGGTTTTCTTTCACACTTGCTGCCATTTAATTTTTATTCCAAAGACGTGCACACATGATAACTAGTGCCAGAGGGTTTCTCAGTCCTGAGAGCTAGGAATATTAGTGGCTGCTTTGGGAGAAAGGGGTTGATTCCCACCTGGTGTCCCTGAAATCTGCTCTCCTATCACTGGGTGCTGCTATCTAAGTCATGTGAACAAAATTTGGGTTTAGAATTTTCTACAGATGAGCAAATCTGTCAGTTTCTCCCAATGCAAATTACAAGATTGTTAGTAACATCTGATGAAAAGAAGAAGGAACTGGACCACAATTGGCAAGGACAAAGTAGCCTGTTTCACTTTAGCTCACATTTGAATGATGTGAATTTTAACGAGTTCTCATGAAGAAGGACTGAAACAAAATTCTCCTCCATCTATTTTCGCTCCCTCCAATCAGGTCTCCTACACAATGGCTGAAATCCTGTTTGCCTAGCTACCTTGGGTAAGTCTGATGATGTCATCAAGTGTGATGATTTTTTTAGAAAATTAAAGAAAGTCAATCTCCCCACAGAGTCTTGAGGATTCTGTGGGATTCCTATTGTTTTGGTAAAGTTGTTGGGGACTGTGAGATACAGGGAGAAGTCTTTAATGTCCAAAAATCACCGTCATTGATAAATTCATCCCAGTGATGGTGATTTTAGGAAATTAAAGACTCCTCCCTATCCTGCACCCACCGATGGCTTCTCCTTGATGAAAGGGATCGCACAGTAGCCTAGGGACCTTACAGTGGAGATCTGAAATGTTTTATTTCCAAAAAGTCACCATGGCTTATGTCATCACCAGCCTTACGCAGTGTAGCTGTGGCAACAGGATTTCAGCCAATGATCTCTGCTTTACTGAATTAAATAATAGCCTCAATTAGTCATTTTTAAAACAGCAGGGAGTTCATTCCACTCACCAGTGATTTATCCCATGCTCCCTGATAGCTTTCTTAAGACACTGCACGTCATCACTTATATCATCATCTAGGAAAACTGTGAAAAAGGATTACAAAGAAAAGTTTTTTTTCAAGCCTCAAAGATAGAAGGAATCATCACATCTTTGGTGCTAGAGGTCCTGGACATTAGAAGGGCAAGTTTTTGTAAAAAAAAAAAATCTTGATTGGTATCAGAGAAAATTGTTTCCTGGGGCATCTCCGGTCTATCTCCCTTTGTACATTCTGAACCTTCCAGTTTGTCAAGGTCCAGCACATATTTGGCTCCAATGCATGTGTATAAATAAATGTGTGGGTGAAAGGGGGATGGCAATATGTATCGGTATGCAGACAAACAGCAGACAAACATGGTGGGATCATAAAAGAGGCAGAGTCTGGACATTATTCTTGCTCTGCCTTCTGCTAGACGTCTTTCTCACCTCCCCTTAAAAGAAACATACAGATAGTTCAGAGTGTGTGGCTCATAGGTCATCTTCATTGCTGGAACTTCTCCTGGAAATAAACCTCTTACCGTGCACCTCTGAAGGCAAAGGTGGATCAAAGAAGTCACTTACGGTTACAGGAAATGTTGCACTTATTATGTGACTTGTGCCTCCCATTGTCACACCACTCAAGCCCACTCAAATGGAAGAGTCCGTAGTAGGGGGTGCCATATTCATTGACATAGTACTGAGTGTCATACGCAGCTGGATACTGTGCCAAACAGACATCTGATGGAGAAGCGTACAGGGGAATATCAGAAATGGGGGGGGGGGGGTGTCTATTGTTGCCAAAATTCAGCACCAAAACAATACAGCAGGAATATATATATATTTTTTAAATCCCTAGTTTTGAAACATTGACATTAATCAGGCCCAGTTTTGAAACATTAATCGTGGGTATTTATTTTAATCATTCTTAAACACTGCTTTTTTTTTTGATATTCAGTTTTTGAAATTCATTTTTTTTCTTAACAGCATTGCAAAACAAACCATACCTGTCAGCTATATATATTTTACCAACAGTTTCAATAATTTCTTGAGAATGTTATGTTTTTCATCGATTTTTTTTCTTGCTAGTTTTATAGCTAGTTAGGCAGCTTTTGCAAAACTTGTGACAATATATGAAAGGGAGGGCGACTGACAAAAAGGGTCATAATTTTTCAAGACCCTAGAATAAACAAGAGAAGATCAACACTTGAAATATGGGATATCTTTGGCTCCTCAAAATCAGCTCCAAAAAAGGAAACAGGGAAAGTATTTTTAAAAATTGAAAACTTAAGTCACTCGAATTTCAGGTTCAATTTCAAAATATAGACATTGTTTGTTATCAGTTTTGAACATTGTAAAGCATTAAGATTAATTGTTCTTGGTTTTGACATTCATGTTTTTGAAGTTCAATCTTTTCTGACAGTGTTGAAAAACAGCTCACAATTGTCCCGAATAGTTTAAATAATTTCCAAAGCATTTTGAATTTATAATGGATTATTTTAATTTTCTAGTTTGATAGCTTATTAGGACTCAAAAATTCACACACGATTTGAAAGGGCTTATTATTGTCAGAAACAACTGCAATTTAATTCCCCCCCCCCCCCCAAAAATCACATCACATACAGAAAAGAGAAACTGAGCATCTACCCCCACCATGCAAACTGGTTTTAAATTAACTGCAACAGAGGAAAGGGCACTATGCACCCAAGCCACAGAACTCACATTGTTTTACATCATAGCCCTGGTAGTCATCCAGTCCAAGATGTCTCAGTTTGTAATAAAGTTCACATGAATAAAACAGTCTTCCCTCATTTGCTACAGTGAGCAGGCAGGATAAGGCAAGGTAAAGTGCCTTCATTGCTGCCTGTTTCTGGACAGCAGTGTGTTCACAGTCCCAGGTTTTATAGTCCACCTGCAGCTCTGTGCTGTCAGCTGCCCACTCTTTTCAGCAAAGTGGTATAAGAACTGAATGACATAAGAATGGGGTGGCAATTCTCTAAAATTGTAGAATGTATTTTAATTGTTGGATCATTGTTATTGTGTACTTTTTATGGTTGAGTTGTTCTATGACTTTATGATTTGTTTATTGTGGCTTTATGTTGTGAATATTCCAGAGTGGTCTTAGGCCAGATGTGCGGTATAAAACTGATTAAACAAACAAATAAAAAAAGTATCAGAACACAGGCTTCCAGTTGCTGCAGGAAATACTGGTCTTCTTGGTGACAGAGGCAGTAGTGTGCAAGAACAGGGCTCTGATGAACCATAGACAGCTAGCATCTGCCATTTTTGTTTCCCACAATGCTCAGAAACGTTGCTGCACCAGAGGCATTGTGGGATAGGAAACGGTGGAATCTGCAGCCTGTATTATATAGAAGCTTCTCCTTTTGAAGCGACTGAAAATTAAAGGAACTGGCACATCCACTGGAGGTGATGATGAAAGAGAAACAAAAAGAACAAGTTATTTTGTAGATGGTCTTTGTTTAGAAAACAAGCCCAATGTGTTTTGACCCAGTAATTTTTTCCCCCAGGGGCTGTATAATTACAATAAAAAGGAACAACCCAATTATCACGTGTATATATTTACATATTATAAAGTTGCATTGTCTCCAAACATTTAAAATTATATTGTAACTGTAGCACCATTCTCATCGAAATATTACAGCATACCCTTATATTTAAGGAACACTTTCAACCGTTGTAATCTCTATTTTTATAAATTAAATCTTAGTTCTTCATTTGTTCCCCTTTCTTTCACCAGTCTGCATGCAACTCCAATCCGTTGTTTGAAACATGGTGTAAGAAAAATATCCCTTACTTCTAAAGTCCTCTCCCACTCATCTGTTATCTGCAATCACACCCACTAATCCACAAACTCCTGATCCAGAAGGCCTGCAAAGGGAATCATGTTCTTAAAGGAGAGGAAGAAAATCCAGTTCTTCAGTCAATCCCTTTGGAGCCAGTCTATTCAATCTTAGTATCTACTTCTCTTTTCAATAAGGCCCTTTCCCTATTACTTAGATGTTCCGTTTGCATCTTGAGTGACCTGGATGTTTTTCCTGTTTGTTGCAGGGGCATCTCATGTCATAAACTGTCCATCTAGTATTGCAGGTGGTGAATTCTCTCAAAGTGTATTTTTTACTAATCCAGGAACTCCATCATTTTGCATCTGTATTGACCATAGATGGAATGTCCACAGGGATAATAGGTTTGTGGGGGTGTTTCTCCTGTCAAGATGTTATGCTTAAATTTTCTCTCTCTCCCTAAATCCACTTTTAATTAGGATATTCCCCAATGTTTTGCATTCTTTTAAAGGAAATCAAAGGTCTTTCTTGACACCTCTGTGTCTTATTTAAGATGTGCCAATGTTTGATAATACTCACTTGTAGTTTATGGATTGTATAATCAAAAGTTGAAAGTACAACTGATCTGTTTTGCCAGTCTTTTGCTGTGCTTTGTTAAAAGATCTGTTTGACCTGTATGACCTGCCTTGTCAAAGCTGTTTTTGATTATATAATTGGGATAACCCTTATCTTTCAACTAAGTACTTAATGTTCTTGATTCTCAGAGGGACTCTTCCTGGTTCCTGCAGTTTCTTTTTATTCCTAGGAACTGCCTGCCCGCAAGGAAGATTAGAGATCTAGAATGGGAACTGTCAAATCAGAGATATGTGTTACAGTCCAAAGGTTTCCTGTACAGCGTGATGTATAATATGCCTCCTCCTTTCTTTACAGTTAGGTCTAAAATGTATTTCTTCATAGTGATAATGGGTATTGAATTGAATATTTATATTTATCGAATTAACCCACCCAGTTGGATTGCCTTGTGTGACACCCTGCATTTCTGATGTCAGTGATCCTAGTTGGTAAATTATTTAGTGGCTGGACCTACTTTCCTAAGAGCCATAAATGTACATCTCAATATAATCAGCCAGTCTGAGCCATATGCTGCCAGGAGGCTAATTTACCCCGTGGCCTAGGAGGCAGGAGGCAACAGTTGTAACCTGCCTTACTACACTAGGATGTCTATGGCACCTAACAACAGTAAATCTTTATGATCAAGAACAAGTAGAACATAGACACCTGCATTCGTTCTTCCATTGAGGTCCTTCAAATGTCCTTCCATCAGCTGTTCCAGTAGTGGGGAATGTGTCCTCTACCTGTTGCTGAACATCAGCTCCTATGAGCTCTAGCCAGCACAGCCAATGTGCAGGGCTGATGGTATCTGCTCTCCAGTGGCATCTGGGAAGCTACACACGTTGTCACTGTTGCTGGGTGACTTCAGTATCTCTTATATAGGGATGGTGTCCAACAGTTCACAGCAGCACAGGCTGCCGACTCCAGTTTTGCAGGGGCAGTGGATCTATTCTGGGCTTTGTGCAAACTTTTAGGGCCCACACCAGCTATTCAACCCTCTCCATACAATAGGTTCAGTACCTTGGGTTGTTCCTTCAAAGTCACCCGCCTTTGCTGGCTCACAGTATTATATTAATCATATCAGAGTGTCACTAAAATATGTGTTACCATGGTGAGGTTCACTGTATGATCTCAATTTCATTGGTAAACGAATCATGCTCCTGGCCACCCCCAGCATTTGGGTGCAAATCAGGGTACACATCCTATGTGTATAAACTTGGGTCTTCCAGAGGAGTGTTCCCTGATGCAAAACCCAGAATCTATGTGTAGATTTCTCAAAGCCATGACAAAAACAGCCATGACCATTGCTTTGTATTTGGGTGAGACGCGGTGAATAAAGGAGTCAAATTCTGAAATGTTCCCTTCCTTTGTGTCTGTTTTTGCCTGGTTATGAGCACAAGAGGGGATTCTGTACTCCATCTTGTCTACTGACATTGGTATTGTTAACATTCAGGCTGGCCTTTGCTTTGTAAAGCTTGGCATCCTTTTTCTTCCTAGTAACATGGGCGACATGGGCATGATATTGTAAGGCAATGTCAAACCTCCTATTGATTTGAATTGTGGATACAGAAGCAATATTTCAAATTCATAAAGCACGGACTTTTTGAAGATTGAGTAGTATGAACTCTTTGAAGTGCATTTATTCACTTATCTGTTCATTCATTCATTCACTCATTCATTTGAATCCATTATAAGCTGCCCTTTGTTTATGTTTTTAGTCTCATTGTGAATGGGACATTTGGAAACTATTCTTTGCTTTGTGGAAGCCAGTAACAAGGTACTATTTTTAAAGGATATACAGAAGCCGGAGAGAGGAGCACTATATTCAATGCAATATACTTTTATTACTTGCTTCTTTCCTCTTCTATTCACTTATCAAATTGAAAATGAGATCAATTTTTAAGATTTTCAGGCACAGAAAAAGACAACTTCAACCAAGATAATCACCCATCTTTTCACTCCACATTCATCGGAAGAGAAGGCCATTCTGCATTCTACTAAGATGCACAATGCAAATAGATGTCCATGGAGGGGGGAAGAACAGCTGAAAACTGATCAGGAGAAGTATCGATCGATACAAGAGAGTCAAGACCATCAGATTCAGGACCATCAGATTCAGAGCTTGCAGCCACGGGTCCAGCTTGAGAGATCTTTTCCTTTGCAATATTTCCTCCATGCTACCCTGAAAGTCAGAATGAGAATATTTTAGAGGATGGGGAAAATGAATCACATCAGTATTTGACTCTTCACCCAGCATGCATAGGGCAGAATTAAAATTGAAATATAGCTGTATCTTTATTAGCCAGTTCCAGGAGAAGGCACAACTGAAATAACAGCAATTTCACATGTGGACAGCTGACCTGATGGAGATAAAAACTTCCAGTATGTAAAGCTGTGTCCAAAGAGGACAAGACTCCCTTGGCTCAGAGAGTCTTCTAAGACAAGGCTGTTGTCACCTGATTAACATAAAGGCAAGAGGAGATTGGGACCTTCCTGTTCCTCTAGCTCTGCTGGACAGTGTCCAGAAGGGATAAGCCCAATGGGCTCCAAGAATGTTTATGCCACCATCTCGTTAGCCAAATGGCTCTAAGAGTCTGATGGGATGCCAATTCTTTATTCAGAAGGTGCCTCTAGGTCTTCCTGAGACCTTCTTGCTCCACAGTTCCTGCCAAGACACGACGACTGAAGTTTTAAGATTACTTTCAACTGACCCTCCTCTAATGCAGCCACAAAAGCTCCAATTGCATCTAAAGCCTATAACTTTTTAATCCCCCCCACCTCATTACTTAAATAACTCTCGTTACCCATGGAGTGTATGATACAGTATGATGGCAGGGAGCCGTGAAACCAAAAGCTACAGTTTGATACCCATCTGAGATTGGGCTGTGGCGAGTTCAGTTGAGGTTGCTTCTGAGTAAATATGCAGAGGATTGAAGGCATGTGAATGTGCAGCTCTTTTCTGTGCAAATTGTGTAAGCAGAGGAGAACTAAAGGTGAACTCACCAGGCATCCATCTTGTTGGGGTCTCGGACAATTCTCTTTGCACATTGGATATCATTTGTGATGTTGTCATCTGTGAAAGCTGCCAGAAGATTTGTGAGAAATCAGGGAGGTTAGTGGGGATCGTTAAACAGTTTATTTCCAACTATATTGTGTACAAAAGGCCACTTCCAGCAAGAGCATGGAGACTGTCTGAGGGTGGAGAGAGACATTTGCTAGTATCTTATTGCAGAACAGCTGGGTGCAGGGGGAATCATTTGAGTACTGCCCTCAATTCCAGCCGACTCTTCTTTTTTATGCCCCTTTGTAACAGGGATGCTTCTGTTGTGCCCAGTAGGCTGTCTGCCTTGTCCCTGTGACCTCTGGAGGTCCACAAATTAGTTTGCTTCCCCCCACCCCGCAATTGGTTTCAAGAGGTAAGCCTATGTATTTTGCTACAGATGTGGTCAATCTCCTAGCCCGTATACTGAGAGAATGCTTTCAGGCTTTCCCTTTTTTGGGGGTGGTTTTCAGTTGCAAGGATTTTATGTGTGTGGAGGGAGGTTTCATTGAATACAAGCACAAGATGAAATTGTGGATTCTTCGGATGTTTGACAATTGTTCCCTCAAATGTTGGGGACATGCATTCTTAATCAGATTATCACTCTCATGTATGTACTACAGCATGTCCATTATCGGATCATGTCATATCATATTATTATATCATATTGCACCACTTGATGCCTACTCTGAAATCCTGTTGGGTGGCGTCCCCTTGCGCAGTGGTCAGAATTGATCACAATTATTGCTAACAAAAAGCGGCTTCCTTTTGCAGTTCCAGGGTGCATGCAGCATCATCACATTGGCTTCAATCCAGTATTAAATTGCGACTAGTGTGAGTCCCATTGAATCCATGGAACTTATGGAGGAATTCACTCATCAAATCCCCACTGATTCAAATGGGCCTACTGTACCTGCTTCTTATTACTGGATTTCAGCCACTGTGTATGAACAGTGTGCACCCTACAGCGGTAAAAAGGGCTACTCCACTGATGTCATTACCAGTGGTCACGTGGAGCACTGCAGGCAGATTTTAGTCATATTTCTTTACCCGCTGCCCAGAAGTAATTATAGCAACAACAACATAGGTTATTCGTGCAATATATTCATATCAGTCACTTCAGTCCAAGAGTGGCTCATGAATGGAGCAGGGTGGCTGATTTTCTCTCTCCCCTTTCCCTCCCCCCCAATCTTGGGGTGAGGTGCTCCCCTGTCCGAGTCTACAAGCTGCCTCTGCTTCCACAGATGGGCAAAAGACTGTCTTTTCTCACAGGGAAAAGGACGGGGAACACAAAGAGCAATGAGAATAAGTTTTCCTTTGGGGGTGGAACAACACTTTAAAGATCATAACTGGAGGGAGAAGAAAGGAAGCCTTCCTTGAGAAACTTCATCCTCCCGACCCACTCCAGTTTGGAAAGGGTCACAGGCCATTTGTTAGTCCTTTGCGTCCCTCATACTAGCACATTGCCTACCACTGCAGGAGCTTTTGCATCCGTTAGCTGTTTTGCCTTGTCCGTTGGAACACCACCAGCGGCTGTTGATCTGAAAAATCCCATAGTCACGACTGCCATTGCTGTTTGGTGGCCCCACAGCCCTGCTGTTGAATCTGCTCTCGTAATAAGCCATGCAGATCCCTGGAACAAAAAGAACACAAAAGAGTGAGCTAAAATTCAGGCGGTGATCTTTTGCTGGGGAGATAGGTACAAAAAGCAGCATAGTCAGTCAGTGAAGAATTTAAAAATAAGCTTTGAATTGTCAGCAAAATATGTAAATAAGTGCCTCTGTGTGTGTGTGTGTGTGTGTGAGAGAGAGAGAGAGAGAGAGAGAGAAAGAGGGCTTGATGCCATTGACAATAAGAACCTGTGTTGTAATGTGTTCTGCTTTAAAAAAAACAACGGTTTAAAATAAGGTGTCTCCATGACATAAATTGAAGAGCGGATTATTTTGCCAGGAAAGTGTGCTTTCTGGTTGGAAAGCAATATAAATTACTCTTCTACCAGAGAGCTGTTTATTTTCGCATGCATGTGAAAATCAATTTATTTCAATGGTTTTTGCATATGTAAACCCCTCTGTAGCTACAAATTGTGCCTTTGAGTAACCAGTGGAGGCAGTGGGAGAGGCAGCAGCAGCAACAAGAACCACAGCGGGGGGAAGGAAAGAGGGACAGATGAGTACAAGAAACCTGAGAAGAAGGGGGAGGACATAGCCACTCCCCACTAGGTTATTTCTGTCCTTAGCAAGCAACCTGCTGCTCAGCTGACAGCTGGGCACATGCACACAGGCAGCAGGCTGGCTTCTGTGCAAAGAGCCAGGTCTGCTGCCTCTTAGGATGGTGGCAGCAGAGGTGGTGGCTTCAAGACAAAGTAGGGAGGCAACAGGGGCAGTGGGAGAGGGAGGGTCGGATGGATGGTTCCCCACCCCCAGCATGAACCCAAAAAAACAAACAGTGAACTGGTTCGTTTTCTTGGGGAGTTCATGCTAGTTCGTGGTTTGCGGGTGGCTACGAACCATCACGAACCATTGGTTTCCTGGTTCATGCCCATCTCTAATCAGGACCATATTTGGAAGAGTAATGGTAGACAGCATGGGCTGGTTGGCAGAGGTGGCTTCAAGACAAGGTAGGGAGGTAAAGGGGGCAGTGGGAGTGGGAGGGGCAGGCATCCTGTGTTGCAGGAGCAAAAGTGCTGAGGGGGAAAAATTGGTGCTTCATTTCATTTCAGCAAAACGAGATCTTTGAAATGAACCATGAAGCGAACCATGAACTAGCCCAGCTGTGGGTTTTTTCTCTCTTGTTCATGGTTTGGTTTGTACCTGTCTTTAGTCCTGATTCAAAAATCCCTTCAAAAGTGATAACTTTTTGTTTGGACGGCTCTCTTCTGTTGGAAATGGCTTACAGAATGTTGTTCTGATTGGTTACTCAATATCAGATGTGCACTCCTGTGCAGCGCTTATAAGTCTGAACTGCTACTTGACATTCTTGTTCCAACATCACAATTAAAGACCCGTCTTTACTGTCCAATGATTCTTCTCTAGCCATCCTTCTCTCACTACGGTGGTTCCATCATTAAGGCCTGCATACTCTTTGTCACTTTTGGGAGTCTTGGTTCTCGTCCACCTATGACAAATGCCATCAGGGCCACTGACTGTAAGGGGTTAGTCCTTTCAAGTAGCCTCCATTGCCTAGGAAAGCTACTGAAATGAAATTTTTATTTTTAGGTAGGATTTTTTTAAAGTCCCCAAATTTAAAACTTTCCTAATCCTATCCTGTACCATGATGCAGAAAATGGTAATTTTAAAAGAAAAGAGCTGTACTTTAATGGGAAAAAAATTACAATGATGGAGAGAAGGGAGAGTGAACTTACAATTGCCCAGGCTGTAGCCATAATAGCCATCCAGCCCATTCCGTTTCAGAACTGAAGCCAGCTCACATTTCTCAAACACTTTGGCTTCATTCACAGCAATGAGGAGGCAGAGAAGGGTGACGGCCAGAAGAGCTTTCATGGCTGCAGCTTTTGGAAGGATGACGTGTAGACTCCTTCAGATCCCTCCAACTAGATGGCAAAAAGAATATTAGTTGTGCAAAAAGTAAGCAGCAATGGCTCAAAGAGAAAGAATGGGGAAAGGTGAATTAACTGATTGTATGACAAGCCCATGTTAAAAATGTTATGGAAAAAATAAATAAAGGAACTATCCTGACAAGCAACTGTGGGAAGTGTATGGGATTCCAGGTATTGGCTAACATTATTTTGTTTCGTGGAGTCAATCACAGTAGACAAGGTCCATTGAATCAATGGGGATTTGGTGAGTAATCTCCCCTGTAAATTCCATTGATTCACATGAGCCTACTATCCTAAGGCAAGTCACAGTTAGACTAAGCACTTGTGAATCCACAGAACATATGAAAGAGTTGACTCGCTAAATCCCTGTTGATTTAATGAGCTTACTCTAGTGCAATTCATTATACTACACAATTGGATTTTGGCCAATGTGCGTATGACTGTGGGTGAATTGCTGGTTCCTCTTATATGGGCTTTGAGTGGCTAGATCAGAACTAGAATGTTAGATTCTGTCTTCTTCTCCCCCTTCTACTTTTTCTTTTTTCTTTCTCTCACTGCCCTCCAGCATTTCCAGAATAGAAGGGCATATGGGTAAAATTAAATTCAACCTTCTCCAGCCTCCTTGCTCTTTTTCCCCCAAAGGGAACCTCCTGGGCTGATACTGCCAGCAAGGTAGCTGGTGAGGAAATTCTTCTACATCTCTCTGACTCTGACTTTATAAGATCAGTCTTCTGCTTTCTTTCGCTCTTCCTTGAAAATGTTATTTCCATAGTCTCCATAGGCAACCTGATGGTACTCTGAAACTTATGATGATGATTAAACTTGTGTACCACACCGATTAGTGGTAAACACTACTCTGGGTGGTTTACATCCAAACACACATAACATACTTATACTTCCCACTGCTTTGCCTGGTCTCAGTGCCAACCATCTGCATGCCTTGGTTGTCCTTTTGGGGAAAACTGCCTGGGCTCCATGGCTCTTCCAACAACTACCTATAAATCTGCCTTCAGAAACCCACCTCCTGCTCTTTCTCTTGATCTCCACACCACAACTTTGCAAAGCTTCAGGAAGGCCTTTGGGGAAAATGTCCCTGTTTGTCAGTGGCACCACAGCCAGGTAGCCCAAGAAACCTCTGGCTGAAATCCTATGTTACTATTATGCAAAAAGAGCATAACCTTTGGAGGCAAATTGCCCTAAGTTGACCCATCTCTGTAGATTTATGAAACTGCAGAATGGAATCATTGCCTTGTGCCTTTCAGCTGATCCTGGTCTTTCCGTTTGTCAAATGGACAGATACAGCTGCCTGCATTTTCCATCTGATCCAAAACTTCTAGTTTTAGTGCAAGACAGAAGGTGGATTGGGAAGATGCGATATGACACAGACTGAGAGAGCAGCCTGATGTTCTTTATGTTTGGGTAGATTGTATCTAGCCCAGCTTCACCTTCCCTCCCTGATTTTTTTTTTTAAACTACCTGTTTTGCCACACAAACCAAAGCATGGAAAGAGATAGCGAAAGGTGCAGAAAAGACAGCAAAGACCTCACCACTGGATGCCTGGCCCAAGTTCACGTCTCTCTGAAGATTTTCCTGTACAGAATGACCCTGGTCCCTAGGAATATTTATAGGGCAAGATATGATGATTGTGTTTTCTGAACAAACAAACTTAAAAGGCTTTGAAGCCAGGCTTCAAAGCAAAGAGATGTTTGCCAAACTGTGCCACCCATGTTGACCAACAGTCTAGGAAATTGGGCACAGAAAAAACAAGTTGATTGTTGGGTAGCCTATATGGTCACACAGGTCCTATGGGGAAGCAACATGACCATTTGTCTGGGCCTCAAGGAAGACTCCTATTTTGGTTGCTGGTTAATGGTAGTCTGAGCAGTGGACTCTGGTTTCTTAGGGCAAGTGGGGGAAACAGTTCCCAGTTGCCTTTTCCTGCCTGTTTCCTTAATCACAGTTAGTCTGTGGGGGTGACTTTGGCTTCCTTCTTATTTGATGTGTCAGCCATATCTTTGTGGAACTCACAAATATGTATAAGCATACGTAAAAATGTCTCCTTAAAGGTAGTGGCAGGTCCCAGTGCCCATAAAGAAGCAATGAGAACTACTACAGTAGATTGGAACATCTGGCTGCAGATTAAGGAGCTGGGTGTTTGGATCCCACTCTGTGCTTCCTAGGAAACAGCCTGGCTGAGATTACTTGTAATGTGTGTGAATTATGGTGCCATGTGCCTTGCCACCTGGGCAGCCTTGGGTAGACTGCATGGTGATTCCAGAAGGATGGAATGGTCTACCACTTCTACCTACTTTAGACCTCAAAAAATTCTGGAAGTGTCATCATAACTTGGAATCTTGCTGGCACATAATCGTTAAATAATTGGCCCTTGGTTCCTTTAATTTCCACCCTGATTTACGTGATTTTTCCCTCTGGAAGTATAAACCATCAATAGGATTCTGGCCATGAGATGTTGTATTTAACGACAAGTTTATATACACAGTGTACGTAGTTATGGTGGTGGATGTGGGAAATAGGTGAATTAATCAGATGTCGAAGTGAAAATAGCATTATTAAGAGAGGAAATGAACATTCCAAGTGTTGATTACATAATCCTTCTGGTGATACATAAAATGATTAACCAACATAAATTGTCTACAGGCTAGCGTAAAGGCAGTCTTTGAAGTGCAGTCTTTGTATGTTAACCCTTCATTATTTAATATCTATCAATCCCCTAAAGCTGGTGTGGGCAAAGTTTTCTATACTTTTTCATGCTGATGACACAGTCATATAGTTTCAGTCCAGACCGGGACTAAAAAGATTGCTAGCTGGTCCTGAGGATTATTATAGAAACCATCAGCTATTATTAATTATGGAAAATCCAAAGTGCTGGTCCTCATCTGCCGTGTAACAAGCAGTTGGAAGATAGATGGCCATTTGGTTGAACAGCCTGATGGCTACGAGTATTTGGGTATTTGTTTGTATAGCTTCTCCTAACAGATGGGATACAGGAAACCTGCAAGAGCCACAGCAGAACAAGGTGTAAAACTGATACTATTTCTTCTCCTTCCTCAAGAGGTAGTTTTGTTTTTGTCACAGGTGGCGTTTGCAGGGTAGCACTTTGGGTTATCTGTTTGCATTTCTTCATAGAAAGGAATGAGGTTCTCAATTCTGAGACTTATTCTGGGTGCTCCTAAAGGAGTCAGGCTCACTACTTAAACTTATAATATGTCAGGCCAGGAAGTCAGGATATGGCTAACGGAATCAGAAAACACCAGCCTTGTTTAGCACTGCCTGGATTCCCTCTGCATCCATTGCTGGGAAGTACAAACCAGAGGGTACTGTTGCTCTCATGACTGGCTAGTGGGTTCACCATTGGCAGCTGGTTGGCCACGGTGGCAACAGAATGTTAGGCTAGAGACAGCTTTGGGCTAAACTAGAATGATGTTTCTTATATTCTTATCCTCTTCCATCACAACAGCTATTCCCATCTGTCCATTTGCCTGCAACCCCTCCCTCTCCAAGTAACCCATGATCTACAGAGCAGGGGTACCCCATCCTGCTGTGGTGTGATGGGGTCCCCCCACTTCTCCACATCCGCGGTCACCTTGCCCTACCAAACTCATTGTGACCAACCCAGAGTGAAAGCAGAGAGGCAGAGTGAATACTGTGGTGCTTAATCAATAAAATACCAAAGGGAGAGGATGATATCATTCTGGAAAGGGCAAGTACAGCTGGCAGATACAGATGCAGGAAAAATCCCCTCTTTCTAATTCCAAGTGATGGCAACATCTCCACCAGCTTGGTTCAGCCTTATCTTTTAACAATGAAGGCTAAGAGGTCAGAAGAGAGGGGAGGTCTTTTAGCAGAACAACACTGCTGGTGTTGGCACTTGCAAATATTTTTGAGCTGCGCAGTAGCTGTTGCCAGTCATTTGTAACAGGTGCTGCTCCTGACACTTCCTGGAAGGGAACATCTAACAACTGTAGCAGCCTGTTATCCTTATCAATTTCCAGCCACCTTACTACCTCTGCATAGACCACACCTGTTGTTCTCCCCGACCCTTGCCTTTGTTCTTATCTCCCCTTTCATTTTCAAACCACCCTCAAATGTTTGCTCTGCTTTCCCATTTTTTGCCAGGAAGCCAATAATTGTGGAATTATAAATGTAGATGTAGAAATCAGAAATTAGCCTTATTGATGAACAAGATAACAAGCAGAGAATTTATGACCCTCTTTGTTGCTGGAGCCTTGACACTTATCTCCGGAGTCAAGATGGTGGGGACACGGGAGAGGGACCTCTCTGTCGCTGCTCCCAGACTCTGAAACTCTCTCCCACGGGAGGCCAGGCTGGCCCCATCTTTGCTGTCCTTCCACAAGCAGGCGAAGCCCTTTCTCTTCAAGCAAGTGTTCCCTTAATTATTGGCTACCTAAATGGGGTTCTTAAATAGATTCTTGTGCCTTACTGCTTTGAATGTGTTTTGATGTTGCTTCTGTTTACCATATTTTACTGTGACATTTATTTGATCCTTTTTAGTATTTGTATATTGTTTGAGCTTTAAATATTGCCTTTGAATGATGTTAGCCACTTTGGCTCTTTCTTAAGGAGAAAAGCGAGGTAGAAATATTTTAAATAAATTAAATGAAATACTAAGTCTTCCATTCACCAACCTTTCATGCACAATTGCACCCTTGGGTTCCTTCAGTATAAAATCCCCAGTGGATGGGGAAGGGGTGCTGTTCTTCAATGCACCTTTCTAAAATCAGGTGAGTTTTCTTGTTCTGCATGATCCCACTGCTGCTTTTGGCAAGGGATGCTGTGAAATTACCTCTGCCCTCATGCAGAAAGAAACTCTTTTTTAAAAAAATCTGATACCACAGCAAAAGAACCAATTGCCTTCCTGTGTCAAAATCCTGCACACAACAGTAAAAAAAGATACTTTTTCAACTAGCATGCAGAAAAGACAGGCGTGTTTAACTTCTTTCATTTTGGGAGAGTCTCCAGTATCACTGGAGCAGGCATCTTCAACTAGGTGCCCCTCTAGATAATCAGAACTATAACAATAACAACAACAACAATAATAGTCAATTTGCTACTGCTTTTTCTGCTGCATAGTAATTATAGTTACTCACAGCATTTGTTTGTAGTTGGTTGATTTTATGATATATTTGACTAATTATACTGTTGTAAAATGTCCAGATTTCTGGCTGGCTGTTGTGTGCCCTCATAAGCAACCCAGGTGTGATCACACACACACATTGCATCATTTTCAATTTATGCTGTGTGATTGTAGTAGGTTTCCAATCAGCATTTCTTAATACAGTTGGACCCCCGGTTCCAAGTCAAGCTGCAGATGCTGAAAAATGTGGATTATAGCAAACGTTATTTTAATAGTGAATACTATATTTAGCATGGTCTAGTGACCAGTTCTGGTAAGGACATTGTAAAAATATATTTCGCTAGCGCATGCTACACATAGCAAGGTCCCTGGTTTTGGTAATTTCATCCTTAGAAATATATATTTCTAGGACTTTTCTTTTAATATTTTTAATACTTTCAGACTGTGGATACTGATCTTGCAGATAAGGGGGTCCTACTGTATTTCTGTGGTGCATGTTGCCAGCCCATCAGTCACATGGGCACAGAAGAGGGGATGGCTGCCTTTGCTTTTCTAGGGTGTAAGACATACACAAGCCAGTGGCAAACTTTGCAAAGATACCCTACTTACCATCTCTGTAGCCCAGACAGCATTTGGCAAGAGTGTGCAACAGGTCAGGAACATGGAACAATTGGAACTGATTCTTTTGCCGTTAAAAACATTAGTTTTCATTCAGTGTAATCAGACACGTTTGACTATATCCCTGTTTTAAGGCACTTTCATTAAAAAAATCCCAATAAAGAGTGCTTTTGTAAGGGACGGATAGGAGAACAAAGAGATGTTAATGAAGACAGATGGAATCCACATGGAGATATGAGCAACGATGGAAAACTGAGAAGGAAAAGGATCTTGCAGCTACCAGAATGTCACAGAATTACATGTGCATTGACAATGTCAAAGGAAGTTTCTGAATGGCTACATCCCTTCTCTTTGGAGGAGCAACTGAATTCACAGAGTCTCCCTGTGTTGGGTTCTCTGAGGTCTGGATTATTTAGGATGGGTTGGGCAGAACATGGCAGTCATGGGGGACAGAAAGAATCAGGCCACAGAAGCCGTCACGAATCCAGTCCTCACCATGATTTCCCAGCATCTTCTGACAATCCTGCCCACTAGATAGCAAGATTTCCTGCTCCCAGTCTAGGCTGATGAAGAACTGGAAAGGAGAAATGGAGGAGGCATTGGGTTCAGCTAGCATCGTCTGCTAAAATTTTGAGATGAAATCGAGGGGTGGCTCATGGACTGGGATGGGGTGTATCTAATCGCCAAATGTGCGTGGCACCTCACTTCCTGAATCAAGCTGCAGCAGGGAGGGAGATTCGAGTCACAGGACTCACTGTCAAGTTGGACTTAAAATGTACACTTTCCCTGACCTTTCTTTGTGGTAGAAATTATATACGGTATATATACTCTATAAAAAAGTAAAAAAATCAGCATAAAAATTGTCAGACATTTTTGTACCCATTTCTTCCCATGCATGCATTTCCGTAGCTGTTCCTCCTGATGTACACAGGTGGCATTCATTTTCTTTGGATGCATGGATTTTTGTATGCACTCATTCTGTATGCACTTCTGTATGTAACAAGGCCATTTTGACTGGTCTCTCGGTATCAGTCAAATATACTCCTGTGCACCTCTAATGCAAGACATGGAATCTCCATTTTTGAGAGGCTCATATATAGGATGAACCCCTGAATTCATTCACTATTTTGTTCATTCATCCTCTCTGTCATTCTTCATTTGGTCCTTCTATCAGTTGATGTTTTCAGTTTCACCATCCATGTACAGGACCTTTTGTCAATATTGTTCTAAAGACAGAATGCAACTCTTAGAGACTAGCCAGTCCCCTTTCATTTCTGGAGGCCAGCGGCCAGACAGGATGGTGTAGCACAGCCATGTTAAAGGTGCAGAGGGGCAGGAGAGGAAATCAACGCCTGATGATTAAATAAATTCTCTTATTATTTGCTTCGCTCCTCTCCCATTCACCCATTAAACAGAAAATGAGGTTTAATTATGCCCAGTTTATTGAAGGTTTGCCAGCAAAGAAACAGAGAAGCTCAATCAAGATCACTGCCTATCTTTTGACCCACACAATCATATGAGTAGACCATTCTGCTCACCACATGGGGTGTACTATGCAAATACATGAAGAGAAAAAAAATAACTCAGCTGAAAGCTGCTCATAAAGGGAAAACTATCCTAATCACTACAGGAGAGTCAAGAGAGATGTTGGATTATACGCAGGACCACCAGATTCAGAGCCTGCAACCACGAGTCCACCTTGAGAGATCTTTTCCTTTGCAATTCTTCACCCATGCTACCCTGAAAGTCAAAATGAGAACATATTGTTGCAGAGTTCTGGATTTCTGGTTAAAATTCCTTTTGGCTACACAGCAGCAGTACAGAGGTTTACAAAGGAGAATAGTTTCAGGTTCCCCAGATAGTCCACCCTTTTCTCATTAGGTAAAGCTTCCCCTTGACATTTAGTCTAGTCATGTCCGACTCTAGGGTGCGGTGCTCATCCCTGTCTCCAAGCCGTAGAGCCAGCGTTTCTCCTTCGTGTCCTCTGTGAATACACACTAATGGGTTAATCTGCGCCTGAGCAGAGCAGCCTCCGGAAACTTCCACAGCTTTAAGCACTTAGTGCTGGGACCTCCCCTACACCTGGCTATATAACTCCGCCCCCGGCCCAGTGCTTCAGTTCTTTTTTTGACCGCCGCTGTAGCAGCAGCTCGTTTGGAACTTCGCATTGGAACTTCGCAAGTAGAAATGATTCTGTTCCTTTCTTTGACCTCCCTTTGTTCTTTCTTCTGTAACAAGTTGATTCTTTTGCCTGGGGATAAGATATTAGCCGGCATTAGCTGTTCCTTGTAAAACTTTACAAAGCCGGCTTTGCAGCCCTGAGGGCTTTTCTCTTAAAGACATAAGGTCTCTTTTACCTTCTTTATAAAATTATTCCCAGGTTTAAGAGCAACAGTTTTCTGTCTGTTTGCAATTTCCTCTTCCTAGCAGGTTTGAAGAGGATGGCTTCTGAGCTTTGCCCCGCCTGTCAATGATTCTCCTGACTGAGGTACAGTCTCTCCGGAGTTTGGCATGGAACAGCCCTCTTGTTTCAAGGGGCTCGTTCTTACAGCTGTTTTGCAGTGAGCTGGGCTTCTGCGCGGCCTAGGATTGCCCTTGGAAGAAGAAAGGGCCTCCGTAGCTCCTGCTCCCCGCTCGTCAGTGGGGTACAGCCTCTTCGGAGGTTGGCGCGGAACAGCCCTCTTGTTTCAAGGGGCTCGTTCATACAGCTGTTAACCTGCAGTGAGTTGGGCATCTGGAGCCCTGCCCTTGAAGAGGAAGGGGCCTCCTGCAGCGCCGGTCGCCTCCCCCACCTGTCAGTGATTCTCCTGACATGGGGCAAAGCCTCTGCGTGTGATTGGCGCACGACAGCCCTCCTTCGTGGGTGCGTTCATGCCGCTGCCGATTCCGGATAGAGCTGCACGCCGAGGCTGTAGATGTTCCGGCGACATGCGGTAAGCCTTGGGGGATGGTATGGGCCCCTTCAGCTCCCGCAGCTAGCCCTACGTGTCAGTGATATGCCTGACTGGGTTAACACCCTTGGGTGGTTTGGCATGAAACAGCCCTCATTTATCAAGGGGCTTGTTCACGCAGCTGCTATTTCCAAAATCAGTTAGGTGCCAAGGCAAGAGCTTTCTGGCAACATTAACAGCCCTAGCTTTGCCTCTGAAAAGGGGGGGGGGCTGCAACTCCCACCGCTAGCCCTGCTAGTCGGTGATATCCCTGGCTGGGGTAGCACCTGTTTGGTGGCTGATGATTTGGCACAAAACAGCCCTCTTTATCAATGGGCTGGTTTACGCAGTAGCCTGCGGCCCTGCCTCAGCTGCCGGTGCTAGTATAGGCTCATAGGTAAAGGACTCACAGGAGTCCACCCTAGAACCCTGCCGCTGGTGGGTAATTTTCCTCAGGTAGGTCCTCTCACGCTGACAAGTTGTGTAGGACCAGTCCCTTTATCCAGTATAGGAGCTATGAGCTCTCTGCCACTGCCACCATCCTGCTCCGCCTGGCATCGTTCTGAGCCACGGGCTATGGAGTGCTGTACGCCTCCACATACGCTTCACAGGTGTAGTGCTCCCTCGAACCCGGCTCCGGCAGCACAGTGTTCGCAGGTTCAACCGAACCTGCTGTTAACCCTTTCGGCTTCTCCGTTCTGGCAACTGTGTTGAGCCTGAGCTTGGTCGGGCTCGTGCTAGGGAAGTCTTCTCCCTTGTTCGTCAGAAGGGCTTACCTTATTCAGAATTGGGAGTCACAGGGGGAGGAAGATTTCCCAACCAATCTTCCTACACCCCTCTCAGTTGTCACAAAGGGTCACCCTCCTTTCCTATTAACAGATGAGGAGTTCTTTGGCCGCCATGTAGCCACTTACTCCTCTGCCATGGGGGCTTATCTTCACCACTTATGGAGTTTGGTGCTGCCCATTCTGCAGGTAGCTCCTGTGCACCTTTATAGTTCACGCCTCCCACGTCACTAGGAGGCACTGTTGCTGGTGCCTCACGAGCGCACTGCTGCTCGTTACGCCTTTAAGCCAGCATCTAAACAACTGATGGGTTGGGACCTGCCGTTTGTTATTCTTGATAACCTGCTCAAGCTTTAGCCAGCGGCACAATTATTTGCGGCGTAACAACCGCAAGAGCCTGACGATGGTCCTATCAGCCTAGGGCATCACGGGAACGTCTATGGCCTCAACCCCAAAGTTACCAGCCGCCGCCCCTAGACATGTGGGCAGGCAGTGCCCTGACCGGCAGGATTGCAGGCAGGACCGCAAGACTGAGCGGTCTCTTTACTTTTCTGTTGTTGACCAGTTAGTCCGTTTGACTCCTTGTCTTCCCAGCTATGCCACTGAATTCGATGTGCCCCTGTCACAGGCCGTGTTATGGCCGCCTCCACCCCTAACCCCCCCCCCAAAAAAACAACAACAAAAAAACAAGGATGGAGGCCTCTGGCCCATCCTTGGGGTTGGAAGCCTGAATTCTTTTATGACTCTGCATAGTTTCCATATGGCTTCCTTGGACTCTGTTATTCACTGGTTACGTCCAGGGGGTTGGTTTTTCGTAAGATGCTCCCTTTCATGCGGGCATCTCGTTAGACCATCATCGCTTTCTCAGGGTTTCACTTGAGGGAATCACTGTTTACCCATGGTTGGATACCTGGCTCCCGGTCGCGGGGTCCAATTCACAGGCTGGTAAGCATACGTCCTTGGCACTGTCCCTTTCGTCAGCGTAAGGACTATAGGTCAACATAGTGAAGTTGACGTTACCACCTACACACTGTGTAAACTGTGTTAATGTGACTTTGGATGCTCTCTTGAAGCAGGCTTTTTCCTCTGCCATCAAGTCTGTGACAATGCATAATTTGTTATGCTCCCTTTTTATTCAGGCGCTTGGTTCCCTACCCTACAGGTCCAGCAACTCCTGGAGCTGATGACATCTACTGCAGATGTGGGACAGCTTGCTCGAATGAGGATGCGGTCCCTTTAAGCCTGGTTTCTCTCACTCTTTCAGATATCTTGCGACCGTCCATCCATGTTGCTCCAGGTGGCTCCGGAACACGCTGCTCAACTGGATGGGTGGAAACCCCCTGCCCCCACATCCTACGGACAGGGGGACCCTCTGGTCTCTTGACCCAGTTGGTTCGGTCACTGTTGGATACCAGCCCGCCACACTGCGGGGGGCTTGTCCACGCCACCACGTGGCCCTTCGCCGCTGGTTCATGGTACTAGCCAGCCTGCATATCATTGTGCTGGAGCTACTGGCACTCACCAATGCCTTTTAGGCCTCTGAGTCCCTGCTCCGGGGTCGGGTGGTCCAGGTCGCATTAGGCAATGCCACTGCAGTTTATTATATAAACAAGCAGGGCGGCACTCACTCATTACGCCTTCTTTTTCACACCATCGACCTTTTGAGATGGTGTTATGCTCGCCACATTTATCGAGTGGCTGTACATTTGGCAGGCGAGAACACTTCCATGGCACTCCATCTCGGCAGACCACAGTCCTGCTCTCACGAGCGGGCTCTCGATGATACCATCTTTCGTTGCCTCTGTCGCTGGTGGGGGACTCCAGGCATGGATGCTTTCGCATCTTGAATGGACAAGAAGTGTGCCATGTTCGGCTCCCGAGCCGGTGTCAGCCGCGCCTCCCTAGGGGATGCCTTCCTAACCTATTGGTCATGGGGCCTCCTTTACAGATTCAACCTTTTCCCCTTCTTCAAAGGCCTGTTGTTCAAGTCCACCATGAGTGTGCGACCGTCATGCTTGGTCGCCTCGCTAGCCATGGTTCTCGATCCTGCTCCCGGGATCTGCAGAATACATCACACTGCACCTGGTCCCTCACCTACTGCCTCGGGACAGGGGTTGGAGGTTTCATCCGGACCTCGGGTTCCCCTACCTGTCGGCTTGGAGTCTTCCCCAACAGTAATGGACGTGCTCCATCATGCTTGCACACCTTTTACCACCTTGACCTACTCCTTTCATGGGTAGGCGTTCTGTCCCTTTGCATCACGACAACATTGGCCTACTAGGCCAATGTCTCTGGACGCACTCCTTCGGTTTCTCCTTCACTTGTTTGCCTGGGACTGGCCCGTTCTACCTGCACGCTATTTCTCTGCGGCCCGGAGAATATGCACCCTGCCTATAGACCACTAGCACCTCAGTGGTCTTTCCAGTTAATTCTTTGGCAACCCTCCAGGCTGCCTTGCTCCTGGCACTATCCTTAGCTTGCAGGGCCGGCTACACTAAGAGCCGGTCCTCCTTTTCTGCAAAGCATCCTTACGGCCAGGCCTTACCTTCTTGCCTAAGGTATTTTCTGCCTTCCATTTCAACCAGCCAGCTGTCCTTCCTGGTCTCTTTCTCACACCATCTTCATTGCTTGAAACAGCTCTGCACGCTCTAGACGTGAAGCGTGCTCTGTCTCACAACGTCTGTCACCTTTGCTGGCTCTCCTTCGGAGTACCGACTTCCTCTCAGACCACGTCTAGCTGGATGGTCCAGTCCATCCGCCTTCCTTATGATTTGGCAGAGACTCTTCTTCCAAAATCAGTGAGAGCTCACTCTACTGGAGCTGCGGCATCCTCAATGGCCTTTCTCTATCACGTGGACGTCGCAGATGTCTGCCACGCTGCCACGTGTGCCACTCTGTCTCCCTTCATCTCGCCCTACTGCCTGGTAGTCCGGCCGAAGGCTCAGGCTGCAGTAGGGCGAGCTGTCCTGGATCTGCACTTTCGTGACGTCCCTCCTCCTGGTTGGTCAGCTTGCCAGTCACCCATTAGTGTGTATTCACAGAGGACACGAAGGAGAAAAGAGGTTACCTACCTGTAACTCTGGTTCTTCGAGTAGTCCTCTGTGAATTCACACGTCCCGCCCTCCTCCCCGCTGTCCGTCACGTGTGCCATGGCATGTTGGGCAGCGGCGGTCGGTTCTTTAAGAACTGAAGCACTGGGCCGGGGGCGGAGTTATATAGCCAGGTGTAGGGGAGGTCCCAGCACTAAGTGCTTAAAGCTGTGGAAGTTTCTGGAGGCTGCTCTGCTCAGGCGCAGATTAACCCATTAGTGTGTATTCACAGAGGACTACTCGAAGAACCAGAGTTACAGGTAGGTAACCTCTTTTGTCCGAAGACAGTTTCCGTGGTCACGTGGCCAGCGCGACTAGACACGGAATGCCGTTACCTTTTCTCATTACCTGGCACTTAATGTCTCAATAGTTCACTCACATTTTAAAATGACAGAGGATTTGTTTTAATAAAGCATGCTCTACTATTCTCAGGAGGCTACAAGCCTTGCAAAACCTATGGTCTGACGGTGCCTTCCATTTCAGAATTGAAACTGGGTGAGGCCAAACCCAAACGGATGCCAGTAGAGGGGAACCTCTTTCATAACCACCAGGTGGACCACCTCTGAGTTCCTAAGATGTCTGCAGGTGAGGCATCCATTAAGAGAGGGCTTGGGAACTGAAATGAGGTAAGGGTCAGATTCCCTCACTAACAGTTCTCATTGAGCCCGATACGGTAAGCAGAACATCATGGGTTCCCTGTTCAAAAGGACCAGGGGCAGCTTCTCCACATGGCTTTTACCTGGCTCCCAGTTTCCTCCCCCTTTGCGCTACGATGGAAGAGTAAGCAAAGTACTTTTGTTTAGCACTGCCAGGAGCTAACTGGGTCATGGCTTAGAAATGGCCAGCTTGCAGTGAGAAATGAAAATTTTCCTGTTACTTCAGTAACGTTTCCACATTCTATGCCAAGCTTCCATCCACTTAGAATACACCAGGGAAAGGAAAGTAGGGCTCATATCAGCATAAGTAGCATTTAGCAGAGATGGTCATGGTGCAATGGATAGACATTCTGAGGTTTCATTAATTGGAGGTTGCTTTATGGCAACCTAGCGGTTCGAAAGCATGCAAATGCGAGTAGATAAATAGGGACCACCTCGGTGGGAAGGTAACAGGGTTCCGTGTCTAAGTCGCACTGGCCATGTGACCACGGAAGATTGTCTTTGGACAAACGCTGGCTCTATGGCTTGGAAACGGGGATGATCACCGCCCCCTAGAGTCGAACACGACTTGAAAAAAATTGTCAAGGGGAACCTTTACCTTTACCTTTATGGCAAAGCACCACCGCCACCACTTATTTCACTCCACAGAAATGTAGAAATCAACCAATCAACACTCTTCTGCTAGGATCCTAGTATTCTGCTCAGTTTTGCAAGTTGTGTTAAGGACAACCCATCATTAGAAGAGGACATTCTTGAAGAGCTGAAAGCATGCCACAGCAGGCATTTTTCTCTCTGTTTTTTTTTTTGCGAATTAACTTCCTTTCTTTGGGGAGCTTTCTTTGCAAGCCTGATTTCTCAGTTATGAGAGTCTCTCTAGATTGGTGTCTCTGGAACCTTAACATGACCTCATCTTAATGGTGACTTTTTATGAATCTTAGAATTTGACCCTAAGGTGTCCAGTGTCTTCAAGAGCAGGAACAACTTTGTTCAGGGTTTGAAAGAGTTATCTTTCGCTGGCTGACTTTCACGTAGTAAATCATGATGAAAGTAGGCCAATTTGATTCTACTGTAAGATTACTTTCCACACCACAGAAGTTCCAATTGCAACGGAAGATGAAGGAATGGCATGGAGCATAGAATAGCCTCTTAATATTTTTTTCTCTATAACTATATTTCCTCTCATTACCCATGGAGGGTGAGGGTAAGATACAGATCTTTTTTCATATATGCTGCCCCTGCTCAAGCAGACTCCCCTTTGTGTGCACCTTTGTGCATTGGTTATTAAACTGATTGTGAAAGTAGTCACACAATACCAGAGAACGAGGAAGCCTACGGCACATCTGGGAGTAGTCTATGGTGAATTCGGTGGGGATTACTTCTGAGTGAACACGCAGAGGAGTGAAGCCAAGTGAAAGCACCATACCTTCCACTGCAGATCTTCTACATAGCGAGAACTAAAGCTGGACCTACCAGGCATTCATCCTTTGGGGGTCTCGGACAATTCTCTTTGCACATTGGATGTCATCTGTGATGTTATCATTGATGAAAGCTGTCAGAAGATTTGTTGGAAATCAGGGAGGTTAGTCAGGATTGTTAAACAGTATGTTTCCAACAATATTGTGTACAAAAAGCTACTTCCATCAGGAGCATGTAGACTGTCCCAGGGTAGAGATAGACATTTGTTTGTTGTTTTAACTTACACACCTACCCCTCTTGGAGGGTTGGAGCACTCTTTGGGCAGTTTACAACATAATTACTCAAGGAACACTTTGACCCCCAGAAAACTGGGTATTCAATTTACCAACTTCAGAAGGATGGAAGGCTAAGTTGACCTTGAACCAGCTCCCTGAACCGTTTAGGATCGAACTCAAGTCGTAAGGAGAGGCTTCACTGCAGTACTACAGTTTCACCACTGCTGCTGGTATCTTATTGCAGCCCAGTTGGGCAGAAGGGCAGTTGTGTAAATGCTGCCCCTGCTCAAGCAGACTCCCCTTTGTGTGCACCTTTGTGCATTGGTTATTAAACTGATTGTGAAAGTAGTCACACAACTGCTGTATGAGGAATCTACAACAGCATGTGCATATGTCTGGGTGTGCATGCTTATGTGATTGTCCTTCTGCTCCATGTTTCAGCTGATAACACACAAATAGAAGAGGAACATTCTAAGGGGCTGATTGTGTGTGTCATGCCAATCTCACCTCCCATACTCTAGAATTTAGGTTGCTTTTTTCTTTTGTAGACTAGTTTTCAGGACTTAAACACAGTATTGGAGTTTGATTTCTCAAATAAAAAAGCCTGCCTGAATCATATGTCTACAACAATTCTGGGAATTGCAGTCCAAGAACATCTGGGGACCCAAGATTGGGAAGCCACTGGCTTAGAGAATAGCAAACAAATAGAGCAGTAGGAATTAATTTTCTATTGGGCAGGATATGTTGAAGATGGTAGCTGGAGGATGAGAACAGGAAAGAGAAGAATGGGACTCTTCTTTAAGAAACATCATCCTCCCTTGTCCCCCCCTGCAAATCTGGAAAGTTCTACAAGTCTTTTGCGGGCTTTTTATAGTTCTCATACGAGTTAATGGCCTACCACTGCAGGAGCTTCTGCATCCATTAGCTGTTCTGCCTTGTCCATTGGAACACCACCAGCGGCTGTTGATCTGAAAAATCCCATAGTCACGACTGCCATCGCTGTTTCGCGGCCCCACAGCCCTGCTGTTGAATCTGCTCTCATGATAAGCCGTGCAGATCCCTGGAACAAAAGAAATACACCCAAAAAGGGAGTTAAAATATCAGTGGTGATATTTCACAGGGGAAATAAGGGGGAAAAGTCAACATTTTCTATCAGTGAAAAATTTAAAAGTAACCTTTAAAACTTTAGCAAAATATGTAAAGATGTCTGTGTGTGTGTGTGTGTGTGTGAGAGAGAGAGAGAGAGAGAGAGAGACTTTATTTTATCCCTGACTTTGTTTGTTTCTCTCTATTTCTCCCTCACCCCAGCGTTTTTCATATATGCAGTTCCTATGGCTGAATTATAAAAACATTGACTGGTATTATATAACAGATACAAGTTTTAAACAAAAACAAGTATCTGTTAAATATTGGCATAGTATGTATGCTGTTCCAAATATTGCTGGGTTTTGTAGCTCTGATGCTGATGATTTCTGAGATCTGAACCTAATAATAATAATAATAATAATAATAATAATAATAATAATAATAATAATAATAATAGATATACAAGGATAAAATGTAATCTTGACATTCTTCTTCAAATATGAAATAAAAAGGATAGACTTCTCTATAAAATAGCTGCCCCCTCACCATCCTTCTTGTCTTATGTGAATTTCATTAGGAAGGCTATAACCCAAATCCTTGTTTTCTGCAATTGTCAATTACGCAAGTATTAGATGCATTCCACTTGTGACAAAATGCCCCAAGGGTCAACAGCGAGCCCTGGTTAGTCATTTCCATAGCCTCCATTGCAGGTGTACCCTTAAAAGAAACTGCAAGAGATCGAAATTTAAAACCTTCCTGGTTCGAATTTCATCAGGATCTGGAAATTGGCAATTTTAGGAACAAGATCAAACAGCGTGCAGATGGGGGGAAATGGCAAAACTGGAGGTAAAAAATGACAATGATGGAGAGAAGGGGAAAGCAAACTCACAGTCGCCCAGGCTGGAGCCACGGTAGCCACTCATCCCCTTCCGTTTCAGAAGTGAAGCCAACTCACATCTCCCAAATACTTTGGCTTCATTCACTGCGACGAGGAGGCAGAGGAGTGAGATGGCCAGAAGAGCTTTCATGGCTGCAGTTCTCTGAAGGATGGTGTGTGGACTCCTTCACATCAAGTGGCTTTTATAACCCAAAACATTTGCCTCTGGCTAGATGACAAAGGGAATATTGATTGTGAAACAGAATATGACAGAGATGTTGCAATTTTGAATCAACTGAACTTATGACCAGATGATGCAGAACGTTCCGAACGTCTTTGGACCATCAAAGAAGGTGGCATGAAAAACCAAACTAGGAATTCCCCTTACTCAAATTTCAGTTACCCCTTTCTGCTGAATAAGAATTTCTCTGTCAGCTGCCTTGGTTCCTTTCCCTGAGGGGAAGATGAGGAGATCCTCCTCATTGTGACTTTAAGATACTACCATATACGTTAGAATTCAGCCATTATGTAGCCTAAATATACTTCTATATAGTGTCCCAGTTGGCCATTTCTTAGAAGCATTCAGACCACGTATACGGCTGAAACAAACTATATTGAAAAACAATAAAACAGTGAAATAATAAAAAGGTTCTTTCCAGATTGGCTACAGGAAATAATAGATCACTTAGAAGAGAAAAGCAGATACTAAAGGATGTTTTCCTTTGAGATACAGAATTCTTCAAAGAAATGTCAATTTAAATTAGCTTTTATGACCCTTTGCACGTACCTTCTATATGTATTTTATCTATCTGTATTCTTTGTCTTGGACTTTTCCTTACAGACATGTGTTCTGGTGAATGCATGTCTTTGAAAACGTCTCACCTCACCAGCTAAATAAACGCTTTACCTGGAAACCTCCCATGATGCCTCTTTGGCATTTCTGACAGAAAAGGTCCCCACAAAGGTAGCAGAGCAAGAAGGAAATGAATAAAAGAGATAAATGGAAATATGGTCACAAAAAAGAAGAGAGAACTGATCAAAATTGAAGAAGCTACTTGGATGAGTAGCGAAACGTTTCAACCTAACGAGAAAGAAGTCCAGTTGCCATGACTCAGCTTCCAGATAACCATACCTTGATGATGTTTCTAGAATGAATCACTAGCCAACACATGGGAAAAAAGAAGAAGAAAATGAACTGTGGACAAAAGAAGGCACCATTTCCACTGACAAGAGTGACAGAGGAGCAACACCATTTGCCATCTCCCTGTCCTCCCTAAAGCAACAAACTTTGAAAGACCAAGCATGAGAGGACCTAAGAAACCTTCCTTGTGAGATGACCCTACAGTCCAGGTGCTGAGGGGCTACCATTCTGGGCAGGACCCGTTATCTACCATGCATTGCCACCTGGTGCACATAAGAGAGTGGGTGGGTCTGTATTGAGTGTTTGGGATTGAACCACCTAGACTCTTAATGCTTTGTTGAGCTTTAGGCTCACTAACAAAACTTTCATAGAACCATAGAATCATAGAAATGTGAAGTTGGAAGGGGCCTACAAGGACATCGAGTCCAACTCCCTGCTCAATGCAGGAATACAATCAAAAAATATCTGCCAGGTGATTATCTAAGTTTTTCTTGAATTTTTCTTGAGTTTTTCTTGAAAAATCTTTTCTTGAAAAATAAAAATAAAAAAATAAAATGAATGCCTCCAGTGTTGGAGCACTCACCAACTCCGGAGGTAACTGGTTCCACGGTTGTACTGCTCTAACAGTTAGGAAGTTTTTCCTGATATTCAACTGGAATCTGGCTTTCTTTAACTTGAGCCCATTGTTGTGTGTCCTGCACTCTGGAATGATCGAGAACAGATCTTGCCCCTCCTCTGTATGACAGCCTTTCAAACATTTTAAAAGTGCTATTACCGTGTTTCCCCAAAAATAAGACAGGGTCTTATTTTTGCTCCAAAATTTTTGCTCCAAAAAATGCATAAGGGCTTATTTTCAGGGGAAGCTTTATATTTTTCATGTACAACAATCTACATTTATTCAAATATAATCATGTCATCTTCTGGTTGCTGCACATTGGCGGAGAGCGGGGTTTCACTTAACTGGGGCTTATTTTTGGGGTAGGGCTTATATTACGAGCATTCTGAAAAATCATACTAGGACTTATTTTCAGGTTAGGTCTTATTTTCAGGGAAACAGGGTATATCACCCCTCTGTCTTCTTTTCTCAAGGCTAAACATGCCCAATTCTTTCAGCCTTTCCTCATAAGGCTTGGTTTCCCGCCCCCTGATCATCCTTGTTGCCCTGCTCCGAACTTGTTCCAATTTGTTAGCATCCTTCTTGAAGTGTGGTGTCCAGAACTGGATTGTACCATTTGGTACAGATCATCATATGCCAAACCAGTAGATGTAGCTCTTAATGAATCATGTGGGATTATTACTGGTTGCCCGAAACCTATTCCCATTGAAAAAGTCTATGATTTGGCTGGCATTGTCCAGCCAGAAGCTCATCAAGAAGTGGTGGCAAATAATGAAAGAAATAAAATAATGCTGCACCAAGCCCATATACTTCATTGACATCAAATCTGTAGACAATGACTAAAATTGAGGAAAAACTTTTTGCCCACTTCTCAAGCTCTAAATATTAAAGCAGAAGAGGGTGGGCTAAACCTATGGAGAAAAAAAAAACACAACACCTTGCTCTATGGATGAATGCTGAAGAGGTCTCCCACCAGGACAAGACTCTAGCCGGACCATCTGGAAGTCCCTTAATAGACTAGGAGGAGAAGTAGGAAGATCAAAGACTAATCAAGTTTATGTGACTGTGGAGAAATTCAGTCAATGAACTTAGTAGTAGGCATCCTTCAGTCTCGAGAGAGTATGGTAACGTGCTCTGAATAGAAGTCTTGGAACAGCATCTAGTGTGGCTGAGAAGGCCAATTCGAGAGTGGCACACTAAAGACAAATACAATCTGTCCCCTGTCCAGCTCCTTGATTTTGCACCGCCTGCCTCCAGGCTGAACGCTCAGATGTCAGAGTTTCCCATCTGTTGAGGTCCATTCCTAAGGCCTTCAGATCCCGCTTGCAGATATCCTTGTATCACAGCTGCGGTCTCCCTCTGGTGCACTTTCCCTGCACTAATTCTCCATACAGGAGATCTTTTGGAATCCGACCATCAGCCATTCTCACGACATGCCCGAGCCAGCGTAGACGTCGCTGTTTCAGTAATGTATACATGCTAAAAATTCCAGCTCATTCTAGGACTGCTCTATTTGGAACTTTGTCCTGCCAGGTGATACCAAAAATGCGTCGGAGACAACGCATATGGAACGTGTTCAACTTCCTCTCCTGCCGTGCACAAAGGGTCCAGGACTCACTGCAGTACAGGCGTGTACTCAGGACACAGGCTCTATAGACCTGGATCTTGGTATATGCCATCAGCTTCTTATTAAGCCATACTCTCTTTGTGAGTCTAGAGAACATGGTAGCTGCTTTGCCAATGTGTTTATCCAGCTCGACATCTAGAAGAGAGACTGTCAGAGATCGTTGAGCTAAGGTACATAAAGTCATGAACAACCTCCAATTCTTGTGTAGAGATGGTAATAGAGGGAGGTGAGTCCACGCCCTGGCCCATGACTTGTGTTTTCTTCAGGCTGATCGTTAATCCAAAATCTTGGCATGCCTTACTAAAACGATGCATAAGTTGTTGGAGCTCTTCAGCAGAATGGGCAACAACAGCTGCATCATGTGCGAAGAGGAAGTCCTGCATGCATTTCAGCTGGACTTTTGCTCTCAATCTAGAGAGAATCAATGAACTTCTGCGCATGCAATTTATGTCCCACCACACATACAAAAGAAGATTTAGCAAATGTTCCCAGGTAACACAATTGAAGTAGCCCTCTTCTGGTCAAAAACAGTCTAATTATTTGAACATTTTGATTTGTTTTAATTTTACTTATATATCATATTCTTCTGTAGTTTTAAATTGTGCAGTGTTCTGATAGAAAGAGAGAAAGAAAGAGTGGGTATCCTGAAGGCTGGACAAGTTGTGGCTTTCCAGGGATTGCTGTAGCTCTTTCCCCTTGTCCTCCACAGCCCTGATGCAAACGGACCTGAAAGGGTTGTTATAAGTGGCAGAAAAAGAAAACATAAAGGACAGATGAGACGCTGCAAGCTCAACCCTCCTCCCCAAAAGATGTTCACAATAAACATAACCAGAGGTGCCTCTTTTTCCTGGCAGCAATCCTGCATGCCAGGCAAAACAAAACAGTTTTGTCCTAGCCCAACCCCCTAGGCTTTTAGCCCACATGAGGCAATCTGCTGCGGGTAAACAAAAAAGAAGGTCAGTTATCGGAATGGAAGTTTTTCCCGTTTCCCAGGCTGCTCAGCTGAATTCAACCCACTGGTTAAGGCTGGCCTTTGTGGTTGGTGCTGTAGGTGCCTTTACTTGTGCAATTCTCTTTTGATTAAGCAATCCTATTAGTTTTCCATTGCCGGTAGCCATCAAATGAAAGCAGAGAACATGCTTAAGTGTGTTTTGCCTTGGCTTAGGTGCCTTCCCGCACTGATAGCATGTGGGTACTGATACTTACTGGCTGCATGGTTTAAATACTTTGACCTTTTGATGATTGTCTCCTCACTGCTTTCTTTCAAATCCTTAGAGGTCTCCCAAGTTGCATTGTCTTTTCAGTAAGGGTGTGATTACACTGGAAAGCTGAATCGGAAGGATTTGGCTTTGCTGCAGTTTGATTCACAGCCTGTATTATGTTAGAAATCATAATCAGCACTCATATAGGGGCTGCAGATTGATTCAGGAGTTCAGCCTTCATAATGCTTTCCTCTAGAAAAAAAAATTTCCTCTACATTTTGTTTGTTGTTTATTTATAAAACATGGGTTACTGTCCGATTAGTGCTGGGCATTATTCTAGGTAGTTTACATCAAAAGAAAGGTATCACCAAATCCCACAACTTTTCTTTTTCAGACTATTTTTATCCAGTGGTGTAGTGGAGCCAGGTCTTGCAAGGTCAAGGTCCTGGGTCTCATCAGTGACTTTGATTTTTATTACTCCTTCCTTTCAGGTTTTCCTGTTCCATGTGAGATAAGGTTCAGGCCTCACAGTAGCTGAAAGGTAGATAGATTCACCCAGGAAGAGTGCATTGTCACAAGCTATTCCTGTTCTAATGCAAAGTATGGGAGAATTTTTTCGTCTTGGCTAGGTAACTGAGAACCATTAACTTTACAGGAGAGCTGATCTCAGAATTACTTTTCCAAGTCTGTGTTTTGCTCAACTTGGGTGGCAAACTGGACCTGGTTAGCTCCACCTTTGGTGATGCTTTGGTTCTGCCTCTGTCCCATGAACCTTGTTAGTCATCAGTCATCATTGTGTGAAATGCTGGCAGCAAGGGACACGGCTTGTACTTAATCAGCTGCTCCTGAAGAGATTATGGAGGGACTTTTGAGGGATTTTCGAGTCATAGAGCTAGGAAATGGATTATATGTATATGGGGTCTGCTCAACAGACTGAATACCAAATTCCGGAAACAAGCGTCTCACTTCAAAATCAGCTTACGGTTTTCTACAATACAGGGCTTTTTGGAGCTGGCAGAAGAGTACTTTACCTCACTTCCAATTTAAAAAACAAAACAAAACAAAGAGAGAGAGAGAGATTCCTTGACAAAACAATCCACGCTTCCATGTTTGTGATGTAGTACCTTTAAAAAAATTGATTTAAAACATGCTAAACCCAATTCAAGTAGTGTAACTGGACTCTGAGCTATAGAACCCATGCAGATGAGCTGTAAATCATCACCCAGCAGGAGCCACCTCTGGGGCAGTAAAAGGTCTGCTACGATTTCTTAAACAATAAATGTCAAGCAGATGGTTAGCAAAAGGATGTCATACTTCTTTCAGTTTACCGAGATCAGAACATCTTTCGGCATCTTGATAACTTGAGACCTGACAAATCACTGGGGATGGATTGTCAGTCTTTCACTAGGGACATGATCTTCCTTTGAGCAAAAAATGGACCACTTTTCATGATTTTTGGGGTGATTACATGCCACAACAAGTAGTCACTGTTTGTTCATGAGGTGGAGTGACTCTTCCATGGATCCTTCATGTTCAGTCTAGCACTTGTGAGGTTACATTTTTTTTAAAAAGTGCCACGATTCCAAATGAAAAGTAGCATCCATAATCTGCCACATACCCTGTGGGTATGACTAAGCACCTCCTGTAGTTGTACCAAGCCACCCTTCTGCAGCTTCCTCCCTCTTCTCTCCCCATAGAGAGCAAGCGGGGCTGGTATTGCCACCAAAGTATCAGGAGAGATGGAATTGTTCTTTGTGTCTCTAACTCTGACCTTACCAAGTCGGTCTTCCTCTATTTCTTGTCTCTCCTTATTAAGCCATCTGAGAGTACTCTGTCCCTTTTATGTCACAGGTGTGCCCTGCCCTGCCTGGAGTGAGTTTTGAGGGAATGTTCTTCTGTATGTTTCTCACTCTCACCTCAGCTAGCCCAATCCAACTGCATCCTACCTGCCTTTAGACACCTACCTCCTTCTCTTTTTTCGGTGCCACACCTTTGCCAGTCTTTGTTACCGTTTGGGAACACATGGTTCTCACTGGTTTTTTGGCCAGCCTCATTTAGTTGCCTGCAGAAATTTTCCTCCAAATTTTTCTCTTGGCCTTAGTGCCACTACTTTGCCCGTCTTGTGTGCCCTTTCTGGAGAAATTGCCCTGTTTGTTTCTCTGTGAGGCAGCATAGCACTTACAGTACCTATACTTTGTACTGTCTATTGTTCTGCCTGGCCTCAGCATCAATAATTGCCTCTTTGGTCAAAATTGCCTGGCCTGTGTGGTACCTCAGCCACACAGTCTAACAACTACCTGCATCCATGATTTTAGACACCGACCTCATACCATTTCATCTAGACTTTGTACCACTCTCCTGCCAGCCTCAGGACATTCTGTTTCTTTCTGACTTCTTCTATCCTGCCTCTAGCAACAGGGGTATCGGTAGTGGGCTGAATCCTCCCATGTGTCTCTCTACTCTACCAAGCCACACTCCTAATAACATTTTGGGCATTTGTCATCAAACCTTCCTATGGCATCCCAATTGGCAGGACTCGTCTGGTTTGCCTTTAGGCAGGAATAAGGAGGGGGTGTTTGATGCAAAGGCCATTAGGTTCTGCTAAGAAGCAGAAGCAGAAGACAAAGAAAACAAAGAAGAAGTAGGAGAAGGGGAAGAAGAAGAAGATTTCAAGATACCTTTTGATCTGGAATGATGGTCAATTTCACAAATTTTTGATCAAGCCATTTCTCACAAGCCATTTAACTATAGACTATCGATTCCTGATAACATTTCTTTAGAAAGCTATGCTGATTAGCATCTGCAGCAGCTAACTGAAATCAATGTTCCCACTGAGTTAAATTTCATCTCCTGGTGTCTAATCTAATTATCTTGCAAACCGCCCAGAGAGTGCTTTAACTGTGAATAACAACAACAAAAGGAAGCATAGAACTTCTATTTATTAAGATAGCAAAATATGAATCACCTGGATCAACAGAGGAGGAGATAATTATTTTTAGATTAACTATCTCACTGGTGTGATTCAATATAGCTAGCCTCCAATTAAAAAACAGTTGAGGTTGAAATCAGGAATTAGAATAATATTAACTGAAGCACTTGAAGATAAGTGATATATAGACTTAATCCTTTCTATTATAACATTAATAATGGCAAGCCATTTAACTATAGATTATCAATTCCTGATAACATTTCTTTAGAAAGCTATGCTGTTTTATGATTTTTAATTTAAAAAAAGTATCCTTATTTATCTACAGATATTTTAATCTGCATTTATCTGATTTATTTATTTTTATTTATTTACAATATTTCACCCCACCTTTCTCCTTGGAAAGGACCTAAGGCAGCTTACAACATTGAAAGATAATATTTAAAGCTAAGAATAATGAGTATAAAGAGGCAGCTTACATCATTAAAAGGCAATATTAAACCTAAGAACAATAAGTATACAAATATTAAAAAGGAAAAAACTTTGAGAAATAGAAAACACAAAAAAGGAAAACATAAGTAGTACTTAAAACCCAGTCAAAGCAGTAATGCATAACAATCCATCTAAAAATCACATACACATAACTAGTTACTGAGGAAAGGCTTGCCTGAAGAGAAAGGTCTTTGCCTGCTCGCGGAAGGAAAGCAAATATGGGGCCAGTCTGGCCTCCTGTGGGAGGGAGGTCCAAAATCTGGGAGCAGTAAGAGAGAAGCCCCTCTCCAGTGATCTCAACAAACACGCCTGTGAAGGTGGAGGGACTAAGGCCTCCCCTGATGATCTTAACACCTGAGCCGGCTCATAATGGGAGATATGGCCTTTGAGATAGCTTGGACTCAGGCCATTTAGGGCTTTATAGGTTTGCTGTTCCAAATCAAAAAGAGACAGCATAGAGAATGGGAAATTATTTTTCCTCTGTTATTTTGAGCTGGTTCAACTAGCCAAATAGCACATAAATTATGACTATGCCCATCAGCTGCAGAGACATGTTAAATAGCTGTCTGCGATCACCCGGATTACAGCTGCTGGAGGAGTGCCCAGATAGAGTTAGGACGCAAATTCAAAATAATAGTTAAGTTAGCCATTCTGTAAGAATCTTCTGCTTATGAGAACTGTTCTATGCAGTGGCTATTCTTTCCACTTTCCATTTATTGTCAGAGATAGGTCTTCTGTGCTAAGACTTGCCTGTTTTTACTGTGTAGAAAGCACAAGGGCTGGCAGAAAGTAGCACGTGGGATCCATCAGAAGGTGAAGCAGTGAAGGAAGTCCTCATGTCATAGGTGACCTTAAATACAGTATAATTAGGTCCTGTCATTAAGGTGTTAGGATAGATATAGGATCAGAACTGGAGTTTTGAGATTGTTACAAGGTGTGGCCCCACTGTGTGTACCTGTGGTGGACCTCCTGTTTGCGGTAGTGAGTGTTGTATCTACTTGCCACCCAGGGAACCACTAACTGCTCTGGATCACTATTGAAAGGTGGATTATAGCCCATGGAAGCTCATGCTAGAATAAATTTGTTAGACTTTAAGGTACCACAAGCCTTTTTTATTTTTTTTTATTTTTGTATTGGTGGTATTTGTAGGGGCTTGGGAATATGACTGATGTTTAAAACAAACCACGAGAAGTACCAAACATCCAGAGGGCAGAGGGCTTAAACAAAGCACAGTAAGTCAATTTCTGGGTAAATAAAGATGGGAAATTGGTAAAATGGTAGGAATATCTCTCCCATTCCCCTAAACAAAGACCAAAAATAACTGGAAGTGAATGGAGCGAGCTTGGCCTGACGTTTGGAACAGAGCAAAGCATTCTGAGGGCCAGCAACTTCCAAGAAGCAGCTGTTAGAGCTTTTCCTGACTTTTATTAGGCTAAGGTGTTGCCCAGGGTCTTTCCCGGTAGCCTGGAGCAGGGAGCAGGCAGGATTATTTTCCATGTCAAGAAGGGGTAAGCAGCAGTCTTCTGTTATCATATAATCATACTAGAACCATAGAAAAGTGAAGTTGGAAGGGGCCTACAAGGCCATCAAGTCCAACCCCCTGCTCAATGCAGGAATACAATAAAAGCATATCTGCCAGGTGATTATCTAAGTTTTCCTTGAATGCCTCCAGTGTTGGAGCACTCACCAACTCCAGAGGTAACTGGTTCCACTGTTGTACTGCTCTAACAGTTAGGAAGTTTTTCCTGATATTCAACCGAAATCTGGCTTCCTTTAACTTGAGCCCATTGTTGTGTGTCCTGCACTCTGGGATGATCGAGAACAGATCTTGCCCCTCCTTTGTATGATAGCCTTTCAAATATTTGAAAAGTGCTATCGTATCACCCCTCAGTCTTCTTTTCTCAAGGCTAAACATGGCCAATTCTTTCAGCCTTCCCTCATGGCTTGGTTTTCCGCCCCCTGATAATCCTTGTCACCCTCCTCTGAACTTGTTCCAATTTGTTAGCATCCTTCTTGAAGTGTGGTGTCCAGAACTAGACACAATACTCAAGGTGATGCCTAACCAGTGCTAAATAGAGGGGGACTAGCACCTCATGGGATTTGGAAACTATACTTCTATTAATGCAGCCTAAAATAGCATTTGCCTTTTTTGTAGCCACATCACACTGTTGGCTCATATTCAGCTTGTGATCTACGACAATTCCTTCTTGCTCGTAGTTTATCTGAGCTAGGTATCCCCCATCTTGTAACTGTGCAATTGGTGTTGTCAAGGATCCTAGCTCCACCCTACTCCGCAGACAGATGTGAACTGGAGTGACATTTGAATTTTACATCTGCACTGGTGTTGTCAAGGAGCAGTTGCTTTACTCTACCTAATAGTTGGACAGGCCTGCTATTTCTTCATGTAATGATGTGTTAATTACCTCTGAACTGTAGCCAATCATCTCTCATTTGAATGTTCTCACCCAAAGATCAAGAAGACGTATTCTAGACTACACTCCACCAATCATTTCTCCCAGGCTATGACAAGAGAAAGCATCCAAATCAATGCAAGATCTAGTTCTCCAGCGACATCTACTGTTTGCATTGTATTGTAGCATTCAGATTGGACCAGATGCAAGTGATGTTATCAGCCAGATGTTTGCTAGCAAACAAATCAGAGCAGTGTGTCAAGGATTCTCTCCAAAGACAGATTCTCTGTCTTTGGAAGTCTTGTATATTTCTGGCTCTGTTCTCTAGACTTCCTTGACAAATCTCCTCATCCTACTGGGGGACCAAACAGGCTTCATTCAACAAGAAACAGTGCTGAGGAGCAATTGTGTCCATCTGTAAGTGATTGACCCCCATTGGAAAGCCAGAGAAGTTCTTTCGATTGGGTAATGCATGTGAAGAAACTGAGAAACTGGGGGAACATGGAATGTGGAATCCATTTAGAAACATTGGGCTTCTATGTGAGTGCCTAGGAAAAGCTGGCTGAGAAGGTGCGGGTCAGCGTTTGTCACATACCAAGGGGAAAACAACACCTACAGCTTACCTCTGGTCAGGGAGGACATCAAAACCAGCTTACTTCCTCCCTGGAGCCATGCAAAGTGAGGGAGGGTCACAAAAATGAGATGAAATGAAATGAAATAAAATAAAATAAAAATGTGGAGGGCCACTTCCCACATTTTACAACAGGCTGGCATTCAAGGGTGGTAGTTTGGCACACAATCAATTAGTATGGGCAGTGCACCCATAGCAGTTGCACTTCGAAATGGAGTGGAAAGTAGACACAAGGTAGGGCTACGATCAGCTTACGGGTACGTACTATGGGCCTTCATTGTCGCAGTGCTTTGTTGCTGCTGTTTGTGTATTTCCCCTTGCAGATCCGGTGATCCTGCTGTCCTGGCTTTGAGCTCTGTCGAATGGCCACAGTTCCATATTTTGGGCTGCCAAGGGTGCCAGCCAGACCCATTGAGGTCAGGATCTGGGTGTGGGCGCTTCAGCCACGTGGAAATGGAGGTGACGGAGAGTTATGCCCTGGAATGGGTTCTTTGAACTGGCATCCCAGGGTACCCCGGAGGTGCCCCCTGCCATTGCAGTGATTCAATTGGTTGGCAATGTCCGAGTTCACTGGACAGGCAGGGCACTTATGGTACAGGTCATCGATGACTTGTGGACCTTGGTGGCACGTTCCCCTGGAACACGGATGGTGTGGTCATTGACACTACCAAGATTGGTCTGGAGCGCCGAATGAGACCCTAGAGGTATTGAGCGGGCCCAGCAAGGTAAACCGTGAGGATGGTAGGGCCATGGTGGCCGAACTGGGATCTGCAGAGGTGCATCAGACATGAGTCGAGCATCCTGAGTTGTTCAGAGGTGATTATGCCATTGTCGGACAAATGATGAGACAGCTTTTGCTCCCTTTACCGGGGGGCTTAAGGCCAAATTTTTTGGCTGTGTGGGGGGCATGGGGCATACTATGTAACCCCTATGCCATGGCTGGTAGTGCAAAAGGTGAAAGGTGTAGGTGAGTTCCATAGGGGCACCCGGGGTGTGTGTGCAAGTCATCCCACCTCTCTGAATTGCAGAATCAGAGGTTTTGTTGAGGGGAGGGGTGAGGCAGAGGGATCCCTTGGGCCACGGGGAACCTAGGGTCATGAGGCTTGGGTGGACTTCGGCCTTGGGGGTACTCTGACATTTGGATGGCCAAGGCCATGCTGTACAGAGGACAGTGCGGCTTTGGAGCTGGGAACTCGCCCGGGGAAGGCTGGGTGGGTCGACTCCGATTCCAGACCCAGTTTTGCACTACGATAGGCCCCCTTGTGAAAGGGGAAGTTCAAGTTAAAAGGTTTAATAAAGTTGTGGCCCTAGTTCAACCCACTTCCTGTGTCTCGCCTCGTTATTCCAGGCTGGGTGGGCAAAGAGCAAGGAGAAGTTGAACAGGGCTTTGCACTGAATTTTCCAGAGAGAAGAAGGAGGCAAGGATTTTCAAAAGTCCAAAATATTTTGAAACTCAAATATTATGAATATTATGGAATTGCAGCCTCCTTCTGATGGGCCAATCTGAACAAATTTATTTGTTAGCTTTTCTTGATATTTCAGTGGTGCATTTTACCAACCCATGGTCTCATTGCCTTTCTGAGGAGGATGCGCCCCTGGTTGGTGGTGGTCTTGGCTTTTCCTTTTCTATGCTTCAAGACACATATTAGCCAGTGGCAAACTTTGCAAAGATACCCTACTTATCATCTCTGTAGCCCAGACAGCATTTGGCAAGAGTGTGCAACAGGTCAGGAACATGGAACAATTGGAACTTATTCTTTTGCCGTTAAAAATAGTAGTTTTGATTCAGTATAATTAGACACGTTTGACTATATCCCTGTTTTATGTCACTTTTATTAAAAAACCCAGTAAAGAGTGCTTTTGTAAGGGACGGATAGGAGAACAAAGAGACGTTAATGAAGACAGATGGAATCCACATGGAAATATGAGCAAGGACGGAAAACTGAGAAGGAAAAGGGTCTTGCAGCTGCCAGAATGTCACAGAATTACATGTGCATTGACAATGTCACAGGAAGTTTCTGAATGGCTACATCCCTTCTCTTTGGAGGAGCAACTGAATTCACAGAGTCTCCCTGTGTTGGGTTCTCTGAGGTCTGGATTGTTTAGGATGGGTTGGGCAGAACATGCCAGTCATGGGGGACAGAAAGAATCAGGGCACAGAAGCCGTCACAAATCCAGTCCTCACCATGATTTCCCAGCATCTTCTGACAATCCTGCCCACTAGATAGCAAGATTTCCTGCTCCCAGTCTAGGCTGATGAAGAACTGGAAAGGAGAGACAGAGGATGCATTGGGTTCAGCTAGCATCGTCTGCTAAAATTTTGAGATGAAATCGAGGGGTGGCTCATGGGGTGTATCTAATCGCCAAATGTGCGTGGCACCTCACTTCCTGAATCAAGCTGCAGCAGGTGAGTTCCTATTTCTGAATTGTGCTGTCTCCTGTACAGAATGTGTTCAGGTGCCCCGTGATAGGGGTACCCCCCACTGCCTCAGCCCACCGAGCCCCGTGACCCTAGGTGAACTGCTGCCCGGGAGGTCCCCTTAAGAAAACCCACCTCCATTCAGAGGCCCTACTGGCTCCACCAAACAGGGAGATGGGATGTTTTCCGCACCATGTGTCCTCCTGGAACTCACCAAAACTCTTCTCCTCACACTACCGGCCATGGCATGGTGCTATTTATATGCCCTAAGCCTGCCATCACAGCTGAAAATTTTGGCCCGACGGCCCCCTTGTAGGTCACCCAGAAAAAGGTCAAGTTCCATATTGGACAAATGAACTCTGTCACCTCTGTACAACTCTGGTTGGCGAACTCTTATGTCAGGATGTCTTATCACTGACCCCAGTCCAGCCTTCATGGCTATTTACTTCCTGATTTACACTGCGCCTTGCACAGTCAGTGCATCTAGGGTCACAATCGGCCCTCCATACCATTCTTGGTATTATGTTTGACCAGATTAACATTGTCACAGGAAACTTGGCCTTTATGGTCTGCTAATCATCAATCACCTGTAATATCAGTGACTTGCCCGTCCTTTGGGCTAAGTCATTTCCTCCCAGGTGAACAACCAATGTATCTGGGGGTGCATCCCGAGTACCCTGGGATGCCAGTTCAAAGAACTCACCCCAGAGCATACCTCTCCGTCCCCTCCATTCCAATGTGGCCTGAGTGCCAAGGCCTAAATTACAGCCCCAACTGGTCCACAAAGTGTACTTTGCTGCCCAATATATGTAACTGTGGCCATACAAAACCACTTGCAACTGGGCCATAACCAACTTGAAGCCTGAAAGAGAAAAACAAACACCAGCATCTATTGTGGGAGAGAACGTACGTGGGTTCTGAAGCTGTATGAAGACCATCTTCCCACTTTCTTTATCTGCTCCTCCCCGTATCCTAAAGCTGCTGCTGTAGATGCTGCACCTATGCGAAAAGAGTGGGTGCCAAATTTCCACCCCACTATGCCCACTTCTTGAAGCCCACGGGAGGTGACTGTCCAAAATTGGTGTCTTGTGAGGGGCGAGTAATCTCAGTGGCAAAATAAATCCTCTGCTGAGGTCCCTCTTAGCTCAGCATGGAAATGGCCCTAACCAGGCATAGTTCTTCAACTGAACAACACCCTAAACTTATAACTTCGCCTTTTCCTAATTGATCCATCTTAGACTGGTGAATATCGAACAAAACTCTGTCTTCAGAGACCAATAAGTCGTACATCTGTAACGCCATCTTTGAAATGTCTGTTTTTGATGCCCTTATCAACTCACTATGTAATTCTAAATGCCCCAAAGAATGCACACAGTGTTGCTGCTCTAAATAATTTGACCTCATTATGGTCATTGCAAATGTTAACCCAAACATGACCCAATTGAACCAGGATTTTTGGGGGACATAGGGGTGCGCCTATCTTCCTGCCTTCCTCTTTCCTTATTCGAACCCTCAATCATTTTTCTGATCCAGAAATCGCTTGCCGGATCCGAACAACCCTGCGCTTTGGCATAAAATGCCAGAGCTGACATCCTCCCTTGGATCGTGCAGGGAGCCAAACCTTTGTGATGAAGGGAAACTCTGTACTGTTGTAAATGATCTACCGTCATAGGCTATGGTCTACCTAAATCTTCCTTACTACAAAATGTAAAAAATTATTCACAAGCAGCCGCATAGCTATGCCTGGTGCTGGGAGCGATTGCTAAACTGATTGCCCTGTTGGCTTCAATCCTCCAATGCTCCATACCTCTTGTGACAATATCTCTGGTCGAGACTGTGCTCCCGGAGCCAACGCCCTGAACCGGTTGATCTGTTGGCGGAACAAGGCGTCAGCCAACTCATTATTTATGCCAGGCATATGGGAAGCCTGGAACACGATGTTATATCTCAAACAGCGCAGCATGAAGGCTCTCACCAATCTCATAATCCTCTGTGTATTTACCACATGGACCACTGCCATGTTGTCACACCAAAATGTGACAGATGAATTGGCCCAGATGTCCGCCCACAGCCATAGCGCTCCCACTATTGGAAAAAACTCCAAAAATGTAAGATCATGGGTGACTTCAGAGTCACGCCATTCTATCGGCCCTAGGCCAGCACACCATTGTCCCCTAAAATAAATACCTTCTCCTGTTGACCCAGCAGCATCCGATTGGACCTGAAATTCTGCTCCCAAGCGCACCTCGTCCCTCCAAAATGAAATTCCATTAAAACCATCTAAGAACTGTAACCATATGTGCAGCTCCTCTTTCATCCCTGCTGAAAGTCGCCATCTGTGGTGTGGTTTTGTTAGCCCACTCATGACTTCGCACAGCCTTCTAAGAAAAGTCCTGCCTGGTGCAATCACTTTGAATATAATATTGAGGTGACTTACTACCTCTTGCAACTCTCTCAACGTAACCTTGACCCATTGTAATAGGTCCCGAATTTGAATCCTGAGGTCAATGAGCTTACTTTCTGCAATCTTGATTGCTGGATTGCTGGATGGTGTCTAGTTCAATCTCTAAGAAGGGACCTTCTGTCTTTTCTTCTGCTAAAGAGCCCCGAGTTCCCTTGTCAATACCTGAAAAACCTGCATGAGGTGTTCACACTGGGCGGTCCCTGGCTTCCCACAAAATAAAAAATAATCCAAATAATGCACCATGTGAGAAAGCCCTGTCCAGCGCTCAAGCGTCCACTCAAAAAATGAGGTGAAATACTCAAATGCAGCGCAAGAGATGGAACACCCCATTGGCATTGACCTATACATATAGTATAGCCCCTCAAATTGAAAACCTAGTAACTCAAAACTGGTAATAATCAAAAAGCCGACTTAATGTCAGATTTTGCGAGTTCTGCCCCATTGCCACAGGATCTAACCATCCAAATGGCAGCATCAAAGGATGTATAACGGACCGTGCATAGCTCCTGGGGAATCTGGTCATTAACCGATTCCCCAGCTGGGTAGGATAAATGATGAATGAGACGAAACTCACTCGGAGCCTTTTTGGGGACAACCCCTAATGGCGAGATTCGCAAATTTGGTATAGGTGGCTCAGTGAAAGGTCCGGCCACCCGCCCCTCAGCAACTTCTTTCCTAATCTTCTCCCTAACAATGTCTTCCATACCCCTAACTGATTTCAAATTGCTTGCCGTAGCAACTAGAGATGGGGACAAATAAAAAAAATGGTGATCTGTTTTGATTCGTGATTCATCAAGGTTAACGGATCAACGAATACAAATATACGAATATTCTTCGACGAATTGACGAATCAATCTGTCAATTTGTCTTCACTTTAAATGGCTATAAAACTGGCCCCCAAGCACCTAGAGACACCAAATTTGCAGGGAAACTTCCTCAGACGCTTTTCTACAATTCTTGAAAGTTTGGTGAACATTGGATAACGGACTCCGGAGCTATATAGTCACAAAGAGGACACCCCCAGGAAAGCTCCCCCCAGGTACTTAGAGAATCCAGAATCAAAACGGAGCTTCCGATGTCTTTCCCCAACATGCCTGCCAACTTTGGTGAATATTGGATATCGGACATCCAAGTTATTCAAATTGGGTCCCCCAGGAGAGTTTACCACACGGCACAGAAGCCCATGATATTGAGGGAGTTATTTTTGGCCCCAGCAGAATGAGAGGTCTTTGGCACTGAGAGGCATGCATGAGGCATTGAGTTTGTCTTCAGCAACATTACAAAAAACAAAACAAAAAACAAAACCCCCCACTATTCTGCCTACCGGCCGCCGATCACCTTCCATATGTGTTGTGTGTGATGTGGTTGCTGACTCACCTGTTACCGGCAGTGCCGGTACCGCAGCATTGGTGGGAGGCACTTCTGACGCCTGTTGGCTAGTGCCAGGTGGGGCACAGTCAACCTCCATCTACCTGCCTGCTGGTACACATGTGCTTAAGTGCGTCTGCTCCTCTTCACCAGGTTCCTCTATTTTAGTACTCGCCAGTGCCTGAGGCTTGGGCCTCACGCCCACTTCCGTGTCAGGATGAATGGTCTGGTGGCCGCCTCTCGCTCTTTCCGCTGAAGACGCTCCTGCCGAACCAGTACTCTCTTTTTCTAGAAGAGCAATACGTGAGAACATTACCTCACCCAACTGCCTCAACTCTGCCATCCTGTGTGCCTTGGATTCTCTATGCAACCTACTCAGGGTGGCAGTATTAGCCACGTTCTTAGCCATGGCCCTCTTCCTTTCCAGTTCACTCAACTTTGCCAGTATGGCACTATAATCAGGCCACTCCTCATCCTCGGATGAAGAGATTACTGGAGGAGGTCTGACTGGGGCTTTATGTTTTTCAGGCTGCTTGCCTTTTTTGGATACTTGTCCCTTTTTTGGCTCCATGATGACTTTGTTGTTTTAAAATATATATATTCTAATTGTCAATATGAATTACTAATAGTGTTTGCAAACTTGCCCCCCTTCTTCTTATTTATTTATGTATCTCTATATATTTTTTAAAATTATATGCCAGGCAGCAGCCAATAGGCTGAGCCCAACAGGGTGTGTAGCACCCAACCCAGAGACTTATGTTTATTTATTGTATTTTAATTTATTTACTTTTTTATCTTTCCCTATCTCTCTCTTTTCCTTCACCTGATTCTCTTCCACCTCTAATTCACCCTTTATGGCAACTGTTTATCTTCGCTGCCCTTTCGCTACTTCCTTGAACCCAAGCCTAATTATATTATTATTTAAATTCTTTGCCTTTGCCTTTCTGTTTCCGTATGTAAGCTCTTTTTTTTTAAACCTCTAATTTAATTTTCTCGTGCTAGGCGAAGACTCCCCTAATCTTCTTCCTTCACCCCACAAGCAACAATATCAAAACCATTGTGCGACCTGAAATCCGCAGGCTGTCCAGGCCAGCCGCGTACGGGGAATGCGAAACTGCTGTGATGGATCCACGCGGCTTCCCTCTTGCTCGGCCGAGGGAAGAAGAGGCCGGGCAAGAGGGACGCTGCCTCTTAAAGTCTCTGCCCCTCCTCCCCTCCCTGAGAGCAGCGTCATCACTCTGTGCTTGCCACTTTTACGAACTGGGACAAACCAGCTCATACCCATTTCTAATGGCACAATGAGCCCAACTGCATGCATCCATCATTTCTCTCTCTTTTCCCCACTGTCCTCCTGTCTGGCTTCTGGCATTTTGGTGCCCCAATATTGGGCCCATTGCGTGATAGGAAGCATAATAATTCCCTGAGACTTCAACCCTTGGCTATTCTGCCTCTGTGGCATCATGACGGTCCACCTTCGATCTGAGGTTTAGGCTCTGAGCTTTCAGGGAATGGAATGCTGCTGACCTCCTGGCAGCCCCACTCTGGATCGCTGGGTGGTGTCTTTAATGAGATATTCTGTTTTTTGTTGGGGTAGCCCTGGAACACTCCCATTGGTCTGCTCCCTTTCAAACTGAACGGAGGGATTTCCATTGCACCGCAGCCTACACAGCTTCGAGTAGTGGCAGGGGGAACATGCAGTCCTCTGGACTTCGTTGGGCTGCACTTCCCATCAATCCTGGCCAAAATGGATGGATGATGGGAGATGCAGTTTGACAACTTCAGTCCTTTCTTTGTGGTAGAAAGTATATGTGTCTTTTCTTTTAGAAATTGGACATGGTTTCTACAACTCTTGGACCTTTTCTACAAGAGGCTTATTCCATCCCATTCCCACATGAATGTGCAAACTTTAATTAAAAAATCCGCATTAAAATTGTCAGACATTTTTGTACCCATTTCTTCCCATGCATGCATTTCCGCAGGTGTTCCTCCTGATGTACACAGGTGGCATTCATTTTCTTTGGATGCATGGATTTGTGTATGCACTCATTCTGTATGCACTTTGACTGGTCTCTCAGTATCAGTAGTGTACTCCTGTGCACCTCTAATGCAAGACATGGAATCTCCATTTTTGAGAGGCTCATATATAGGATGGACCCCTGAATTCATTCACTATTTTGTTCATTCATCCTCTCTGTCATTCTTCATTTGGTCCTTCTATCAGTTGGTGTTTTCAGTTTCACCATCCATGTACAGGACCTTTTGTCAATATTGTTCTAAAGACAGAATGCAACCGTTAGAGACCAGCCAGTCCCCTTTCATTTCTGGAGGCCAACGGCCAGACAGGATGGTGTAGCACAGCCATGTTAAAGGTGCAGAGGAGCAGGAGAGGAAATCAATGCCTGATGATTAAATAAATTCTCTTATTATTTGCTTCGCTCCTCTCCCATTCACCCATTAAACAGAAAATGAGGTTTGATTGTGCCCAGTTTATTGAAGATTTGCCAGCAAAGAAACAGAGAAGCTCAATCAAGATCATTGCCTGTCTTTTGACCCACACAATCATATGAGGAGTAGACCATTCTGCTCACCACATAGGGTGCACTATGCAAATACATGAAGAGAGAAAAAAAAATAACTCAGCCGAAAGCTGCTCATAAAGGGAAAACTATCCTGATCACTACGGGAGAGTCCAGAGAAATGTCGGATTATACGCAGGACCATCAGATTCAGAGCCTGCAACCACGAGTCCAGCTTGAGAGATCTCTTCCTTTGCAATTCTTCACCCATGCTACCCTGAAAGTCAAAATGAGAACATATTGTTGCAGCGTTTTGGATTTCTGGTTAAAATTTCTTTTGGCTACACAACAGAAGTACAGAGATATACAGAGCGGAATAGCTTCAAGTTCCTGAGATACTCCAATCCTTAGTCACTAACTGGGATTTAATATCCCAATAATTTCCTCATATCTTAAAATGACATTGTGTGTTTTTCTATTCTCAGGAGGCTACAAGCCTTGCAAGACCTATGGTCTGACGGTGCCTTCCATTTCAGAATTGAAACTGGGTGAGGCCAAACCCAAACGGATGCCAGTAGAGGGGAACCTCTTTCATAACCACCAGGTGGACCACCTCTGAGTTCCTAAGATGTCTGCAGGTGAGGCATCCATTAAGAGAGGGCTTGGGAACTAAAATGAGGTAAGGGTCAGATTCCCTCACTAACAGCCCTCATTGAGCCTGATACGATAAGCAGAACATCATGGGTTCCCTGTTCAAAAGGACCAGGGGCAGCTTCTCCACATGGCTTTTACCTGGCTCCCAGCTTCCTCCCCCTTTGCGCTACGATGGAAGAGTAAGCAAAGTACTTTTATTTAGCACTGCCAGGAGCTAACTGGGTCATGGCTTAGAAATGGCCAGCTGGCAATGAGAAATCAAATCTTTCCTGTTACTTCAGTAACGTTTCCACCTTCTATGCCAAGCTTAAATCCCCTTAGAATACATCAGGGAAAGGACAGTAGGGCTCATATCGGCAAAAGCAGCATTTAGCAGAGATGGTAGTGTTTCAGTTAAGGGCTCAGCTGTGACCAATGTGTAATTACTGAAGGATCCAAGCTAAGGACTCCAGCTGAGAGCCATGTAAAGACATGGACTCCCCATATAAGGCAGGCTCCCATGATGAATCGGTGCAGGAATCCACTGTTATCTTTACCTGCAACTTGCCTTGGTATTTCCTGGAGCTATCCTGACCCTTGGACCAGACCTGGCCTTCTCTTTGTGATTCCTTGACTCCAGCATGATTCCTGCTGGTTCTGACTGATTCTCTAGCTTCTGACCTTGGACTGGCCTATCGGACTCTGCCTTTTGTTTACTGAAGTAAATCATGACATTGCCTCAGCAACAAAGGTCTTTTGGCCATGCTGTGGTGTGTTTACGGCCTTGCTGCTCCTGAGCTCCAGAGTTCTGGCGTTCCAGCATTCCTGCTTCTGCTCCTGCCTTGGTCCCTGCTCTTGCCGTTGCTTGCCTCCTGCATCTCAATGCCTTGCTCTGACTCCATGTTCTCAGCCTTGTGCTGCTGCTTCTGCTTAGTCACGACCGACTTGCACAGTGAGTGCCGTGGGACTTGATACTCTGCGTGGTGGACTGGGTCCTGGTGCCCTTGCCCCTGGTGCGGGACTGCCTGGGATATCCCAGACTGTGAGAATGCCACAGCAGGCATTTCTCTCTGTCGTTTGTGAATTAACTTCCTTTCTTTGGGGAGCTTTCTTTGCAAGCCTGATTTCTCAGTTATGAGAGTCTCTCTAGATTGGTGTCTCTGGAACCTTAACATGACCTCGTCTTAATGGTGACTTATTATGAATCTTAGAATTTGACCCTAAGGTGGTCAGTGTCTTCAAGAGCAGGAACAACTTTGTTCAGGGTTTGAAAGAGTTATCTTTTGCTGGCTGACTTTCACGTAGTAAATCATGATGAAAGTAGGCCAATTTGATTCTACTGTAAGATTACTTTCCATACCACAGAAGTTCCAATTGCAACGGAAGATGAAGGAACGGCATGGAGCATAGAATAGCCTCTTAATATTTTTTCTCTATTACCGTATTTCCTCTCATTACCCATGGAGAGTGAGGGTAAGATACAGATACAATACCAGAGAACGAGGAAGCCTAAGACACATCTGGGAGTAGTCTATGGTGAATTCGGTGGGGATTACTTCTGAGTGAACACGCAGAGGAGTGAAGCCAAGTGAAAGCTCTGTTTCCTTCCACTGTAGATCTTCTACATAGAGAGAACTAAAGCTGGACCTACCAGGCATTCATCCTTTGGGGGTCTTGGACAATCCTCTTTGCACATTGGATGTCATCTGTGATGTCATCATTGATGAAAGCTGTCAGAAGATTTGTTGGAAATCAGGGAGGTTAGTCGGGATTGTTAAACAGTATGTTTCCAACAATATTGTGTACAAAAAGCTACTTCCATCAGGAGCATGTAGACTGTCCCAGGGTAGAGACAGACATTTGTTTCTTGTTGTAACTTATATCCCCCCCTCCCCACCAATAGTGCTAGAGTAATCTTTAGGCAGTTTACAGTGTAATTATGCAAGCAATACTTTGTCCCCCAGCAAGTTGGGTACTCAGTTTACCAATCTCAGAAGAATGAAAGGGTGAGTCAAATGTGGGCTGGATACCTTGAGCATTTGGGATGAAACCCAGGTCATGAGCAGAGGCTTAGCTGCAGTACAGCAGTTTAACCACTGTGGCTAGTATCTTATTGCAGACCAGCTGGACAGAAGGGCATTCGTGTAAGTATTGCTCCTGCTCCATCAGACTCCCCTTGTGCGACCTTTTGTGCATTGATTATTAAAGTGATTGTAAAAATGGTCACACAACTGCTGTATGGGGAACCTGCCAGAGCATGTATGCTTATGCGATTGTCCTTCTGCTTCATGTTTCTGCAGATAACCCACAAATAGAAGAGGAAGATTCTTAGGCCTGATTGTGTGTGTCATGGTAATATCACCTCTCAGAGTCTACAATTCAGGTTGCCATTTTGTTTACTAGTTTTCTGGATTTTAACATGGTATTCGTTTGGAGTTTGATTTCTCAAATAAAAAAGCCTGCCTGAATCACATATCTACAACAGTTATGTGGTTTTAGTCGTTCTTCCCACAGGGACTGCTTCAGAATGATGGACACCCTTTCCCTTAGGAGTGCCATCGGCTTACCTAGTGCAGCCGAGATATTCTAGACTACAACTTCTGTCTGCCCCAAAAAGAATAGCTAATGGGGATTGTAGTGCAAAATATATGGGCAGCACCAAGTTGGGAAAGGCTCCCCCAGAATTCCTCAGACTCTAAGGCTGTATATTTGAGGCAATTGTCTCAGACTTTCTCTTTCTGGGTGGTTTTCAGCTACCAAGGCTTTAGGTGTGTGGAGAGAGATTTCAGTGAATACAAACACATTGCAAAATTGTGGATTATTTAGATATTTGGCACCCTGTATAGCTTCTGTGAAACTTTCCAGATGGGGCAGGGAATGATATCTCTAAAAGAAGGCTACTTAGTAATTGCAACAGCAACACACAATATATGCACATTGATCATTTCAGTGTGAGGGTGGCTCATGACAGGAGTGTGGGAAACGTCCCCTAAAATTTAAGGATGAATTACCAAAGCAACCCCCATCCATTAGCTGCCTCTGCTTAAAAAGTCAAGTAACTGATGGTGGCCTAGAGCAGTGGTGTCCCAACCTTGGACACCCAGGTATTCTTGGACTAACACTCCTAGAAGCCTTGTTCACTAGCTGTGCTGGCCAGGATTTCTGGGAATTGTAGTCCAAGAACATCTGGGGATCCAAGGCTTAGAGAATAGCCAATAAAAAGAACAGTGAGAATTAATTTTCTATTGGGAGGGATGTGTAACTGGAGGATGAGAACAGGAGTGAGAAGAATGGGATTCTTCCTTAAGAAACCTCATTCCATCTCCACCACCCAAATCAGGAAAGTTTTACAGGGCTTTTGCTTGCTTTTTATAGTTCTCATACGAGTTAACGGCCTACCATTGCAGGAGCTTCTGCATCCATTAGCTGTTGTGCCTTGTCCATTGGAACACCACCAGCGGCTGTTGATCTGAAAAATCCCATAGTCACGACTGCCATCACTGTTTGGCGGCCCCACAGCCCTGCTGTTGAATCTGCTCTCATGATAAGCCATGCAGATCCCTGGAACAAAAGAAATACATACAAAAAGAGAGCTAAAATATCAGTGGTGATATTTCACAGGGGAAATAAGGGGAAAAAGTCAACATTTTGTATCAGTAAAAAATTTCAAAGCAACCTTTAAAACTTTAGCAAAATATGTAAAGGTGTGCGTGTGTGTGTGTGTGTGTGTGTGTGTGTGTGTGTGTGTGTGAGAGAGAGAGAGAGAGAGAGAGAGAGCGAGAGAGAGAGAGAGAGAGAGAGAGAGACTTCATATTATCCCTGACTTCGTTTTTTTCTCTCTCTCTTTCTTCCTCACCCCAGTTTTTCATATATACCATCCCTATGGCTGGATATCTCAGTGGTTTAGGTATCTGGCTGTGGAGTCTGAGGTTGGGAGTTTGGTTCCCCCACTGTGCCATGTGTGAGTACAGCCAGCCTGAGCAGCCTTGGGCAAGCTGCTCAGTTCCAGAAGAAAGGAAGGGTAAATCACTATTCTATAAAATGGCTGCCCCCTCACCATCCTTCTTGTCTTATGTGAATTTCATTAGGAAGGCTAAAAGCAACCTTTAAAATTTTAGCAAAATATGTAGTGTGTGTGTGTGTGTGTGTGTGTGTGAGAGAGAGAGAGAGAGAGAGAGATATTTTTATCCCTGACTTTGTTTGTTTCTCTCTATTTCTCCCTCACCCCAGCATTTTTCATATATACAGTCCCTATGGCTGATTATAAAAACATTGACTGGTATTATATAACAGATACAAGTTTTAAACAAAAACATAAGTATCTGTTAAATATCGGCATAGTATGTATGCTGTTCCTAATATTGCTGGTTTTTGTAGCTCTGATGATGATGATTTCTGAGATCTGCACCTGATAATAATAATAATAATAATAATAATAATAATAATAATAATAGATATACAAGGATAAAATGTAATCTTGACATTCTTCTTCAAATATGAAATAAAAAGGATAGACTTCTCTATAAAATAGCAGTGAGCCCTGGTTAGTCATTTCCATAGCCTCCATTGCAGGTGTACCCTTAAAAGAAACTACAAGAGATCCAAAGTTAAAACTTTCCTGGTTCGACTTTTATCAGGATCTGGAAATTGGCAATTTTAGGAACAAGATCAAACATCATACAGATGGGGGGAAATGGCAAAACTGGAGGTAAAAAATGACAATGATGGAGAGAAGGGGAAAGCAAACTCACAGTTGCCCAGGCTGTAGCCATAGTAGCCATTCATCCCATGCCGATTCAGAAGTGAAGCCAGCTCACATCTCTCATATTGTTTGGCTTCATTCACTGCGACGAGGAGGCAGAGGAGTGAGATGGCCAGAACACCTTTCATGGTTGCAGTTCTCTGAAGGATAGTGTGTGGACTCCTTCAGATCAAGTGGCTTTTATAACCCAAAACATTTGCCTCTGGCTAGATGACAAAGGGAATATTGATTGTGAAATAGAATATGAAGCAATGGGTTTAAAGGAACTTCTTTGGACAATCAAAGAAGGAAATAAAGCTGGCATGAAAAAACAACCTTGGAATATCCCCTACTGAAATTTCAATTATCTCTTTCAGCTACAGTAATTAAGATTTTTTCTGTTAGCTGTCTTGGTTCCTTTTTCTGAGAGGAAGGTAATGAGATCCTCCTCATTGTGACTTTAAGATACAACCATATACGTTAGAATTCAGCCATTATGTAGCCTAAATATACTTCTATATAGTGTCCCAGTTGGCCATTTCTTAGAAGCATTCAGACCACGTATTGGGCTGAAACAAACTATATCGGGGGGAAAAAATAAAACAGTAAAATAATAAAAAGGTTCCTTCCAGGCTTTAGAAAATAATAGATCACTTAGAAGAGACAATGAGATACTAAAGGATGTTTTCCTTTGGGGTACAGAATTCTTCAAAGAAATGTCAATTTAAATTAGCTTTTATGACCCTTTGCGCGTACCTTCTTGGGTTAAAACTTGGGCCACAACTTTATTAAGTATTTAAAAGTAAATCCCCCATCTACAAGGGGGCCTAACGTACTGCAAGATTTATCCAAATCCTTGGATCTTGGTGTAGCCTTACCATAATCTCTCTCTCTTTCTATTTATCTCCCTCCCTCCCTCCCTATTTCTCTCTCTCTCTCTCTCTCTCCCCTCTCCTTACTCTCTTCCTCCTCTAATTAACCCCTATGGCCACCACCAATATTTAATACCCCTTTGCTTTTCCCCCCTTCACCTATGGCCGATTATAATTAATATTCAATTTCCCCCTCTTCCTTTTTTAATTTTGTAATCTATATTAGACTTTTCTTTATTTGAGGGCTCCCCCGGTCCTCTCCTCCTCCCCAAGCAAGACAATTATCTCAAACTGGGGGCTGCACTGTTGCATGACCCAATTCCAAATGCCCTTTAGGCCAGCTGCGTGCAGGGGAAAACGAAACCGCTCTGGCGGCTTCCCTCTTGCTCGGCCGATCAAAGAAGAGGCCAGGCAAGAGGGATGCCGCCTTTTAAAGGCTCTGTCCCTCCTCCCCTCCCAGAGAGCAGCGTCATCACTCTGTGACGCTATTCTCGGGGCAGGCAGGTAAAGCGTCCCCACTGTGGCAGCTCCGTACCTGGCGGAGTGGACATTCTGGGCAAGACCTGGTACCTACCACGCATTGCCACCAGGTGCACATAAGATTGTAAGTCAGTCTGTGTTCAGTGTTTGGAATTGTATCATCTATACTCTTAATGCTTTGTGGAGCCACAGGCTCACTAACAAAACTTTGAACTGGATTGTACCATTCGGCAATGATCAGCATATGCCAAACCAGTGGATGTAGCTCTTAATGAATCATGTGGGATTATTACTAGTTGCCAGAAACCTATTCCCATTGAAAAAGTCTATGATTTGGCTGACAGTGTCCATCCAGAAGCGCGTCAAGAAGTGGTGGCAAATAATGAAAGAAATAAAGTAATGCTGCACCAAGCCCATATACTTCATGGACATCAAAGCCATAGACAATGACTAAAATTGAGGAAAGGTTTATTGCCCACTTCTCAAGCTCTAAATATTAAAGCAGAAGAGGGTGGGCTAAACCTATGGAGAAGAAAAACAACAACACCTTGCTCTATGGATGAATGCTGAAGAGGTCTCCCACCAGGACAAGACTCTAGCCGGACCATCTGGAAGTCCCTTAATAGACTAGGAGGAGAAGTAGGAAGATCAAAGACTAATCAAGTTTTTGTGACTGTGGAGGAATTCAATCAATGAACTTAGTAGTAGGCATCCTTCAGTCTCGAGAGACTATGGTAACGTGCTCTGAATAGAAGTCTTGGAACAGCATCTAGTGTGGCTGAGAAGGCCAATTCGAGAGTGGCACACTAAAGACAAATACAATCTGTCCCCTGTCCAGCTCCTTGATTTTGCTGGTTTCGGGACTGCCTCTTTGCCTCGGCCTGCTGAACAAGTGTCTCTTCAAATTGGGAGAGGCCATGCTGCACCGCCTGCCTCCAGGCTGAACGCTCAGATGTCAGAGTTTCCCATCTGTTGAGGTCCATTCCTAAGGCCTTCAGATCCAGCTTGCAGATATCCTTGTATAGCAGCTGCGGTCTCCCTCTGGTGCACCTTCCCTGCACTAATTCTCCATACAGGAGATTTTTTGGAATCTGACCGTCAGCCATTCTTACGACATGCCCGAGCCAGCGTAGACGTCGCTGTTTCAGTAATGTATACATGCTAAAAATTCCAGCTCGTTCTAGGACTACTCTATTTGGAACTTTGTCCTGCCAGGTGATACCAAAAATGTGTTGGAGACAACGCATATGGAATGTGTTCAACTTCCTCTCCTGCTGTGCACCAAGGGTCTAGGACTCACTGCAGTACAGGCGCGTACTCAGGACACAGGCTCTATAGACCTGGATCTTGGTATATGCCATCAGCTTCTTATTAAGCCATACTCTCTTTGTGAGTCTAGAGAACATGGTAGCTGCTTTGCCAATGTGTTTATCCAGCTCGACATCTAGAAAAGAGAGTGTCAGAGATCGTTGAGCTAAGGTACATGAAATCATGAACAACCTCCAATTCTTGTGTAGAGATGGTAATAGAGGAAGGTGAGTCCACGCCCTGGCCCATGACTTGTGTTTTCTTCAGGCTGATCGTTAATCCAAAATCTTGGCAGGCCTTACTAAAATGATGCATAAGTTGTTGGAGGTCTTCAGCAGAATGGGCAACAACAGCTGCATTGGCGAAGAGGAAGTCCTGCATGCATTTCAGCTGGACTTTGGTCTTCGCTCTCAATCTAGAGAGAATCAATGAACTTCTGCGCATGCAATTTATGTCCACCACACATACAAAAGAATATTTAGCAAATGTTCCCAGGTAACACAATTGAAGTAGCCCTCTTCTGGTAAAAAACAGTCTAATGATTTTAACATTTTGTATTGTTTTAATTTTACTTATATATCATATTCTTCTGTAGTTTTAAATTGTACAGTGTTCTGATAGAAAGAGAGAAAGAAAGAGTGGGTATCCTGAAGGGTGGGGAAGTTGTGGCTTTCCAGGGATTGCTGTAGCTCTTTCCCCTCGTCCTCCACAGCCCTGATGCAAACGGACCTGAAAGGGTTGTTATAAGTGGCAGAAAAAGAAAACATAAAGGACAGATGAGACGCTGCAAGCTCAACCCTCCTCCCCAAAACTCACAATAAACATAACCACAGGTTCTTCTTTTTTTGAGTTATCAGCAGCAGTCCTGCAAGCCAGGCAAAACAAAGCAGTTCCTCTTCTGGCCAACCCCCTAGGTTTATAGTTCAGATGAGGCAATCTGCTGCTGGTAAATGAGAAAGTCAAACAGTTATTGGAATGGAAATGTTTCCCAAGCTGCTCAGCTGAATTCAATCCACTGGTTAAGGCTGGCCTTTGTGGTTGGTGCTGTACGTGTCTTTAGTTGTGCAATTCTCTTTTGATTAAGCAATCCTATTAGTTTTCCATTGCCAGTAGCCAACGAATGAAAGCAGAGAACATGCTCAAGTGTGTTTTGCCTTGGCTTAGGTGCCTTCCTGCACTGATAGCATGTGGGTGCTGATACTTACTGGCTGCATGGTTTAAATACTTTGACCTTTTGATGATTGTCTCCTCACTGCTTTCTTTCAAATCCTGAGAGGTCTCCCAAAACAGCTATCAAGGCTGACAAAGTTGCAACTACAGGAGCATCTGGCTTTTGCTAATTTTAATTCCAAATGTCGCAATATATTCTTCCACTTTACCAGATTTATGGGTGTTGTGGTTACATGCTATCATTTCACTTGAGCCTAATATGTTTTTAGATCTTTGCGACATGTCCCGAATGGTTCAATAAAAGGATATTTGAAAGGATGTTTTGTCCCTTATGAATTTGCCTGTTCAGTAAGATAAACCAAGCAACCTGTGGACCTTCAGGTGTTGACTTCAACTTCCATGAGCCCCCACTAGCATAGCCACTCAATAGTAAACAAATAAATTACATTATTTTTTGTTTGATAGCTCTCACATTTGTGGTTTGCAACTTAAATCTTCCTTCGCCTTGAATTTTAGAGTAGTTGTTTGGGCTCTGAGTCTGATCTCATTTGGGTTGGGGCTGCTGTGCTATGGAAGGGTGGGTGAAAAGGTAGGTTAAGCTCATTCCCTTTGTCCTACACAGCCTGGACGCAAATATACATGTCTATTATTCCCAGTGTGGAGTAGTGGATAAAGTAATGGACTAGGACTCTGAAATCTCTACTTTGCTACGGAAACACACTGGGGGAGTGGAACTGGTAAAACTACTCCTTAAATATCTCATTTACTTTGAAAGCCCTGTTAGGGTCACTGTAATTTGGTCTCAACTTGATGGCACAGAGTACATATACATATTTATGCATTTATTTAATATAATTCTAGGTTCCCTTTAAGAGCTAAATCCACCCCTTACATGAAAAAATTCACAGAATAAAACAAGAAAAAAAATCAGCATTTGTCAATAATTAAAAGAAAAAATCCCAAAGAAGGGCAGTGCCAAAGAATGCTCCAACTACCGTACAATTGTACTCATTTCACACACTAGCAAGGTTATGCTCAAAATCCTAAAAGGTAGGCTTCAGCAGTATGTGGACCGAGAACACCCAGAAGTACAAGCTGGATTTCGAAGGGGCAGAGGAACTAGAGACCAAATTGCTAACATGCGCTGGATTATGGAGAAAGCCAGAGAGTTCCAGAAAAACATCTACTTCTGCTTCATTGACTACGCAAAAGCCTTTGACTGTGTGGACCACAGCAAACTATGGCAAGTTCTTAAAGAAATGGGAGTGCCTGACCACCTTATCTATCTCCTGAGAAATCTATATGTGGGACAGGAAGCAACAGTTAGAACTGGATATGGAACAACTGATTGGTTCAAAATTGGGAAAGGAGTACAACAAGGCTGTATATTGTCTCCCTGCTTATTTAACTTTTATGCAAAATACATCTTGCGAAAGGCTGGACTGGATGAATCCCAAGCCGGAATTAAGATTGCCGGAAGAAATATCAACACCCTCAGATATGCAGATGATACCACTCTGATGGCAGAAAGTGAGGAGGAATTAAAGAACCTCTTAATGAGGGTGAAAGAGGAGAGTGCAAAAAATGGTCTGAAGCTCAACATCAAAAAACTGAGATCATGGCCACTGGTCCCATCACCTCCTGGCAAATAGAAGGGGAAGATATGGAGGCAGTGACGGATTTTACTTTCTTGGGCTCCATGATCACTGCAGATGGTGACAGCAGCCAAGAAATGAAAAGACACCTGCTTCTTGGGAGGAAAGCGATGACAAACCTAGACAGCATCTTATAAAGCAGAGACATCACCTTGCCGACAGAGGTCCGCATAGTCAAAGCTATGGTTTTTCCAGTAGCGATGTATGGAAGTGAGAGCTGGACCATAAAGAAGGCTGACCACAGAATAATTGATGCTTTTGAATTGTGGAGACTCTTGAGAGTCCCCTGGACTGCAAGGAGATCAAACCTATCCATTCTGAAGGTAATCAACCCTGAGTGCTCACTGGAAGGACAGATCCTGAAGCTGAGGCTCCAATACTTTGGCCATCTCATGAGAAGAGAAGATTCCCTGGAAAAGACCCTGATGTTGGGAAAGTGTGAAGGCAAGAGGAGAAGGGGACGACAGAGGACAAGATGGTTGGACAGTGTCATCGAAGCTACCAACATGAATTTGACCAAACTCCGGGAGGCACTGGAAGACAGGAGGGCCTGGCGTGCTCTGGTCCATGTAGTCACGAAGAGGTAGACACAACTTAACGACTAAACAACAACAACAACAAAAACAACAACACAATTCAGATAGTACTAATATCTAAAAGAGAATTATGCAGAAAGGTAACTTCTCAGATCATGAAACTATGAAGGCATTAATACTGTACTAGCTGCACACACCCCATGCATACCTTAATGTGATAAGGAGGTTTGAGTTTGTCAGGAAAGCTGAGAGCAATATCATACGGAGGCGAGATCTCTTAGGAGTCTGGACTCCTACCAGCATCATTCGAAGAGGAATGTCTCAAGCTGAGATGCTAATCTAAGGGCGTGATCCCAATGAGAAAAAGAAATGCTCTTGTATCACGTTCTGGTTTTTTTTTTAAAGATTTTTTTTAAAGTGTCTCCATGATACAGCTACTGGGCAACACCAATAGGAGAAGGTGACACTGCAAGTGGCCATTGAGTAATCTTTGGTTAGTCAGTATGGTGCAGAAGGCAGCAATGGTGAAGCACTTCAGAATGCTTTATCCTTCAAAAATCCCATGACGAGACAATCCAAAATGAAACAAGAGAAGGTGAGATTCCCAGGTTGGCAGGTGGTCACTCAGCTCCTGGGGATTAGCAAAGGACAAATGCAAAGAGCACTTCGCTTATGAAGCAGCAACATTAAAACGAAAGGACATCAAATATGCTAATGTGCCCAGAGGCAGAAGGAGATTCTGATGCTACATGACACATATAATTGGAACATGGAACAACGGAAGTATAAATGAAGGAAAACTCCAAGCCCATGAAGGTAGAAAGGAAATGTTTAGGTATTGCAGTACCTGGGGTGAGTGAACAGCAAGAAACCAAAAATCATGATTGTAGAAAGATTGCATAACTTTAATGTTGACAGTGAAGACATTGAAATTGAAAGTCATTAAGCCAAGAAATTAAAAGAAGACTGAGACTCCAAAGGGCAGTTTGGGAGGACCTAGAGAAGATTCTCAAGTGTAGGAATTTGTCACTGGAGACCCGGGCCAAGATCATCCACATGGTAGTATTCCCAATTGCTGTGTATGCTTAGTGAAAGCTGGACAGTGAAGAATTCATCACGTTCCCCTGTGCTCCTGTTGCCCAGCCAAAAATAAACCAAGGCGGGGTGGTGGTGGTGGTGTGTGAGATACTTGACGACCAACAGCTCATTGTCTAATAAATCTGGGGCACTCTAATCAACTTCTCCAGAGGTGAAATCTGAGACCTCCCACCTCCGTATGGATTCTGCAGTCCTCCTTTTGGAGTTTGTTTTTAAAAGAGGAACATGTCCTGAACATCTGGCTGTGGATTTTAGAATTTTGTGGGGTTTTTTTTCTGTACCATTCCTAGCTCTGTTGTGTCCAGCCTGATGAAAATTCATGTGGAGTCAAAAACTGAGCTGTTTATGTGAGATTCTAGAGCTTTTATAAAAAGTATCACTCTTGTCTTAGGAAACAAGTTAATTTATTTGAAATGTAGCATTGGAGGAGAGCTTTACAGATGGCATGGACTGTTAGAAAAACAAATAAACGGGTACCAGATCAAATTGGCCCTGAATTCTCATTAGAAAGCAAAAATGACTAAAGGGAAGCTATTGTACTTTGAGAGCATTGTGAAAAGACAAGACTCAGAGTTCGACTACATGGATAAATACCGTGCGATTTGCTCCAGTTATAAAAGGGGTAATTTGAAGTATTGTTTTACTGACCGCATGACACAAAGGCTAAATCGAATTGGTCCAAAGCGGCTTTTTTTCTCTGCCACTGGGGTGCGTGTATTTGTGTGCTTCTACTTTTTCAAGCTAGAAGGATTCAAACAGACTTTCCCCAACACAGTTAGTTGCGATACATTCTTTAAAATATAGGGGACATGTCTGTAGGTGGTATTTTGGTGATGCAAGCAGTTGGGGTGTGATATTCAGGACCAGGGAAGGGGGGGGCATGCAAAAGCAAAGCATTATGGTTACGGTTGGCTATGAAGCTGCTTTCTCATTTAAAGCTTCAGACTACTACATTTTTGAAAAACCTTTCTATAGAAAAATAACATGGAAGGATACCTCACAGTCTCAGAATACAGAACATCAAAAGTTTGAAGAGTAATTTTGCAAAATGCATCACTCAGAATGATTCAATACGGGTGTAGTGAACACCCTGTCTTCCTATATATATAATGGTATTGGCCTGCACCAATGGGAGCTGTTGGGAGGCGGAGCCAGAGAAACCAGGAGGGAGGGGTGAATCAGAGAGAGAGTTCAGTCAGAGACAGAGAAGAGAGAAAGAGTTTGGGGTTAAAGGAAGAGAGAGTGTTTAAGGAGTGATTAGTCAGAGTGTGACCTGTATTAATTAAGATAGAAGAGGTTAAAGTAAAATACTGAAGCTTTGTGTAACTTTAAGAATGTACTTAAGAACTAGTCCTAAAACAATTTGTAATCAATAAACCTGTTTCTGTTTAAAAGTTCAGTACTGAATGGACCTCAGTCTTTCATAGGAAATATAGGTTGATAAAGATATCAACTGGTGGCAGTGTGTTAAAGGGCGTGTTGGGATATCTTCGTGAGCTCTGGGTTTGGTGAAACAAGCAGGGGCCATGGTGTAAATGCCACAATTGGTGTCCAGCAGCGGGATACGAAATAATCCAGTAAAGCCAACGTTTAAAAGTGAATTTTCTGGAGTCATGGGTACCTTTTAGTCAGAGGTCTGTGGTGAAGAAGTGGGTGACCTGCTAGAGCTTTTGTGGAAAAGCTTAGTGGCAGGGCTTCTGAACCCAGGGAACTAAAGATGGGGAGCTGACTCTAAAGGAAAATTTCTTTTTTTGTTTACCTCAGGATTTGAGAGACCCAGTGGGCTAGCTTGAAATCCAAGGCTCTGAGAGATAAGGGAGCAGTGTTGGATAAGAGCAGAAGCCTGGGTCAGAGCAGATCTGAGGTGATAGGAAAGTAAAAGCAGAGGCTTGAAAATAAAATTATTTTGGTGTCTGAGAGGAAGAATAGCTCAGACATCGAGAGACAGTAACTAAAGGGTTGTGAGCTGGAGAACAGCCAGAGAAGGAGCTGCTGAGTAAAGCGCAACAACGTAGTTGCTGGAATGAACAGCAGAAAGACAGGTCCTTTTTAAAAGCAGTACAGACATTAAAGACTTATTCACTCAGACTTAAACATGACACCCAAATGTAGCCAAGAAGGGAGTAAGGAGGCAGAAAGTTTACCTCAGGAAGTGGAGGGAAATGTGGAGACCCTCTAGCTCCAGTGGAACAGGAGGAAACTGATGAAAATGCCTCAGAAAGACAAGGTGTCCTAAGCTCCCAAGATTTTGAAAAATGGAGGTAAGAACAGGAATTCAGGCTTAAAGAATTGGAGATCAGAGAAAATGCGAAAGCTGAGCAAGAGGCCAGACAAATGGAATTAAGAGAAAGGGAGCTAGAATTAGAAAGAGAAAAAATCTGAGAACTTGAAAGGCAAAGAGAAAAGGAAATGGAATTAAGACAAAGAGAAATGGAATTTCAAATACAGATGAAAAAATTGGAATTAGCTGCTAATGAGAATAATAACAATAATAACAACTTTAGTGAGGGAAATCTCTCAAAAATCGATCTAAAGAAATTTCCCCAATATAGGAAAGGAGATTGCCCTGAATCTTTCCTGATTTCATTTGAGAGAGCGTGCTGGGACTTTGAGATTAAGGATGATGATAGTGTTGAGATCACAAATAAATGGAGATTTAGCTGAGCTTTGGTGAAACAAGCAGGGGCCACGGGGTAAATTCCACAACGGGATCACCACTTCCCACCACCCATTTGTTACTCCTTTCCCTTACTTTCAAATAACAAATGCAGTAATTACTGATCTCTGGTGACATACAGTTTTAAACTAGTAAAAACTAGTGTATGCCACCAGAGATGAAGTAATTCCTACATGTAGTAGTCTGAAGTTTTTAATGAGAAAGCAGCTTCATAGAAACTCTAAAAGGATCAGCAGAGGTGGGACAAGAGGAAGGAAGGATCGGCAGAGCAGGACCAGAAGAAGAAAGAAAAGAAGTGGGGGCTGTGAGCTGGAATGCAACTTTCATCACATCCAATATGAAGTGTGAACTCCTGAATCAACCCACAGCTTCTATATGAGCACTGACTGTGATTTCTAAGTAGAGATGGGTGCTTCGTGTGCCTGGCAGCCAACCACTTTGTCAAGGAAGTGGAACAGGGATTAGTGGTTGGCTGCCTGAGAAGGCGGGACGTGCAGCCTGAGCTCCTGCCTGGATTGGTGCACTTCTGGAGCAGAAGGACCCCAGCAATGTGCGACGACAGGTAAGTGGCCCAGCTGGCCCAGGGGGTGGAGAGAAGGTCCCATCTCTGTTTCTAATATAACACAGGCTGCAAATCAAATCACAGCAAAACTAAATCTTTCCAATTCAGCTTTCCAGTGTAGTCACACCCTTACTGAAAAGACAATGATGCTGGGAAAAGCTGAAGGCAACACGAATAGAAGGCCCAACATGAAATGGATTGACTTAATAAAGGAAGTCTCAGCCTTGAGTTTGTAAAACGGGGCTGTTAAATGGCAGGACCTTGTGGAGGTCACTAATTCACAGGCTCATCATAAGTCAGAAGCTGTTTACATAAAAACAAGTACATTGCATTCCTTGGGATTTTCCATATGCAAAAAGGGGAAGACGCAAATATTAGGAAGTTGGTAGAAGTTTGTGTGACTGGTCTCAGGGCTTCTTAAGTAAATATGAATAGCTTCCCAAGTTCTTCTTATTCTTCAGAGAAGGGGAAAGTCCACTTTTTCAACTCAGTTGCGCATGCAGTTTTAGCAAGCAGATGATACAGCAGACCATCGGGGGGGGGGGGGGATTTTGAGTTATCTATTTCCACTGCACTCGGAATAAGCATGTAGGATCCTTCTCTGTTACCCAATTCAACATTCCTCTACATTTTGTTTGTTTGTTTGTTTGTGTGTTTGTTTATTCAAAAAAGATGTATAGCACCTGATTAGTGCTGGGCACTTCTCTAGGCAGTTTACACCAAAAGACATTAAGGTATCACCAGATCCCACAATTTTTCTTTTTCAGAATATTTTTACCCAGTGGTGTAGTGGAGCCAGGTCTTGCAAGGTCAAGGTCCTGGGTCTCATCAGTGACTATGATTTTTATTACTCCTTCCTTTCAGGTTTTCCTGTTCCATGTGAGATAAGGTTCAGGCCTCACAGTAGCTGAAAGGTAAGATAGATTCACCCAGGAAGAGTGCATTGTCACAAGCTATTCCTGTTCTAATGCAAAGTATGGGAGAATTTTTTTCGTCTTGGCTAGGTAACTGAGAGCCATTAACTTTACAGGAGAGCTGATCTCAGAATTACTTTTCCAAGTCTGTGTTTTGCTCAACTTGGGTGGCAAACTGGACCTGGTTAGCTCCACCTTTGGTGATGCTTTGGGTCTGCCTCTGTCCCATGAACCTCATTAGTCATCAGTCATCATTGTGTGAAATGCTGACAGCAAGGGACACGGCTTGTACTTAATCAGCTGCTCCTGAAGAGATTATGGAGGGACTTTTGTGGGATTTTTGAGTCATAGAGCTAGGAAATGGATTATATGTATAATGGGTCTGCTCAACAGACTGAATATATCCTATTTTCCACCTATTTCCATCTCTGGAGGATTGCCCAGCTGCGTCCCTATCTTGATGTTGGGGCGCTCACCACTCTGGTCCATGTGCTTGTAATCTTGAGATTAGACTACTGCAACGCGCTCTACGTGGGGCTACCTTTGAGACTGATGCGGAAGCTTCAAATGGTGCAGAATGCGGTGGCCAGACTTCTCACTGGGGTGAGAAAATATCAGCATATTTCCTCCACTCTGGCTGCCTTGCATTGGCTGCCCGTTCGTTTCCGCATTGATTTTAAAGTGTTAAGGTAAAGGTAAAGGTTCCCCTTGACAATTTGTCCAGTCATGTCCGACTCTAGGGGGCAGTGCTCATCTCCCTTTCCAACCCATAGAGCTAGCATTTTTGTCCGAAGACAATCTTCCGTGGTCACGTGGCCAGCGCGACTAGACACGGAACGCCGTTACCTTCCCACCGTGGTGGTACCTATTTAAAAAGGTAAAGGTTCCCCTTGACAATTTGTCCAGTCGTGTCCGACTCTAGGCAGCGGTGCGCATCTCCATTTCCAACCCATAGAGCTAGCGTTTGTCTGCAGACAATCCTCCGTGGTCACGTGGCCAGCGTGACTAGACACGGAACGCCGTTTACCTTCCCACCGAGGTGGTACCTACTTATCTACTCGCATTTTTGCATTTTGCATGCTTTCAAACCGCTAGGTTGGCGGGAGCTGGGACAAGCGACGGGGGCTCACTCCGTTGCGTGGATTTGATCTTACGACTGCAGGTCTACTTGCATTTGCATGCTTTTGAACTGCTAGGTTGGCGGGAGCTGGGACTAGCGATGGGAGCTCACTCCGTCGCGTGGATTCGATCTTACAACTGCAGGTCTTCTGACCTTGCAGCACAGAGGCTTCTGCGGTTTAACCCGCAGCGCCACCACGTCCATTGTGTTAATGATGACATATAAAGCCCTAAACGGTTTAGGACCTAGATATCTAGCGGAACGCCTCCTCCCACCTAGATCTACTCAAATCACTTGTTCTAGCCAGGAAGGGCGGCTGAGGGGCCTAACGCCGAGGGAAGCCTGGAGAGAAAGAACAAGAAACTGGGCCTTCTAAGCAGTGGCCCCTCGCCTTTGGAACAGTCTGCCCCCAGAGATCTGTCTGGCTCCCTCGCTGAGTGTTTTTAAGAGCAAACTTAAGACCTGGCTCTTTAGGCAGGCTTTCCCTTCTGTCATCACCTGATTATTTTTCCCATTTTGAACTATATTATTACTGTTGTTTTTTATTTTATTATATTGTTTTTATTTTATCTATTATTGTTAGCCGCCCAGAGTAGACTTCGGTCTAGATGGGTGGGGTATGTATAAACAAACAAACAAACAAACAAACAAACAAATAAATAAATACCAAATTCTGGAAACAAGGTTCTCACTTCAAAATCCGCTTACGGTTTTCTACAATACAGGGCTTTTTGGAGCTGGCAGAAGAGTACTTTACCTCGCTTCCAATTTAAAAAACAAAACAAAGAGAGAGAGAGAGAGAGATTCCTTGACAAAACAATCCACACTTCCATGTTTGTGATGTAGTACCTTAAAAAAAATGGTTTAAAACATGCTAAAGCCTAAGTCATGTAACTGGACTCATGAGCTATAGACCTAATGCAGATGAGCTGTAAATCATCACCCAGCAGGAGCCACCTCTGGGGCAGTAAAAGGTCTGCTACAATTTCTTAAACAATAAATGTCAAGCAGATGGTTAGCTAAAGGATGTCATACTTCTTTCAGTTTGCTAAATGTTGCTTAGTAAATGTAAAGAATTATATCAGCTATAATTAATCAAATGATAAGGCAAGAATCTCCTAATTAATTGAATGTATACTAAAAAGGGACGTGGTGGCGCTGCGGGTTAAACCTCAGAAGCCTCTGTGCTGCAAGGTCAGAAGACCAGCAGTCGTAAGATCGAATCCACGCGACGGAGTGAGCTCCCGTCGCTTGTCCCAGCTCCTGCCAACCTAGCAGTTTGAAAGCATATAAAAATGCAAGTAGATAAATAGGTACTACCTCGGTGGGAAGGTAACGGCGTTCCGTGTCTAGTAACGCTGGCCACGTTACCACAGAAACTGTCTTCGGACAAACGCTGGCTCTATGGCTTGGAAATGGGGATGAGCACCGCGCCCTAGAGTCGGACACGACTGGACTAAATGTCAAGGGGAACCTTTACCTTTACTATATTAAAAATATGAGTCTGTCTGAAACTTGTATTTTTAAATGCTGAAGAGGAGGCATGAGAGGATATGGGTTTTGTAGTACTTGTTTTTCTGAGTTTCACAGGTGCCATGACCCAGCCTGAGAAGCAGCTTATTGTTTTGGCTTCCAGAAGACCACTCTAACGTTGCAGACCAAGAATGATACTGGATTCCATCCTAATTGCTTACCAGTCTGGCAACCAGAGACTGGACTTTGGAAACTTATAGGTTGGGTGTGGACTTGCGAACAAATGACTTTACACTGATTGGATAGCGTCACGATGCAGAGACTTTGATTTCAGTTATAGAAAGGGACGCTAGGTGTGTGTGAGTTGGAAAAGGAGGAGGAGAAGGGAGTGACAAAATTTTACAGCCTTCGTTGATTGATTAGGAGACTTAGCAAAGGTAACGTAGAATAGCATGGTGATTAAGTAGTAAATCAATCATACTCTAGTTAGCTAGATCTTAATTGCTTTATTGGGGAATTGCTTTCAGAAGCTCATCTCATCCTTAGAGGCTTGGCATTTTAACAGTACAATTTGTAAATCTTTTGAATATCTTACGTTTTACAACTTTTTACTTTTTTAAAAATAAACTTTATTTTATATTTTCGCCATATAAAATAAGGACACTGCGGGGGGGGGGGGGAGGGCTGAGTGTCTAAAGAAAGTGCCTTAGCCACAGGGCTATATTGGCTATTTTTGTTCTTTGGGTGTTCCACTTGGTCAGGGTGGTGTGTAAGGCTTAATGTGCAAGCTTGGCATCCTTTTTCCTCCTGGCAACACAGGCACAATTTTGTGCAGCAATATCAGGCTGTTTTGAATCATGGACAGAAAAGCACAATATCCTACATTCATAATCCAGAAATTGCTACAAACCTTGTGTCATCTGGGTGGTGGGAGCAACATGGAACCCAGTAGGATTGAACTTTTGTGTTTGAACAAATGGAAAGCAACATGCAAGAGGCTCTTGCATGTTTTGTTTTTCCCGATTCTTTCGTTTCCAGAGGAGTCTCTGAAATCCAAATCGTTAGGTTCAACGAATGAGAGGGACCTGAAAATTTCAGATTTCATTCAGATTACCTTCATTTGACCCATGGAGGCAAAATCACTTCTTCCACATCTGAGGCTGATTAGTGTCCTCACTTGCACCCCAAAGATCACTCTTGTGATCTGAGAAAAACTTGGTTGTTGTGTGTGGTATAATAATGTTGAACTGATGAAGATGAAAAGTAGTGCCACCCTACCTAGGTCTGATGACAATGATCATAATGATGATTCCTCTTTCCCATATGGACTGTTCCTTGCTGCTCCTGTTGCTGATGATAGTGATACTGTATGATGATAAATTTAAAGTACAGTTAGTGGCTTTGTAGGTCTGATGATGATTGATTTTTCTTTCTCATATATTGTTGTTGCCTGCAGCAAGAACAGCATCTGATTGTCTGTTGCCTTGCTCTTGGGTTGTTATTGTTGGGTTGGTTGGTTTGTTTGGAGGGGGGAGTAGTTTCAAGGATTCTTTAGGCATTCTTTGAGGCAACTCCTGAAAGAACCCAAAATGAATGAAACCCAAAAGTTTCCCTGTGCCCATCTCTAGAAAGCAATAGTGCAGAATCCGATCCTTTGGTAGAAAATTTCACCCTGTCTGGAAGAGCCCGAGGAAGCACATATGACCTTGTCCTCCTGTTCTAGCTACAAGGGGCAGACTGTGACCTATAGCAGAGTTATGGAAACACGGATCATGCTCTCCCTACCGTTATTGTTCCAGATGCTACTCTTGAAGTGAGGGTTGATGTTTGCATAATTTTAAATTAGGCTTCCAGGACATGATTCTGTTTTCATTTATGAGGAAATGCTCAGCATGTTCTCATCAAGCTAAAGCAGAAAAGGACAAGATATGCTTTAATACAAGGGCAAGCAATCTGTGACTGCCCAGCTGTTTTAAAGTCAAGCTCCCACAATGCCCTTGGCGGGACTGACTGGGGCTTCTGGGACTTGATATCTAAATCACTGGGTGTGCTGCTTGCTCCCCACCACATGCCAGGGGCTTGCGCAACTACAACCTTGTAAAACTTTTTCGGTGCTTATGGGAAAGTGGTGCAGGTCCAAAAGAAGTGCTGAAAAGTACACATCAAAAAGTCAAAGTATTCAAACTGTGCAGCCAACTAAGAATCAATACACACCAACACACCGTGCATGAAGTAAAAGCTCAATATTCAATATTCTCTCTCTATCCTAGTCACTGGCAATGGAAAACTAATAAGATTCCTTAACTGAAGAGACTGCTTCCACGCACACACATGTACACACACAAACACACTTACTATTACCACTGAATAAATATACCCTTGAATACGGGATTAAATTCATTTGGCTGAGGAGCTAGGGAAATAAACAAAAAACTCCAACAATTTTTAGCAACTGTTTGTTATACATGTATCATCATAAATAAACAGGTCTTGCTCCTAAATACATTTTATGATGAATCAGGAAAATGAATCTTAGAAAAAGCAGAAGCAGAAGACAAAGAGGAAGAAGGAGGAGGAGGAGAGAAAGGAGGAGGAGAAGATTTCTAGATACATTTTGATCAAGAATGAATGCCAATTTCACAATTTTTTTATCAAACCATTTCTCACAAGGTCTGATTAGCACCTGCAGCAGCTAATTGAAATCAATGTTACCTTTGAGTCAAATCTCATCTCCTTGTCTCTAATCTGACTCTAATCTTGCAAACCGCCCAGAGAGTGCTTTAGTGCTATGGAGGCAGTGTATAACTTGAAACAACAGCAACAAAAGGGAGCATAGAACTTCTATGTATTAAGATAAAATATGAATCACCTGGATCAACAGAGGAGGAGATAATTATTTTTCGATTAATTATCTCACCGGTGTGATTCAATATAGTCAATCTCTAATTCAAAAACAGTAGACTTTGAAATTAGAAATTAGAATAATATTAACTGACTCATCAGAAGATGAAGAAGTGAAGGACATTCTCATGTCATGGGTGAGATTAAATATAATTAGGTCCTGTCATTAAGGTGTTAGGATAGATATAGGATCAGAACTGGAGTTTTGAGATTGTTACAAGGTGTGGCCTCACTGTGTGTACCTGTGGTGGACCTCCTGTTTGCGGTAGTGATTGTTGTATCTACCTGCCACCCAGGGAACCACTAACTGCTCTGGATCACTATTGAAAGGTGGACTATAGCCCATGGAAACTCATGCTAGAATAAATTTGTTAGACTTTAAGGTACCACAAGCCTTTTTTTTTTTTTTTTTGTATTGGTGGTATTTGTAGGGGCTTGGGAATATGACTGATGTTTAAAACAAACCACGAGAAGAACCAAACATCCAGAGGGCAGAGGGCTTAAACAAAGTACAGTAAGTCAATTTCTGGGTAAATAACGATGGGAAATTGGTAAAATGGCAGGAATATCTCTCCCATCCCCCTAAACAAAGACCAAACATAACTGGAAGTGAACGGAGTGAGCTTGGCTCGAAGTTTGGAACAGAGCAAAGCATTCAGAGTGCCAGCAACTTCCAAGAAGCAGCTGTTAGAGCTTTTCCTGACTTTTTAAGGCTAAGATGTTGCCCAGGGTCTTTCCCGGTAGCTTGGAGCAGGAAGCAGGCAGGATTATTTTCCATGTCAACAAGGAGTAAGCAGCAGTCTTCTGTTATAAATGTATTGTAGATATATTTTTAGTCTCAAATGTGGTCTTGTCTGTCTCCTCCTAGTATTTCTGACTGGACCGTTGTTTTGCCACATGCAGACACTTGTGACTAGAGATGGACACAAGAACACTTTCCTGGGAAGACCTGGAAAACTCAGATGTTCCAAATTTAATATTTGCCAAACTTGGTAGGAGTGGGGAAGAGCATCAGCTGAACACTCTTTGCGAGTTGGGTGTCTCTAACTCATGTGAGGCCATTCTACCTCCCTCAGAAGTCCTGAACTGCATGAACCACAAAATGGTTAGTTTAATGGTAAAGTTTGTGATTCGTGGTTTGTGAGTAGTGACGAACCACAAACTGCCATTTTCCCAGTTAGGGCACATCTCTACTTGTGACCCAGTGTGAGACATAGAAAGGTATTAATCTTAAAAAAAAAGAAAAAAAAAAGGATCCCCTTCTCTGTGGAGGCCCTGTTCCCCTTAATATGACTTGCCCAATCAAGAGGAGCAGGCAGAGCAGGAAACAAGGTGGAAGAAGAAGGGCAGGACAGCCTGGTTCCCAGGGAGTGTAGAAAGAGCATTGGAGCATTTGCTCACCTCAGTTTTGGACCCAGCAGCTGGATTAGCAGGAGAGTGGGAGAATGTGTGTCTGCACGTACAGGCCTGTAAGAGAAAGGTATATGTTGCCCAGTCGTATGACTGTCTATTACTTGGGTCCAAGTTATATGAGGGACTGTATCTCTCTAGAGCAGCCTCCAAGGGCTAAAAGCTCTTTGGGGAAATCCTTTCTCTCAGTCCCACCACTGTCACAGGTACGCTTGATACAGACATGGGAGAGGACGTTTTTTGTAGCTGCCCCCAGGCTATGGAACTACTGTTCATGGGAGACCAGGTTGGCCACCTCCCTTCTGTCCTTCCATTGACAGGCAAAGACCTTCCTTTTTAGGATGGCTTTTAATATGTAATTTTTGCAGATTTCTGCCAAGAAAGGGATTTTTGTGAGGAGAATTGTTTTTTTATCCATGAAAAAGGGCCTAGGTAAAAGCCAGAATGGAACAGAATGGGGCAGAATGTGGACTCCTTAATAAAAATTGATGCCAAAAACAGTGGGATGTTAATAGACAAACATCAGAAGAGTATTTTAGATCTTAAACCCCCCAAAATTATTCTTTCATTAGTCCTTTCTGAGTCATCCCAATGCAACTCACAAAGCCAGCCAGCCCTAAAAAGACCCTGGAAACAATGTTTTGGTACCTGTTCTGGGCACAAATTCAGTATTGTGAAAAACAGGTCAGAATGGTGACTTCTGAGTAGAGCAGCTCAATGAAATTCATCTCTCCCGTTGGACTAGAGGGGACCAATGCAATCGGTCTCCAAACAACCCCGGGAACAACATTCCAGTACCTGTTCTGGGCAGAAAATCAATATGTCAAAAATCAGCTCAGAAGAACCCCTTCTGAGTAGGACAGCTCAATGAAAACCACCTCTTGCACAAGACAAATGAAACCAAGCATCAACAGCTTGAAGGCACAGAACAACAGCACACGGCCTCTCAGTCTTCTCTTCTACAAGCTAAACCAAAGTGATGGGCCTGGGAAGGCTGGAAGAAAGCATACAGCCACCACCTGTTTTCTGTGTGTGGACTGTGGTTCCTGTGGAAGGTTGGTGGTTTAATATATTCTTCCCATCCAGTCATAAGTGATGGCTGAATTGCTTGCTGGCATGGGCATTTTCCAAAATGTGGCACTGAGACTCAGAACAGGCCCTGCAATGTGATTCCTGGGGCTATATTATGGCTGGTTGCATCTCTCCCCTCTATTGCAATGAGGCGGGTGAATGTTGGCCCACTGTCCTACTTGGAAATTGCCAGTCTGGATTGTCTTGCATCATTTTGGTTTTCTGCCTATAGTTGGTACTGAAATGTGCTTCCTGGTGATGTTTTGCATGTTGTTACATCATTCCCCTCTCATCTGATGTGACATGTGAACATCACTGTTCTGACCTATTTTGTGCAATATGGATTTTCAAATTGGGCACCAAAATGTAGTCCCTGAAGCTGTTGTGTGGCTTGCTGCAGAAGTCTCCTATCATTAGGTGGGACAAATGAAATTTCATTGGGCTTTCATGCTCCGAAGTTGCTGTTCTAGGCTGTTCCTCCCATAAGATTGATTTTCTACCTGGATACTGGAATATTGTTTCTGGGGGTGTTTTCTGGCTGGTTGCCTCAGACTCTCTAGTTGAATGGGATGGGTGAATTTTGTTCTCATAAGAACATAAGAAGAGCCCTGCTGGATCAGGCCAAGGGCCCATCTAGTCCAGCTCCCAGTATCTCACAGTGCCCCCCCCCCCACACAGATGCCTCTGGGAGCACACGAGACAACCAGATACCTGTCTCCTGATATCCCTCCCCTGCATCCTTCTAAGCCTGGAGATTATACATCCCCATCACAGCTTGTAACCTGTGATGGACTTTTCCTCCAGAAATCTGTCCAATCCCCTTTTAAAGGCATCTAGGCCAGATGCCATCACCACATCCTGGGGCAAGAAGTTCCACAGACTAAGAACACGCTGGGTAAAGAAATATTTTCTTTTGTCTGTTCTCACTCTCCCAACACTCAATTTGAGTGGCTGTCCCCTGGTTCTAGTATTGTGTGAGGGGAAAAGAGTTTCCCTCTATACACTTTATCCATCCCCTGCATAATTTTATACATCTCAGTCATGTCCCCCTTCAGGCGCCTTTTCTCTAGACTAAAGAGTCCCAAACGCTGTAGCCTTTCCTCATAAGGGAGGTGCCCTAGCCCAGTCATCATTTTAGTCACTCTCTTCTGCACCTTTTCCAGTTCCACTGGCTTTTTTGAGGTGTGGTGACCAGAACTGTACGCAATACTCCAGGTGTGGCCTTTCCACTGTTTTGTACAATGGCATTATAATGTTGGCTGTTTTATCTTCAACCCCCTTTTCAATGATACCTAGCATGGAATTGGCCTTCTTCACTGCTGCCACACACTGGGTTGACACTTTCATTGAGTTGTCCACCAGCACACCAAGATCTCTTTCCTGCTCTGTCATGGACAGCTCAGAACCCATTAACTGAAGTTTTGATTTTTTTTGCCTCAATGTGCATTACTTTACTTTTTCCTATATTGAAACACATTTGCCATTTTGCCGCCCATTCTCCCAGTTTGGAGAGATCCTTCTGGAGCTCTTCACAATCCCCTCTGGTCTTCACCACCCAAAAAAGTTTCATGTCATCTGCAAACTTGGCCACTTCACTGCTTATCCCTGTCTCCAGGTCATTTATGAACAGGTTGAAAAGCACTGGTCCCAGGACAGATCCCTGGGGCACACCACTTTTCACCTCTCTCCATTGTGAAAATTGCCCATTGACACCTACTCTCTGTTTCCTGATTATCAACCATTTCTCAATCCATAAGAGGACCTGCCCTCTTGTCCCCTGACTGTGGAGTTTTCTCAGCAGCCTTTGGTGAGGGACCATGTCAAACGCCTTCTGAAAACCCAGATAGACAATATCCACTGGTTTTCCCGCATCCACATGCCTGTTGATCTTTTCAAAGAATTCTAAAAGGTTTGTGAGCACTCTGGAGAGATTGGATTCTTTTTACCTTCCTTTTCAACTTCTTTCTAACTAGTTTCCTCATCTGAGGGAAGCCCGCCCTTCGGAAATCAAGGGTTTTTGTGTCAGATTTGCTTGACACTCTCCCCCCAAACATGCATGGTGAAAGATATTGAAGCATGGTCACTATTCCCTAGCGACTCAGTAACATTCACATCCCTAACCAGGTCCTGGGTACCACACAATATTAAATCCAGAGTCACCTATTGTAGTGTTCACCCTAAGTTATGCAATATGAGTTATGCATTATTCATGTTACATGTTAATATGGTTAAGAGGCGGGGCTGAAGGAGATGTTAAAAGGCGGAGCCTGAGGGCAGTGAGGGGCAGTTAGTTAGAGTCAGTCAGAGTCTGAGTCTGGAATCAGAGAGAGAAAGATAGTTTGGGGGCCTGAGGAGTGATTAATTAGAGTGTAAGTTGTGATAATTAATAGAGAAGGTTAATATTGATGATTGATGAATCTTGAAGAATGTGCTTATGAATTATTCCAGAAACCACCTGTAATTAATAAACCTGTTTTGTTGAAAAGTCAGTACTGGATGGACCTTCATCTTTGCTAAGTAAAATAAGTTGATAAAGAGATCAACTGGTGGCAGCGTATCAGAGGGCGTGCTGAGGTACCTTGTGAGCTCTGTGTTTGGGTAAACAAGCAGGGGCCACGAGGGTGAACATCACACCTATCCTCTGGTAGGCTCCGTGACAAGTTGCTCCAACGCACAGTCATTTAGCATGTCAAGAAACCCAGTCTCTCTTTCTTGACCCAAGCACACCTTGGCCCAGTTGATGTGAGGATAATTGAAGTCCCCCATGATTACAATCCTGTTCCTCTTGGACACCTCCCTGATTTGTCTCCTCATTTCAAGGTCCTCCTCAAGTTTTTGATCTGGAGGATGATAGCACCCCCCCAACTATCACATGGCTCCTTGGGCCTGGTAGTTTAACCCAGAGTGATTCTATGATGGAGTCAGACCCACCGTCCATCTCCATTCTGCTGGATTCTACCCCTTCTTTGACATAGATGGCCACCCCACCTCCAACACGCCCCTCCTTATCCCTCCTATAGAGTTTATAGCCTGGAATTGTGATATCCCACTGGTTCTCTGAATTCCACCAGGTTTCCCTTATGGTCACTATATCAATGTTTTCTCTAGCCACCAAATGTTCCAGCTCTCCCATCTTTGCTCAGACGCTTCGGGCATTTGCATAAAAGCACCTGTGTACGGGGTCCCCCAAGAAGGGCTGCTTGTTTGTTTCTTTTTTCCCCACAGCTTCTCCTTCCAGTAGACCAACTATCACATCCCATCATGCTCCCAGTCCTAATTCCTACACCGTCATCACTTTATGGTTCTCTACCCTCTCCACCCTCATTCCAGAGAGATGAAGGGTCCCAAACCAGACACCGCTTGGCTCCTGTCAGCTTTCCTGCAGGATTCAGTTTAAAAGCTGCTCTGCCACCTTTTTAATGTTACGCGCCAGCAGTCTGGTTCCATGTTCGTTCAAGTGAAGCCTGTCCCTCTTGTACAGGCGCGGCTTGTCCCAAAACGTTCCCCAGTGCGTAATGAATCTAAACCCATCCCACATCATCCTGAAGAGAGTTGACAAGTAAAGTGCTACAGGTTCAGTCCTGAGTCTACATAAATGAGATGCTCTTCAAATTTGCAGATGATGCCAAACTTTTTCAGATGACAGAATCAGGATTCAGGAGGACTTTGACAGACTGGAGAACTGAAGAAAGGAAATTAGTTTCAATAGGGAGGTAAAGTGAAGTTCTGCATTTAAGCAGGAAAAATCAATTACACAGATATAGGCTGGGTGATATCTGGTTGCATTATGTATGAGAAGACAATGTTATTAGACCACAAGCTAAATCAGCAGTGATTGTTCAATTCTAGCTGCATCGGCATTCATAGTGTCCAGATTAAGGAAAACAATATCTCCCCCAGCAAAGATCCCTGAGGCCTTAACAAGTGGAGCAGCTAACTCATGGACCCCTTGCGTTAAATCCAGCATTAATGAATTTCGCTTAGAAGTGAAAAAGAGAAAGAGAAGACTCAGGCATGCGTTAATACAACCAGAGCCATTGGGCTGTGCTGATGTAAAGAAGAATTAGGGTGTGAAGATGAAGGCTATTTGTCATACCCAAAACATGTTGCTGCCCTGAGACAAACAACAAGATCCTAGCTCCACCCTACTCCTGCGACAGATGTGAACTGGAGTGACATTTGAATTTTACATCTACACTAGTGTTGTCAAGGAGCAGTTGCTTCACATTACCTGACAGTTGGATAGGCCTGCTGTTTCTTCATGTGATTATGTGTTAATTACCTCTGAACTGTAGCCAATCATCTTTCATTTGAATGTTCTCACCCAAAGATCAAGAAGATGTATGCTAGACTACATTCCACCAATCATTTCTCCCAGGCTATGACAGGAGAAATCATCCAAATCAATGCAATAGCTGGTTCTCCAGCGACATCTACTGTTTCCATTGTATTGTAGCAGTCAGGTTGGACCAGATGCAAGTGATGTTATCAGCCAGATGTTTGCTAGCAAACAAATCAGAGCAGTGTGTCAAGGATTCTCTCCAGTGTCTTTGGAAGTCTTGTGTTTTTCTGGCTCTATTCTCTAGATTTCCTTGACATATCTCGTCATCCCACTGGGGGACCAAACAGGCTTCATTCAACAAGAAACAGTGCTGAGGAGCAATCGTATCCATCTGTAAATGATTGATTCCCATTGGAAAGCCAGAGAAGTTCTTTCAATTGGGTAATGCATGTGAAGAAACCAAGATACTGGGGGAACATGGAATGTGGAATCTATCTAGAAACGTTGGGCTTCTTTGTGAGCGCCTAGGAAAAGCTGGCTGAGAAGGTGGGGGTCAGCGTCTGTCACGTACCAAGGGGAAAACAACACCTACAGCCTCTTGTCAGGGAGGACATCAAAGCCAGCCTACTTCCTCCCTGGAACCATGCAAAGTGAGGGAGGGTTACAGCTGTGTGAAAGGAAGGGGGTAGAAAGTGCTCTTGCCTTCATGAATATTGCAGGGAATCTGAATGTTGATTAGAAGGGTCTGGAACAGGTCCTTTGCTGTATAAAAAGGGGTCAGAAATTTGGTTAGATGTCCTAGCCTGTCTCTGGGGTGGGGGGTGGGGGGTAGGACTTTGCTCAGCTGCTGTCCCACAATGGCTGAAAGTATGGCTTTTGGAGGCCAGTGTCCAGGCATGATGGTCTTGCACAGCCATGTTAACGGTGCAGAGGAGCTGGAGAGAAGATCAAAGCTTGATGTAATCTACCTTTATTTGCTTCATTCTTCTCCGAATCACCCATCAGACAGAAAATGAGATTTGATTATGCTCGGTTTATTGAAGATTTTCCAGCAAAGAAACAGACAAGCTCAATCAAGATCATTGCCCATCTCCACCTACTCCATACATATGAGGAGAATACCATTCTGCTCACCACATGGATTGTGGTACACAAATACATGAAGAGAGAAAAAAAAAATAACCTGGCTGAATCCTGCTGATAAAGGGAGAACTGTCATGATCATTACAGGAGAGGCAGTGGATTTTATGTGAGACCATCAGATTCAGAGGTTGCAGTCAGAAGTCCAGCTTGAGAGATCTCTTCCTTTGCAATTGTTCACCCATGCTACCCTGAAAGTCAAAATGAGAACATTTTAGAAGAGGGGGAAATGAGTCCCATCAGTATTTGCACCTCCACCCAGCCTGCCAGGAAGGCATAAGACACATTCTGAATTCAAACAGAGCTGTATCTTTATCACCCAATTCAAGGAGAAGATGCAACTGGAACCACAGTAATCTCAAATTGTGGGCACCTGATGGAGATAAAAACCTGAAATATATAAATATATAACTTTGTCTCCAAACAGGACAAGACCACTTTAGCGCCAGGCATTGGCTCAGAGAGTCTTCTAAGCCAAGATTGCTGTCGCCTGGCCATCAAAAGGGCAAAAGGAGATGGGGACCTTCCTTTTCCTCTACCTCTGTGGGACAGAGTAAGGAAGGGATAAATCCAGTAGGGCCCAAGAATGTCCGCACCACCTTCTCCCTAGCTAGCTGGCTCTATGGGTCCGACAGGACGCCTCTAAGTGCTCACAAGTAGAGATGGACATGAACCACAGTTTGACTGTTCAGCTGCACAGCTGTTCTGCAGGCGCCCAGGCTTTCCTTGCCCTGAATTGTCCCACTCAGTGGGAGCCCACTCAGAGAGAGCACCTGGAGCAGGCAGGTCTGGGAAGCCACATCACATGCTGCCTTGGTGTGGGTGCCTGCCGAAGGAGGTGGGGCAAAGGGAAGCTGGGAGCGCCCATGGAACAGCTGTGCAGCTGAACTGTGCAAACTGCTGAACTGTGGTTCATGCCCATCTGTACTCAAGAGGTATGCCAGTCACCACACCTCCTTCTCCAATCCCTTATGAAGATACAATATTTATAACAAAGCCGAAGAACTGTGGAGGCCGTAAACTGTATGAAGAAGGTGAAAAAAGCACTTCTCATATGATTACGCAGGGATGCATGGGTGTGTGGCTTCGCGGGACCAAAAGAAAGTTTTAAAATTACTCTGTTTTAATAAAGCATCTCTGTCTTAATATTTAAGTATACCCTGCTATTCTTAGGAGGCTACAAACCATGAAAGACCTCATGGTGCTTTCCATTTCAGGATTGATGCTGGATGAGGCCAAACTCAAACCCAACTGAATGCCTGTAGATGGGAACCTCTTTGATAACCACTAGGTGGACTACCTCTGAGAGTTCCTAAGATGTTCACAGGTGAGGCATCCATTAAGAGAGGGAGTAAGGGACAGATTCCTCATGCTGCTTGAGACATGGGTGGCTTTATTCCTCCTCCCCCTTTGTGCTATGCGGGGAGAATAACCAAAGCACTCTCAGCTAGCACTGCCAGGAGCTAACTGGGTCATGGCTTAGACTCAGCTGGTTCCTGAAACGGCTAGCTGGAAGTGAGAAGTGAAATCCTTCTTATTACTTCAATAACGTTTCCAAGCTCTGTGCCAAGCTTCCATCAAAGATAGATGCAATACTAGAGAGCAGTGAAGCCCAAGGCAGGGCCTGATACATATCTGAGAATGGGCCATGGTGAATTTGCTGGAGATTACTTCTGAATAAACATGTAAATGATTCAAGCCAAGTGTATGCACTGTTCCTTCCATTGCAAATCTTATAAACAGAGAGAGGTGGACTCACCAGGCATCCATCCTGTTGGGGTCTTGGACAACTCTCTTTGCACAGTTGATATCATCTGTGATGTCGTCATCTATGAAAGCTATGAAGAGGTTTGTCAGAAATCAGGGAGGTTAGTGGGGATTGTTAAACAGTTTATTTCCAACTATATTGTGTACAAAAGACCACTTCCAGCAAGAGCATGCAGACTGTCTGAGGGTGGAGAGAGACATTTGCCAGTATCTTGTTGCAGAACAGCTGGAGGGTGGAGGGGGAATTGTGTGAGTACTGCCCTCCCTTCCAGCCGACTCTTCTTTTTTATGCCCCTTTGTAACAGGGATGCCTCTGTTGTGCCCAGTAGGCTGTCTGCCTTGTCCCCATGCACCCTGGAGGATTACTTGGGGACAGGAGCAGTAGGGCAGCTCAAACGCAGGATAGGGTGGCCAGGAAGGACAGGATACCTGGGTGGCAGTGAGGAGGAGGAAGAGGAGTCCCAGCTGTAGGGAAAGGTGTCAGGTGAAGCTGGGTGGTGGGAGTCGGGAATAAAGGAAGAAGAGGAGGGAGACTCATCAGCTTCAGGATTAGAAGGGTGGTTAGAGGCATGGGAGGAGCTGCCTTCAGTTTTTTGCACCCTTGGGGAGAATCAGCCTTTGCTCGTCCAAGGGTCCTGGACAGGTGAGTGGGTCAGCTTTGTTCCCAGGAGAGGCTGTGGTGGTGGAGCATCCATCTCCCACCACCAATTGGACCTTTGTGATGGTGGCCAATCTGTTCAGTAGAGCCTCGCCCAGGAAAGCCAACGCTGACCCAGAAGAGGCTTTGGAGGCTGCAATGATAGCACCAGTGACTTATCTACCTGGGCCCAGAGAGAGAAGAGCAACTCCGTGGGAGGACCCCCCATTGGCCTGGCATTATCAGTCCTCATTAAGGGGGGTTGGGTTGCTGGGGCTAGTGCCTAAAACTCAGCCACAGCCATAGACTTTGGACAGCCAGGGGGTAGTGGCTAAAGCTTTGCCACTGCCCCTGGACAGTGGGGGGCTTTCACAGGGTACTAATCTCCCTGTGGACAGAGGACATGGGGGGGCTAGTGCAAGGAACTGTGCCCCCATGGGTACTGATGGGAAGAGAGGACCAAGACATGTGGACTAGGAATGAAACTTATCTTCTGGCCCCAATAAAGGCTAATTGGAACCTATCAGATCTTATGGAGTCTAGGGCGCCTATGACTGAGGAAACAATTCCAGTCATCCTGTTCCTCGGCAGGGCAGCAAGGATCACACAATTCTTGTGCTGGTCATGAAATTGTTCTGACAACTGGTTGCACTGTGGGGAACCTGCCAGAGTAGGGGGATGCTTATGTGTTGGTCCTTCTGCTCCACATTTGTGCAATAGGGTACTGGCTAGAGTTGGGCATGAACCATGCTTTGGTGGTTTGGCCCAGTTTGGTGTGGCACCCACACAGGTCTTCCGTGGGTACCACGTGCTTCCCTCCCCCACCTCCTCTGCACACTTGCCCACTCACCGGCTTCAGCACACCTCCTCTGCTTTCTCTGAGTGATTGCCCACTCAGATGAGGCTGCGGGGGAGAAAGCCCGTGACGCTGTGGGTGAGTGGACACTGGGGGCTTATATTACCCTTCCAGAGCCCACAAATTAGCTTACTTTCCCCTCCCTCCCTCCCACAACTGGTTTTCAGGATTTAAGTCCAGTCTACCTGAATCACAGCTCTCCAACACTGATATACTTTCAGGTCTAATGCTCACTTATCTCTAACATTTGTTTCTTCCCATAGTGGCTTTTCAGAATGAAAAGCAGCATTCCTTTGCTCAGTGCCACCAAGGTGTTCTCGGCTACACCTTCTTCCTGCCCCATAATGAATGGCCAATGGGATGATGAGAATTGTAGTCCAAAATGTATGGGCCACGCCAAGTTGTCCATGTATTCCTGCAGAATTTTGAATTTCTTGTTAAATTCCTTTAGCTGCACAGTAGAAGTACAGCACATGAAGTTCAAAATAAAACTGCAATAAATATTCTGCTACAGAAGTGCTCAAATTCCTAGCCCATATATTGAGATAACTCTTTCAGGCTTTCCCTTTTTTGGGATGGTTTTCAACTGCCAGGACTTTATGTCTGTGGAGAGAGATTTCATTGAATACAGGTAAAGGTAAAGGTTCCCCTTGACATTTAGTCCAGTCGTGTCCAACTCTAGGGCGCGGTGCTCATCCCCGTTTCCAAGCCATAGAGCCAGCGTTTTGTCCGAAGACAGTTTCCGTGGTCACGTGGCCAGCGCGACTAGACACGGAACGCTGTTACCTTCCCACCGAGGTGGTACCTATTTATCTACCTGCATTTGCATGCTTTCGAACTGCTAGGTTGGCAGGAGCTGGGACAAGCGACGGGAGCTCACTCCGTCGCGTGGATTCGATCTTACGACGGCTGGTCTTCTGACCTTGCAGCACAGAGGCTTCTGCGGTTTAACCCACAGCGCCACCACGTCCCTCTCATTGAATAAAAGTACACAACAAAATTATGGATTCTTTGGATGTTTGGCAATTGTTCCTTCAAATGTTAGGGACACGCATTTTTAAACAGATAATCATTCTCATGTATTATAGCATGTACCTCATTGGATCATGTCACATCACGGTGTCATATCATATTGCCAGTGATGGGGACTTGAGTTGCAGGACTTGCTGTCAAATCTGACTTAGTTGCACTGGTGACTCGACTCGGACTTGACTCAGGTTTGGTTTTTTTCAATTACCCAAACTTGACTCGCAACTGGGAACTCACCCACCCCTCCCTTTTTTTGGGGGGGGGACGACTTGTTTTTAATAGAGACTCAGACTTGGGGCTTGGGACTTGATACTAGGTACCAAAGATTCTGACTCAGACTTGGGACTTGGACCCAAAGACTTGCCAACATCCCTGCATATTGCATCATTTGATGCCTACTCTGAAATCCTGTTGGATGGCATCTAGCTGTGTAGTGGTAAGAATTGCTGCAGGTGAGAGGCTTCCGTTTCCAATTCCAGGGTGCATGCAACTTTATCACAGTGGCTGCAGGCCAGTCTTAAATTGCAACTAGTGTGAGCCCATTTCAATCCATGGAACTTACGGTGGAGTCAACTCTAGAGATGGGGACGAATCGGAAAAAATGGTGCTTCGCTGGGATTCGTCATTCGTCAAAGTTGGTCGAAGCAACAAATGGTCGAAGCGACAAAGCACCAAATTTTAGCAATAAATTGACAAATATTTGTCAATTTGTCATTAAAACACAATGTCCTGTCGAACAGCTGATCGGCGGGACATTGACAAGCAAGGCTGGCTGTGGGAACAGAACCAGTTTCTGTTCTTGCAGCTAGTCTGCTTGATTGGTGGGACATTGAGAAGCAGGTTGGCTGTGGGAAGGCAAGCCCCGGGTTCAATTCCTGCAGCCAGCCTGTTTGTTAGTGACCCAACCATCAGGTGATCGTCAGGTCATTGACAAGCAGGCTTGCTGCCTCTACTTCAACAGATGGGCAAAAGAATGTCTTTTCTCGTGGAGGACTAAAGGATGGGGAACACAAAGAACAGTGGAAATTAGTTTTCCTTTTGTGGGGGGGGGCAATATGTTGAAGACAGTGACTGGAGGGAGAAGAAAGGAAACCTTCATTGAGAAACTTCATCCTCCCCACCCACTCCAGTTTGGAAAGGTTCACAGGCTGTCAGTCTTTTCAGTCCATCGTACTAGCACGTTGCCTACCATTGCAGGAGCTTCTGCATCCATCAGCTGTTGTGCCTTGTCCGTTGGAACACCACCAGCGGCTGTTGAGCTGAAAAATCCCATAGTCGTTACTGCCGTCGCTGTTTGGCGGCCCCACAGCCCTGCTGTTGTATCTGCTCTCATGATAAGCCATGCAGATCCCTGGAACAAAAAGAACACAATAAAGTGAGCTAAAATTGGTAATCTTTTACAGGGGGACAGGGACCAAAATGCCCCACACCTAATCAGTAAAGAATTTAAAAGCAATCCTTAAATTGTTAGCAAAATATATAGATTTTTAAAAAATAAACCATCAAGTCAATTCTAACTTATAGCAACCCTTGATAGAAGCAATTTCCCATTCCCTTCTTCTGGGGCTGTCCTGGGACTGTGCAGCTTGCCAAAGGCCATGCAAGCGGGCTCTTCTGGCATACACAGTGGGGAACTGAACTCCCAACATTTGGCTCCACAACAAGATATCTGAATCACTGAGCTGTGCAGCCAGCTTAACTATATAGATAAGCACCTGTTTTTTTCTCTCTCTCTCTTTGTGTGTGTGTGTGTGTGTTTCTTGCATTTCACTGTCAGTAGTTCCTATGGTTGTTGAAATCGCTTCTTTCCTGGAGAGCAGAGGGTGGAGGAATCTCTGGTTCATCTCATGCTGGAGAAAGCATTTGAGTACAGCCCTGACAGGCACGGATTTCAAGGGCTTGTAGGCAGAAGCTTGTTACGAGGGGAATATTTGCCATAGCAGGAGGAGGAGGAGCAGGTGCTGCCACCTCATATCTTACAGAAGGATCATAAAACCATTCAGTCCTGTGGAGTCTGCAAAGCACAGCCCAGCTCCTCTCTTGCCAAAGAAAACAAGGGTAGGTAGCGCCATGGTACGAACCACCTTATTTAAACTGGGCTCAAACGCAGTGATACAACAGTGTGACATCTGTATCCGTCTCACCCTACTGGTAAGGGGGCAGGTCACTGTTTGCCTTCTGCCTGGAAGTCCAATGAAACATTTTAGCTCAGATTTTGTTTCTCTCTCTCTCTCTCTCTCTCTCTCTCACACACACACACACACACACTCCTCCCCACTCTCTTTTTTTGTGTCAAAGTACAGGCACATTCTTGCTGAAAATGAGCATTAAAGTATATTAAATATTGAGAACATTGGGTTCTTTTTAAGAAGAAAGGCGAGATAAAAACATTTAAAATAAATAAATAAATAAAATAAGATGGGACAGAAAATGCTACACACACACAAATATTCAGAGGAAACACACACACACACACACACACACACACACACCCTCCATATATATGTCATACACATGGTAGGGAAACATAAATTAACAAGATACAGTAAGAGTAACAAGAGATTTAATAATGTCATGGTTGGTGTTGAGAGTCCACAATGTCTTGTAGGTAGTGCTGTGTCTGGCCATCAGTGATATCTTATACAGTCCAGAATAAAAAAGGAAATGTCTTGAAGATTATAGCCACGTGAATTCATCACATCAGCCAGAGAGAACCACCAGAATATGAACTTATGCTCACCAGGCAAAAACATTAATCTAACTATCAGTTTGGCACAATCGGCTATTTCTACATGGCAAATGAATCAAATTATAAACCCTAATCTGAGAGAAAGGGAGAATGAACTTACAGTTGCCCAGGCTGTAGCCGTAGTAGCCATCCATTCCATGCTGATTCAGAATTGAAGCCAGCTCACATTTCTCAAATACTTTGGCTTCATTCACTGCAACAAGGAGGCCGAGAAGGGTGACGGCCAGAAGAGCTTTCATGGCTGCAGCTTTCGGAAGGATGACCTGTGGACTCCTTCAGATCGCAAGTGGCTTTTATAGCCCCCACCTTTGCCTCTGGCTACATGGCAAACAGAATATTGATTGTGAAGCAGAATATTTAGCAATGGTTTAAAAGACAGAGAGGGAGAGAGAGAATTAGAAAGAGAGAAAGGCATGTTACAATTCTGGATCAACTGGTGCTATGACTTCTTTGGACAATTGAATAAGGAAATAACAGCTGGGACAAAAAAAAGCAACTTAGGAATGTCCCCTCATTGAATTTTAATTATCACTTTCAGCTGAATAAGAATTTATCTGTGAGTTGCCTTGGTTCCTTTCACTGGGAGAAAGGTAGCATAGAAATAAAATAAGGAAATAAATAAAATAAATAAATGGAAATATGGACATAAAAAATCCCAACCAATTAAGAAGTATCCTATGATGAAGAACCTTCAGTTCTAGAGGTGAAGTGAAAGCTGCTGTGCTAGAACTAGGAAGAAATAAATTACCAAGGGTGGACAGAATACCAATAGAATGGTTTCAAGCTACAAAGACTGAATCTGTCATAATCCTAATAAGAATATGACAACAAATATGGAAAACAAAGCAATGGCCCACAGATCATTCAATATAAATTCCAATCCCCAAAAAAGGAGAAGCCAAGGAGTGCAGTAACTATACGGCAATTGCTTTAATTTCCCATGCAAGCAAAATGACGCTCAAAGTATTACAACAAAGGCTTTTACCTTATATGGAGCGAGAAATGCCTGATATTCAAGATGGATTATGAAAAGGAATAATCACTCAAGATCATATTGCAGATATCTGTTGGGTACTGGAGCACACCAATGAATTTCAGAAGAAGATCAATCTATGCTTTATAGACTATAGTGAAGCCTTTGTGCAGATCATGAGAAACTATGGGTTGTTCTGAAAGAAATGGGTGTAACTCAGCACTTGATTGTCCTGATGTGAAACTGTCTATCATGGACAAGAAGTTACTGTTAGGACAGTACAGGGAGAGACAGAATCATTTCCTATAGGCAAAGGTGTCAGATAAGGGTACATTTTATCTCCTTGATTTGTTCAATCTGTACGCAGAACATATCATATGGAAAGCCGGACTAGATTCAGATGAAGGAGGAGTGAAAACTGGTGGAAGAGACATCAATAATTTAAGCTATGCAGACGACATTCTCTTACTGGCAGAAAGCAGCAATGACTTGAAAGGGCTTTTAAGGAAAGGAAAAGAAGAAAGTGCCAAAGCAGGACTGCAGTTGAATATTAAGAAGGCAAAAATCATGACTATGCAATGGTGAGTGCCCACTCAGAGGCAGCATCCCAGCTTCCTTGCCCTGCCTCCTCTGGGCTTTGCCTCTGAGTGGGCACCTACTAGAGGGGGCAATGCATCAAACCACCAAACACCTGTTGCTGTGGTAAATGAAGTGGGATGAACTGTCGAACCAGCAGTTCGTGCCCATCTCAACTTGCACAGTATAAAACAAAAACACCTAAGAGGAAGGTCGGCTGATATTTCTTTTGCACAAGTGGCATGTTCTAAGAGTCCAGTTTTTCTAACAAGGTTACTAAACGTTAGGAAGCAGAGTAGAGGCTAGGTGATGCAAGCATCTGCCATTTCTGGAGATGACCAACAAATAAGAAAATCCAGAATAGGTAAGGGAATGTTGTTCCTGGAGGTGTTTTGTGGGCTAGTTGCATAGTTCCCCTCTAGTGCAATGGGATGGGCGAATCTCATTGGGCTGCCCTACTGGGCAGTTTTTCACAATATTTTCTGCCTGGAGTGTGTATTGGAATGTTGCTCTGCGGGGTGTGTGTGTGTGTGTTATTGTGGTTATTTGCATCCGTCCCCTCTAGTCAAATGGGACAGGTGAATTTTGCTGGGTTGTTCAGCTCAGAAGTCACAATTCCGGGCTGTTTTCCGTAGTATTGATTTTCTAAGCAGAACAGGTACCGGAATGTTTTTCCTGGGGGCATATTGTGCCTCAGTGCATTCGTCCACTCTTGTTGGAAGTGATTGGTGAATCTGGGTGGGCTGTTCTACTGTTTTTTCCCCAAAACTGATTTTCTGCCCAAGACAGATACTGGAATGTTGTCCCTGAAGAGATGATTTGTGGCTCGGTATATCTGTCTCATGTAGTCATGCATGTGTTGTGAATTTGGTTGGATTATTCTACTTGGAAGTTACTGTTTTTGACCAATGTGTTCCATTCTGGTGAGTTTGGGAGCAATAAGGGGTTAATTAAAAGTAATATTTTTTAGGTTTGAGGTCTAAAATATTGTTCTGATGTTTGTTCATCACATCCCACTATTTTTGACATCAATTGTTATCAAGAAACCCCCCATTCTACTCTTCTATTCCCTTCCAGTGTTGATCTGATCCCAATCAAAATATATGTCGTATGCTATCAATGTCCTCTTACAAGAGCCGGCCTTGAAGTGGCCTGTGGGAATGAAAGCACTGAACATATTCTACATATTTCTTCTTCTGTATATTCTCAGGGAAATAATGACTGATGATGTGATTAGGTGTAACAACATAATCCTGTTTCCGTTTCTGAAGAATGCTTAGCATAGTGGTCATTCTTGTAAAGCTAAAGAACTGATAAAACACCAAAACCATTTAAAACCTCCAGTTTGAAGAGGTGTGTCTTCCCACTCCTCCTAAAAGAAGCAAGAGTGGGAATGGACTGCTACGGTGGCAGCGTTGCCCTCTAGAGCCTGAGGGCAACGGAGGAGAAGACCCTCTTCCCCATGCTTGCCAAGAGGGCCTCCAGCAGTGATGGCATTCTCAAGAAGACCTCAACTGAAGTCTTAATATCTGGAGACCTTCACAATGGGACTGAAAGTCCTTTAGCCCTCAGTTTAGGCAGGTTTTTCCTTTTGAGATTTTATCTAGCTTTCCCTTTTTATTATAACGTTGCTCTTTTGGGGGTCAGGGTCTAGTAAGGTCTCTCTAATGATGGAACTGCTGCAGAATTTTGAATTTGTGGCAAAATTCTCTCCCCACCCCCAACCCATCCAAATGAAACACTGTGGCCCAGAAAAGCAACTTCCAAGTAGGATAATTGAACCAAATTCATGACACGCGGGACTCGATGGAGGAGATGCAGCAAGCCACACGTCATCCTCAGGAACTCCATTCCCATTCCCATTCCGAGCAAAAATAAATTGATATTGCAAAAAACAGCGCAGAACAGTGACTACTGAGTAGGGAAGTCCAACGAAATTCACCTGCCCCATCTGGCTAAAGGGATCTGATGCAACCAGTTCCAAAACACCCACTGGAACAATGTTCCACTACCCACTCCATAAAGAAATCAATATTGGGGTTTTTTTTGGGGGGGGACCTAGAACAGCAACTTCAGAGCAGGACAGCCCAATGAAATTCATCTGCCCCACCTAATGAGAGGAGACTTATGAAGCAAGCCACAAAACAGCCCCAGGGACTACATTCCAGCACCTGTTCCAGTCAGAAAGTCTGTATTGCACAAAATAGCCCAGAACGGTGATATTCCCATGTCGCATCAGATGAGAAGAGAATGGTGTAACCAGGAAGCACATTCCAGGACCCATTACAAGCTGGAAGCCAAAATTATGCAAAACAGCTCAGACTGGCAATTTCCAAGTAAGACAGTGTGCCAACATTCCCCCGTCCTATTGCAATCGAGGGGAGAGATGCAACCAGCCACAGTATAGCTCCAGGAATCACATTGCAGGGCCTGTTCTGGGTTTAAGTGCCACATTTTCAAAAAGGCCCACTGGTGATATCAACCAATTCATTAGTCACACATGACTGGAAGGGAGTAACACATCAAGCCACTGACCTTCCACAGGGACCACAGTTCACATAGAAAAACAGATGGTGGCTGTATGCTTTCTTCCAGCCTTCCCAGGCCCATCACTTTGGTTTAGCTTGTAGAAGAGAAGACTGAGAGGCCGTGTGTTGTTGTTCTGTGCCTTCAAGCTGTTGATGCTTGGTTTCATTTGTCTTGTGCAGCAGTTGATTTTCATTGAACTGTCCTATCCAGAAGTCGATCTGGACTGACTCTTGCAATATGGATTTTGTGCCTAGAACAGGTACAGGAATGTTGTTCCCAGGGGCGTTTGGGGGCTGGTTGCCTCTGTCCCTTCTCACTAGATGGGAAGACGGAATTTCATTGGGTTGTTGTACTCCGAAGCCTCTGTTCTGGGCTGGGTTTTTTTTTTTTTTTTTTTGCAATATTGATTTTTTTCTCTCTCCTGGAATTGGTCCTGGAATGTTGTTCCTGAGGATGATTTAGGGCTTGCTGTACCTTGTCTAATCTAGATACACATGTGTCATGTTTGATTATGCTACTCAGAAGTTGCTTTTCCAAGCGTTGTGTTTCATTCTGGTGGGTTTGGGGACAATAAAGACCTTATTTTGGTTTGAAGTCTGAAATCTTCTTCAGATGTTTGTCTGTTGCATCCCACTGTTTTTGGCATCAATTTTTATTAAGATCTCCTTGTTCTGCCCTGCTCCATTTTGTTCTGGTTTTTACCTAGTCCCTTTAGCACACTGTTAAAACTTTTCTCAAACTCACTAAGAAATGAAAGTACAACCTTTCTCTCTCTCCTCTGATTAATAATATGATCTTTTTGATAATATGATACTTGGCTCCAAATGTAGGGAGTGTATGTCTTAGAAATACACAGTTCTTTTCTGCACAGAACTGGAATTTTGCAGGACGCTTTTCCTTCTTTCGTTATATGCTTTGCACTCATTCTATTTTATTTCTTTTAATTGGTCCCTGAGTCATTGACATTTCCAGCTTCATCTTTCACTTCTCCCTCTTTCCCCTACTCTTAATTCTCTTAAAGTTCTACCACCATTCAACCCCACAGAAAGTGGATATTCTTTTTCCTCATAGCTCATTCTGTAACCCCCCTGAGCCCTCTGCTTTCCCTCTTGCTACCTACCCTCGCTTTTTGCAGTTTTTGAAACTTCTTGCTAAATTATGCAAAGTTGGATCATCTGAACACAAAATTGCTACCTTTCGACTCTCAACATTTGCTTTCCCCCCAACCACCTGGATCAGGTTGGAACACCCTCATGCACTAAACTAGGAAACAAGCAGTCACCAATGAACAAAGAAAACCAAACCTCAGGACAAGAGGGCTGTTATGTGTGTGGCAAAGTCACTCCCACAGTGCATATCACTGTATATGTCAGAAAATGATCTCAATTTGGCTTCATGGGACACATGAGAAAGTGGAGTGATTAAGAACGAAACCTGCTGGAATAGAAAACCCCTCACGTTGGGACTAGGGCCTTCTCATTTTTATGTGCTTTTAAGGTGTTTTTTTAAAAAATAATTTTAACTGATTATTTTAATAAATACGTTTAATTCTTTTTTAATGCAATAATTTGTTGTGTTTTAAACTGGCTTTGTCTTTTAATAATTTATGAGCCCTCTTGGGCCCCATAATTGGGAGGAAGGTGGCGCAGAAGTATAATAAATAAATAAACAATAATAATAATAAATATGGCAAAGCTGGAGCAGAAGTGCCGTGGAAGTGAATGGAATGGAGCGGTACGATATACGAGAACTGAAAGGGTGAAAGCAGACCCTTGATAATAAAAATTCATGCCCAAACAACACACAAGAACATTTTTTTAAAAAAAGCGAATCAATTCAATATTGTTCTTTTATGAACTCTTTAATACCTCCAAACCAGCTGGAATAGAACAGAAACCCTGGAACAATAGGTTAGGAGTAGGACAAGCCAACCAACTGGAATGTGGTCCCTCTGGGTGTTTTGTGGGTTGTTGCACCAGTCTTCTCTGAGACTGTGAATTTGATTAGCTTCTTCTACTCAAAAAGTGTTGTTCCAGACCATTCTGGTCCATTCTGGCTCATTTGCAGGTATTAAAGAGTTGATAGAAGAGTGATAGTTGATGGGTTTGGGTTTGTTTTCTAAAAAACTGTTTTGATGTCTGCCAATCACATCACAATGGTTTTGGCACCGTTTTTTTTAATCATCAAGTGGTTGTTCTGGACCATTTTGTTCCATTCCATTCCATTCCATTCTGTATTGTTCTGGCTTCTACCTAGACCCCTTCACATCTGTACAGCAGTAAAAAGCATTGTAATTTCACTGTAACTCATATGGAAGAAATCAGGAGAACACAATTTGCATGCTGCAAATTTAAACTGGAGACATAAAACACCAAAAACTGGAGGAGGGCTGGCATAGACCCTATCCTCAAAAAGGAGGAATTTGGGAAATACAGACTACTCAGACTGACACCCATCCCAGGGAAAAATCTGGAACAGATTATAAAGCAGTCACTCTGCAAGCACCTTGAAAACAATGCAGTAATAACTAGAAGCCAACACAGATCTGTTAAGAACAAATCCTGCCAGACCAATCTGATCTCATTTTTTGATCTGGTAACCTCCCTGATAGACAGTGGGAATGTTGTAGACATCATATATCTTGACTTCAGCAAAGCCTTTGGCAAAGTGCCCTATTATATTCTTTTTTTAAATTTTCTTTTTATTATTGTTATTATTTATAAAATCCATCCATGCTTATTTCACATCGTGTCACCTGGGTTCAGCTTATAATCATTTGTTAATACAACTACAATACATATTAAGCTCTTAATCTTTACGACGTGCTTCTAACCATTGATAAAACAAGTTCCATGTTTGATAATATTCTGCATCTTCCTTTCCTTTGATTTTCAGTGTCAGTCTATCCATTTTGGCGCAGTCCAATATCTTATTAATTATTTCTTGCTCTGTAGGTGTTTCTTCATTTTTCCAGTATTGTGCGAATATAATCCTTGCGGCTGTTAAAATATGCAGTATTAAATATATATTTTGTTTATCAACACTTTCTGGTATTATACCTAATAGAAAGAGTTCTGGCTTAAAATCTACATGTTTTATATTCTGATTATAAAACTAACTAGGTGTGTTTTTGGGGCCCTGTGAGTTAGCAAGTTGGTCACAGCCTCAAAATAGGATGCCTCCAGGAGGGCCCTTTGCTGAATAGATGTGGTCATGGATGCAGAAGACATGCTAACCGCCAAGTGTATGAACAACAAGCCTGTGGAGTGAGGTCGGTGGCACAGAAACCTGTCCATCACCCTGATGGGACAGCACTATCAATGCCTCCCCACCCCTTCTGGTTGGTCTTTGACTTATCATGGGGACAACATTGTGCAGGCTTGGGCTTCAACCAAGGGACTTTTGGATGCACACTTTCTGCATCAGGACAGCAACATTGAAAGTGGGCTTCCCGCAGGACAGGATCCAGGCCTTGGGTAGGCGGTGATTGGCCCTTTACAAAGGGTCATTAGGTCACAGCTAACACATGTTCATTAACAACAACTCTCCCCCTTTTCTTCCATTTTTCTTCATTTTCTTTTATCTTCTGTAGCTGCAGGAAACCCATGGTCCACAGGGCTTTTTAGACACAGCATTGTATATTGGGCCAAACAGTATGCATCCAGAATTTCCTAGGCTCCTCATCTTGGATGGGAAAATCAGCTACATATTAGATGGTTTGGCCATGGGGGCTATGCTGGGAATCCCTGATGCCTACCCTAAAGGTGTACCTGCAGTATTACCCATACCTGGACACCCTCCTGTTCCAGCTGGGTGAAAATAATCTCCTATCATACAAGAACTTGGATCTGATGCTAGCTTTGGAGGAGGATGTGGCAGAGGGCAAACAACCCTGGGAGCACAGATTGAGCATGGCAGAAAGTCACACGAGCAGCAGGCTGCCTCATTAAGAGGAATGGTGGCTTATAGCTGCACCATAGGGGCATTGTTTACTCAAACCTGGGACTATACATGGAAGATGGTGTGTATCTTTCAGATACTGGCCAGGAGATCTAGTCACAAGAAGTTCAGGTGGCCTATTGGTATGGCTGCAGTGCTGATCGTTTGGTGGAAGGCTGGCAGGGGCAGCGTGACCCCCAGTTGACTTTAGAGGCAATTTGACACATAGGAACAGATCCTTGGAGGAGATGGGTATTCAGCCCCAGTCCCTGGCAAGTCATTTCCCCATCCTCTGTTACAGTGAAGGACAATGGTGGGTGGGAAATGGACATGGACAGGCCCAGGTTGGGTAAGTGGCCCAAGCTCCCCCTACTGGACATCCAGGAGTCCCTGCCCACTCTAGTGGTTCTGTGTCCGGGAAAGGTGCACATTGTAGGTCAACAACTCTGTGGTTACCCAGTAATGTGCTGGGATGGTGGAGATCAGATGACGGGCTTGTTATCTGATCTGGATCTGCTCCTTATGTTGCTCCAATACTGTGAAGGGATGCCCTTTTTACCCACTTCTTACTACTTAACGTTTTCCAATAAAACTTTTAACTGTACCAAGGTGTGGATGTCCATTTGTGTGGAGGGAGCAGGTGTGTGTATGTGCCCAGGTTATCTCACCTGAGACAGGAACTATTTTCAGTTATTTCCTTCTGGATCAAGCAGGAAAGTGTCCAGAAGTGATTCTCAGGGAATGGCCCTTAATTGAACTCATGTTACATTAACCCTTTGGACTCAAAGATAAAAGATTAATTTATTACCTAAGAAACTATATAGGATCATCTAGGTCAAATTGCATAAGCACACTGTAGGAAAAAGGAGAGAAGAGAGAGAGGTACAGTCAACAACCACCTAATTCCCACCATGAACCGCCACCTTCTAAACCTAGATAAAATGAAATAAATATTCTTCCTTTCCTTCAGTCCTTTTTTCAGAGCAAGGTAATATATAATATACGCAGGATACCAGACAAGCATAAGAGTTTGTGGAAAATCATAGGTAATAGACCCCTGATTTTGAGAGATAAAATGAATTAGTGTTGTAGCCTGAAATGAAGATATGAGAGGCAAGTATGGGCTGAAAGGTCATACCATTATATATATATCATATATATATCATATATAAAGTATATAACACACACATATACATGTTATATATAATATATATGTTATGTACAGTGGACCCTCGACCTACGGACTTAATCCGTATTGGAACGGTGGCCGCAGGTCGAAAAGTCCGTAGGTCGAGGGTCCATTTCCCATAGGAATGCATTGAAAACCCATTAATCCGTTCCGGCCCAAGAAAAAAATACCCCCCCTCAATAAAAATAAAAATAAAACACTGCAAGCCCCTGGGGCTGCAAAAAACAAAACAAACACAAACATAACCCCACCAGCCCAATCCCACCCTGCAAAAGAAAAAAAAACAGTTAAAAAAAAGCAAAAAGCAGCACCTTACCTCCACCGCCGCGACCGCCGCTGCCAGGAGGCCTCCTGGACTCTAACCTCCGCTGCCGGGCCAGGGCTCTGGCCGCCGCTGCTGGGCCTGGCCTCCGCCACTGGGCCAGGGCTACGGCCACCGGGCCTGGCCTCCACCGCCGCCTTTCTCCCCCGCCGCGCGGCTTCTCCACTGCTGAAACCACCATCGGGCGCAGCCCTTTGGGAGAAGCCGGGCGGTGGGGGAGAAAGGCGGGACCGCGGCTTCTCCCGAAGGGCTGCCCCAATGGCGCTGGAAGCCCGGGAGGCTGAGCCCAGCCGGGATGGTCTGGCGGCTCGCCTCCTGGCGGCGGTAGCAGCAGCGGTGGAAGCCCAGGAGGCTGAGCCTCCCTTTTCCAAACCGTTGGGGCGAAAGAGCTACAAAGAAGCAGCCTCTTCGCCACCAACGGTTTGAATTTCCCGCCCTTTTTCCCTGCCTTTTTCAGTCCCTACGTCGAAGCTCCGGCCACAAGTCGATTTAAAATTTTGTGGCCGGAGCTGTCCGTACGTCGAAAAGTCTGTAAGTGGGGACGTTCGTAGGTCACGGGTCCACTGTATGTGTGTGTGTGTGTGTGTGTGTGTGTGTGTAAATAACATATATATATATGTTATATATATTTGAATAAGTCAATGAAGGCTATATACATGAGTAGGTCTTTAAATGAAGACTACATATATAGTCTTCATTTAAAGACCCACTCAAGTACCTGGAATCGAAAGTAAACAACACAAAGTGATCTCTCTCTCCCCCAATCTCTTTCTCTCTCTATCTCTCTCTGTGTGTATGTGTGGATTGCTAGTGAATAGAGATGGGGACGAAGTGCCAAATCGCACATAACCATGAATTGCCCCCCTCAGTGACCTGACGAACAACGAATCAATTTGTCATTCGTCAGGTCTTTTTTTCCTCCCAATTGTAAGAGATCTCCAACATGCATTTCTAATTTGATGTAGACATCTCTTCAATTTGTCTGAAACAAACCATTTGCTTCTGGAGTTGGATTTGTGCAAATCCGAAAGCCATTCCCTAATTTCAGTTGTGTGTACTGCAAAGGGCAATCAACAGGTGTACTATTGCCATGAGTCGCATCAGTGTTAAGGTTTTTCCATCTGTGAACTCTTTGGGAATAGATGCAGTGCCTTTTTATTCACTTATTCTGTTTTACAGCTGTTCCCAGGCCCTCACCCCTCTTTTCATACAACAGCGTCTTGTAGGAAATATATTTTCCTCTTAGTGCCTGGGATACCCAGTAAATTAAATACCTAAACCTAAAGGGTTCCCAAGGATAGTGTTGATTTTCCTTACCATTTTTAGCATGGTATTTGTTTGATTCTTTAAAAATATTTCCATATACTGTTTTTAGCTTCTAAATATTGTCTTTGAATGATATAAACTGCCTTGGCTCCTTTTTAAGGAGAAAGCTGAGGTAAAAATATTTGAAAGAAAGAAAGAAAGAAAGAAAGAAAGAAAGAAAGAAAGAAAGAGTGAGGGAGGGAGGGAGGGAGGGAGGGAGGGAGGAGTTTATAAGACTATGGGATGCAGCTTCATCTGTCATATTAAAATTGTTTTGCTTCTGCTGTTTCTTAATTTTAATTATATGCTTATTATCTTTGGTGACATAAAATCCACCTTATTTCTAATTATTTTAAAGTAACACTTACTGAGGTTTTGTGATTATTTCTCATTATGAATTAAGAATGTTGTGTTTCGTTAAAAGAGGGTTGAATGATGGTAAAGGAGAATGTAGAGTGGATGTTCTTGAAAATCGAAAATCTGGAACCACTCATCTACAAAAAACACCATATAGCATGCTCAGTCCAGCTCAACACACAATGTGCATTGGTTTTGGAAGAGAAAAACCAAAACGCCAAAAATGCAACAATAAATGTTTATCACTTACTTTACTTATAAAAATTTATTCCCAGCAATTACACCTTATCGGATTTATTGGAATGCACTCTGGTGCAGAGAATGATGGTGATGATGACAACAACAACTGCTGCTACTACTATTGCTTTTGGCACCTCTGTACAATAAAGTTTTGCATACTCTTTTTTTTATTCCTACATTTTTCTTTGGGTTAGCTTCCAGAAGGCCTCCTTTACATCCCTGTTTCTCAGGCTGTAGATCAGAGGGTTCAGAGTGGGGGTTAGAATTCCATAGACAACTGATATGATCTTTTCCTGGTCAGAAAAAGATTTCTCCTTTGGCTTTAAATACATGATCATGATGGTCCCATAAAAGATGCTGACCACAGCAAGGTGAGAGCTACAGGTAGAGAAAGCTTTCCTACGACCCTGTGCTGAGCGGATGCGACGGACAGCCAGGCCTATACGCCCATATGTCAAAACTATAAAGCCAAAGGGTGGTAGCAGGATAAAAAAGCTAGAAATATGCATGAAGAGCTCACTGGTGTGGCTCTCAGAACAATCCAGTCTGAGGAAGGACTGCAGCTCACAGCCGAAATGGTTGATTACATGTTGGCCACAGAGGTCTGTAGGCTGCAGCAAGGCATTGATCAGGGTTAACAGGAAAGTGAGGCTCACCGATGCCCCCACCAGACCAATGCAAACTGACCAGTTCATGATCTGCATATAGTGTAGTGGGTGGCATATAGCTACAAAGCGGTCATATGCCATGATAGCCAGAACAACACATTCCATTGAAACAAATAACACACCAAGATACATCTGTGACAGGCATCTGGTGAAGGAAATCACAGGCATGTAGATGAAGCAGTTGGCCATAATCTCAGGAACTGTATTGTTGATGAGGGTGAGGTCTACGAAGGAGAGCACACACAGAAAGAAATACATGGGGGTGTGAAGCCGGGAGTCCACAAGAATCAGGAGGACAATAAGACCATTCCCAAGAACACAGACGAGGTACAGCACCAAGAGAAACCAAAAGAAGACAGCCTGAGCTCTGGGGTGTTCAGATAGTCCAATTAAGATGAACTCTGTCATCATGGTTTGATTAAAAGTGGCCATTAGTTGATATTCCGAGCCTTGCCGTTCCCTGTAGGCAAAAATGAATGAAGTGTTGTTAGAGAAGCAAGTGAAAGATAACTGAGATGGTTTATAATTTTTAAAAACTGGGCTTCTTTCTAAGGGTTTGTTTGCTCAGAAGAATGACCTTTCTCCTGAGGTCAGAATCCAGCATAGAAGACAAGCATGCTGAATAGAGATGGGGACGAAGCGCCGAAATGGCTCTTCATCTTGGTTCATGGGTTATCAAACTTGACAACCCATGAACCACAAATTGTCCCCCAGTGGCCCGACGAACCATGAATCAATTTGTCAGTTTGTTGGGTCTTTTTCTTTTAAAGACAGACCGTGGGGCTATCTAAAAAAGAAAAAAAGCCCTGGCCCCCACAGCCTTCCTACACCACGCGGCATAGGAAGAGAGGGGAAGGGATTGAAGGGCTGGATTACTTTGCAAAGGCAGCAGGGCTGGATGATCACTTAGATCAGGCTATGCTCCTCTTCCTATCCCTGCCGGGGCATAGGAAGAGGAGTAAAGAGGGACCCAAACAACCCCCATCCCACCCCTGCTGTCTTTGCAAAGGGAGCAGCGGGGGGGGGGGGGGTCGCTTTGATTCCACTTTGATCCCTTCCCTCCTCTTCCTATGCCGCGCGGGCATAGGAAGAGGAGGAAAGGGGAACCAAGCCATCCCCCAGGGAAAACCCCTCTCTGCTTATGCCCCAGAGGAACAGCTGATCCGCGGGGGCATAAGCAGATAGGGAACGAAAGGACGAATATAAAAGGGTTATATTCGTTGCTTCGTATTCATTGGGGTCTCTGGATCCCAAGAATACGAAGCAATGAATATCTGACAAATCAGGAATATTTGTTGAATATCCCGATTTGTTTTTATATTTGTCCCCATGTCTAATACTGAATTATTTAGGCTGCTGTCTAATGCGGAGTTACATACTCTGAATTCAGAGTTAACTCTGGTTCAACAGTATATTATACTCTGTGGTATAGCATAGTTTGCCAGCACCTGGGGCAAGGCAAGTATTGTGCTCCCTATCCTGTATGCCTCCCTCCCAATGAAATGAATGGGGAGGGGCTAACAATCCCATCTATTCCCTGCCACCATCCCCAGCTGTCCCGTGGCATGTAGCTTCAATGTCCCTAGAGAGTGGCCACTTCCTTGCTCTTTAAAAATCACTGCCCACTGAGTTATTAAGCAAAGAGTAAGTCACACACGTCTGTGACCAAGAAATGGCACCTCCACCCCGGACACCCAGGGAGAATGTCTGCCTGCCCACGCACCCACTGCTGCCTCCAGAGGAGCCCTTCTGAAAACCTGGGAAAGGGACGGATGCCTACCACCACAAGCCTGCCCCTCCCAGCTGTCCAGGCAGGACCACTGCTCCTCCGGACAGGACATGCCTTTAAACTGATGAGATGGATGGTGGATCGCCTGCTGGCCCCGGGGCTGCTGTCAGGGTTGCTCTGGAGCCGGGCCCTAACCTCAGAGCCTCCCTGAGATGATGGTGAGGGCTGCCTGCTGAGGAAGCCCCTTCCCCTGAGAGCCTTTTTCCTCCAGGATTGGTGTCAGACAGGACACGTGTGGAGGAGCTCATTCAGGGCTACTGGTTGACTCCTGGGAGGGGCTCGCTCTTCCCTGTTCTCTCCCCCTTGGCTCAATGTTCCCACAGGCGCCTTCCACAAAGCCCCTCACCAGACGTGCATCCCTTGAGACCTCTGTGATGGTAAGGGGCCTGGGAGGGGGTCGGCTGCGAAGGGACCCTTCCTACTGCCTTCCCCAGGAGCTTGGAAGAGTGAGCCCGGGCACCTAGACCCCCAGGCTTGCCCAACTGCTGTGCTTCTCGACCTGCCTAGTTAATACTTTTTTCTTTTCTTTTGAAATAATGTGCCCCTAAGAATTTTGTGCCCAGGACAACAGCCCCTGTGGTCCCCTCATGCTACACCACTGATTATACTAACTACAATATTACAAATAAATTCCCATAATGCAGACCAAAACTGGTAACATGGCAAATTTAAAATCAGATTTTATATGTTTCCCATAGAAAGAATAGATAGCTGTGCAATACATCAATCACAGGTAGCTATGAGCTAGAGTCTCCATTGTGTATCTCAGTCTATACCTGTTTTTGACCTGACAAGTTTTCTGGTTAAAATAGGTCCGTGGCATTCAGAGACATGTCTAGGCAAAATAAGACTCTGCAGGGGTGTTCTGAAAACCTGGGACAGTTTTGGCAATTTCCTAGACACCTTTTTAAAGTAAACAAGGACCAGTCTCAAGAAGAAAGGTTTCTCCTTGTGTATAAGCTTACTCACAAGCAAAACACTTGGAATATCTCTTTCCTGATTGCGTGCAGATCATAAGCGTCTATAGAAAAACCATAGCACCCGTCATTCTCTTTGGGCTCCCATTCCTGGAGAAGCTCTCCCCACGGATCTCCATAGTTTTTATATGTAGGATCACCCCAAAGCACAAAAACATGGATCCCAAGTATGGATCCCCATTGGTCCCCATTATTTTTATATGTAGGATCACCACAAATCACCAAAACATGGGTCCCAGGCATGGGTCCCCATAGGTCTCCATGAATTATATATATATGATTATCCCAAAGCACCAAAACATGGGTCTCAGGCAGGCCTTGGATGGGTAGTCTGTGGGCACAGATGGGATCTATAATAGGATGGTGGTTTGGTAACGGTCCCATATAAAAATCAGAGGTGGAAAGGGGAAGGGGGGGGCAAGAGGTGAAGGTGCTGGCAGGTGACTGAGGGGAATAGAAAAGCAGAACCGTTGAGGGAGTGCAGAGCAGCCCACATGGCCCACACCAAGGCTTCCTCACGATGCCTTGTGATAGGTCCTGTCCTTCTAGGGAGATGTGAAGTATTTAATGTTTTCAATTTCAATTTAGAATTTCAACCAATGTGGGTGGAAAGTTTTCATGGTGGTCATTGAAAAATTTTGGAAAGCTGTAGGTTTCTATTTTTCATGATTCTTTGTTCTGGTGTTGCTTGTCCTCCATAGAAAAACTGCTTTGGTACAACTGTGTCATTCCATTCTTGCAGCAAGCCATGGTTTCATCATTCCTAAATCATTAAACTAATAGAATTTCTTTGCCACAATTCAACTTGGTCAAAAACACATGGAGAGAAAAGCTCCTGGTATGGTAGGAAATCCTTATTCTTTCCAGCCATTTATATTGCTGACATTAAGAATGAAGTTTTTCTTCCGTTTCCACTAAGAATAGACAGTGTGCCTCCGCTGTCAAAATGTTAGGAAACAAAACTTCTATCCAGTTATATAATCCAGCACCACCAGGACAAATAAAGAAGAAGGGTGGTTCCTACCCCTCAGCGGGCTTGCCCTCTAGGTGGAACGTTTCGGTTTCTTGCATCTAGGAGGGAGAAACCACCCTCATGCCTCCCTCATTGTCACTCTCTTTCTCTCTCTTCTGTGTGTGCATGTGCGTATGTGCATTTGTGTGTGTGCGTATGTACCAGATTTGCTGGGGGAAAAAACCTTGGCCCTTTCCCATTCATCCTCCTCCCCCTCCCTTTCTGTTCTCCCCCCTGCCCCCCCCCCCATCAGACCCACCTGACAGGAGGTGAAGGTGGCGGCAGTGATAGCATTGGCAGTAGCAACGTAAGGACACACACACACGGCCAGAAAAGCTTGGGATTCAGGCTAAAGTCAACATGACACAAATCCAAAAATTACACTTGCTCTGCCAGTTTATTCCAGCAGTGGAAACAGGCCCTGAGTAGGATTGCCGAATGAGAAACAATTTGCTTCGGTTGGAAATACGATGTTGCTTCCCTAGTGTTAATTCTCCCAATGATGACTTGACAGAACACCGAGGTTTTTTTCAAAAAAATCAGGTGAACAGTTTAATCTAAAGGACACCCACCACTCTACAATCAAATAAGGGTAGGTCACAAGAAAACCTTTGTGACAACCAAGTCATACCTCTCTTCAAGATGCCAGTGTCCAGTGAAATCTGCCAGTTAACATCAATGAATCTTTCATTGGAAGGTATTCACACAGTGTCTTTGGCGGGTTTGGTAAGGTAGATCATGTTTACCCTTGCAATTTCTACCACGTAAGGTTGATGACCTGTAAGAAGGGAAAGCTCGAGAAGGCTCAGTCCAGAAGAAAGAAAACTTTAGGCGAAAGGAAGGGAAGTGTGCTAGCATTTTCTTTCTTCCCCCAAAGCACTCTGGGAGAGAGGTTCATGCAGAAAGGAGTTTCTTTGTCTCAGGGGAGAAGCCCTGAGCAAACAGGCTCATTCTTTCGAGAGAAGATAAGGCTTTTGCTCACATGCATCCCCCAGTGGTTAACAAGTCAAACCGCTCCTCTTGGTCCTTCTGGGTTAATAATAGGCAGGGTCCAAAGGGGATTCCAAGGACTGGCCTTTAATTGAGCTCCAAGGGAAATCAGTTTGTATTAGCATTTCAGGATAATGATCTATTGTTAATTCTGGATCATCATCTGCCATTCTTTCCCCCTGGCTCCAACAGCAATGCTAGATGAAGTTGACAGAGTGTGGTAGCATAGCCAGGGGGCGCCAACGAGTATATTCTCCAGAGAATGAAGCTGCTCAATGAGTTATTAAGCAAAGAGACAATATTGATCGTAGAAAAGATATATTGTATCAAGTTTACAGCAAGGTTCATACATACAGCTTAGTCCTTATTCAGTCCAATGGTCATATACGGCAATATCAATAGGGTTCAGTCCATCAATTAGTCCAGTAAATCAGTGTCCTTGTTAAATTCATCCGACAGCATTCCTTCTCTCTCCTCTCACGACCCTCGACCCACAGATTGTGAGTGCTGGAGCTGTTGGCTTTATTTCACCTTTAGCCAATAGTTGATTTCCTTTCACAGCTGTTACAAGTTTCTCACTGTGATTGGGTAGATTATCGGGAGGAGGCAGGGCTGTCTTTTGGGCGGGAAGAAGAGACGGAGACGAAACTGACGGTTTGAACATGTCATCTTTATTCTTGCTAACTTCAAGGTTGTCAATGCAAAAGGGATCAAGTAAACTTAACTCGGGCAATAACTTATAACTTCTAACATTCATCTCTGTTCCTTTCTTTTCACTTTTCACTTCTCTTTCTTCCCGTGGGGATCTTGGCGGTTCTGACCCCAAGTGGGATAAGTCAACGTTGCACAAATCGTCCCGCAGCAAGGGTGCTTCACGTAATTCCCCTCCAGATAGGGCAGGTAACTGGTAGTACCAATGTACGTTACCTTCTTCGTTAGGTCTTGAGAACGAGGCACCGCCACCATAGTCCATTCTGCCTTCCCTTTAGATTTGTCTATCTCTCTCAGATTGACGGGATCCGGCAATAGACCGCCTCCGGTTCTCAGATTAGGAAAATCCCGAACCAACTCCACTGGCCCATATCTTGGAGAAATTATCCCTTCCGTCTGAGTTCCTTTCTCCCCTTTCTCCTCCTCTTTTATACTCTCATCCCATCTCCACAAATCTAACTCCTCCCCTTTCCTGTCTTGTCTAGTCTCTGCTAAGAAGATTTCCACTGCTCTGTTGCTCCCCCTTCCTTTCTCTTCTAACTGAATCAATTCCCCCACTGCGCAATCAGTCTTCCACTCCTCTCTGTTTTCCTTTGAGGACGGCGCACTCAGCTGACTTCCTTCACACGCCCCCCCCGACAAGTGGGCCGTCCTCTCTGTTTCATACGCGCCCCCTTCTCCCTGTCGGGAAAAATAATCTGCATTAGCATGGGCACTTCCCTTACGATACTGAATCTTGAAAGTAAAAGGTTGTAAACTCAAATACCATCGTGTCAAACGGGGGTTCGAGTCTTTCATGTGGTTCAGCCATTGTAAAGGGGCATGATCCGTTACCAGCACAAAGGGAGCGCCCAGTAAATAATATCTAAGTGTTTGTATTGCCCATTTCACTGCCAACGCTTCTTTCTCAATGGTGGCATATTTCTGTTCTCTCTTATTCAACTTTTTACTGAGATACATGACCGGATATTCTACATCTCCTTTCTTTTGTGATAATACAGCCTCAATTCCTCTATCAGAAGCGTCTGTTTGGACAATAAAAGGTATATCAAAATCCGGGGCATACCTACTGGGAAGTTTTGCTAAAATTCCCTTCAACCTCTCAAAAGCCTGGTTTTCTTGTTCTCCCCATACAATTTTGTTAAGTTTTCTCTTCCTAGTCAGATCACTGAGAGGAGCTGCAACTTGTGCAAAATTGGGGACAAATTGGCGATAATAACCGGCTAATCCTAAGAATTGTTGAACCTCTTTCTTTGACTGTGGTCTTGGCCAAGCAGTTACTTTGTCCACTTTGTCGGATACCGGTTGTATCTTACCTCGTTCTACTTGAAATCCCAAAAATTTTACTCCCTTACGTGCTATTTTGCATTTCGTAGGATTAACTCTTAATCCTGCTTTTTCCAATTCTGACAAGACTTCCTTGAGATGTCGTACGTGTTCTGCCCAGCTATTACTATACACCAAGATGTCATCTATATATGCCCCTGCAAATTCCTTCACTGGTTCCAGAACTTTATCCATGAGTCTCTGGAAAGTGGCCGCTGCGCCATGTAACCCAAATGGCATGCGTGAGAATTGGAACAAACCTTTAGGGGTTACAAAAGCAGTCTTTTCTTTATCTTCCTCTCTAAGTGGTATCTGCCAATACCCTTTGGTCAGATCCAAGGAGGACAGGTATTCTGCCCTTCCTAAGCGTTCTAAGAGGTCATCTATCTTAGGCATGGGATAAGCGTCGAACTTGGATACCTCATTCAAGCGTCTAAAATCTATACAGAGCCGCACACTACCATCCTGTTTGGGTACTACCACCGGATAACTCCTCCAGGGGCTGTTAGATGGTTCAATTACCCCCAAGTTCAACATATCCTCTATTTCTCTATTAATAGTTTCTTTCAAATGATGAGGCCAGTTCCTACTTCCAGATCTTACAATTACTTGGGAGTTGGTGTTAATAGGATGTTCTATTAACGGAGTATATCCTGGTAATCCTGAGAACACTCCTCCAAATTGTTGTTCTATCTCCTCTAATTGTTTGCGTTGTGATTCTTCTAACTCCGGACTCATTTCTAGTTTAAGGCCTTGTTCAAGGCAGTTGCTAGCTTCTGGACCGAAGTCCTCCTCTCCTACCTCTCCCCATAGTGCTTCCCTTTCTTTCCATTCCTTTAACAGATTCACATGAAAAATTCCCTTCTTCTTTGTCTTATCGGGCATCCAAATTTCATAATCTACTGATCCTACTTTCCTGAGTACCTCATATGGCCCTTGCCATGTGGCAAACAGCTTGGCCGACTCTGCAGGCATTAGCAACAACACCTGCTGTCCTGGTTCAAATTGTCTAAGTTTAACTTTAGCATCATATCTCCTCTTTTGTCCCATTTGCACCTTTTGTAAATTATCTTTTGCTATTCTTGCTACCTTTCTCAAGTGTTCTCGCATCTCAATAACGTGTTTCACCACTGATTGTGTTTCATCTCTCCCACTTTCCCACTTCTCCTTTACTAAATCTAGTATACCTCTAGGATTCCATCCATACATCATCTCGAAGGGTGTGAATCCAGTAGATGCTTGTGGTACTTCTCGAACCGCAAACATCAAAGGGGCCACTAGTAAATGCCATCTTTTGGGTTTCTCCATGACCAACTTTCTTAACATACACTTTAATGTCTTATTGAACCTCTCTACTAACCCATTAGTCTGTGGGTGATAAACTGAGAATGGGTTTTACTTCTAACAAACGCCACATTTCTTTGAGCGTCTGGCTCATGAAATTGGTCCCTTGATCTGTCAGGACCTCCTTTGGAAATCCTAGCCGGGTGAATACTTGCAATAATTCTTTCGCTAGTACTTTTGCTGTCGTGGACCGTAGAGGGATAGCCTCGGGGTATCTTGTGGCGTAATCTATAATTACTAAAATGTGGGTGTGTCCCCCTGTGGAGCGTACTAGAGGTCCCACAATATCAATTCCTATCCTTTGGAAAGGTTGGTCCACTAGGGGCATGGGGATTAGTCTGGCTCCAGGGCGTGGTTTGGTTTGTGATTTCTGACATTCTGGGCACGTTTGGCAATATTCATTCACCTCTTTGTCCATCCCTGGCCACCAAAACCTCTGTTTTACTCGGGCTCCCATCTTTTCACTTGCTAAGTGTCCAGACATAGGTATATCATGAGCTAATTCTAGGATTTTTTTTCTCCACTTCTGGGGAACAACTAATTTTTTCTCCCCTTCTTCATTTACCCAATATAACAACCCTCCATCCATCACTGTCCCCTTTTCCCCTCTTTTGAGTGTTCCCACCTCTCTAGCTGCTTGCAGGGATTCTTGTAGTGTGGGATCATCTTGCTGCCATGCGCGTGTTTGTTCTCTTGATGTTTCCTGTAAAAAATCGTTCTCATCTTCATTTTGCAAACAGTCTCCCTGTAAACCCTCTTTCGGGTTCAACAAAGTCTTCGGCCCCACCCAGTCTCTTCCCAATAACATTTCTCTTGATAATCCGGGAACAATTCCCACCTTCATTCTCTGAGTCTTTTCTCCTACTTTCACATTTGCCCATGTGGTCTTGTACGACTTGGTATCCCCATGTATACATTTTACCACTAGACCTTCTTCCAACTTCCCTCCTGCCAGAGTTCGAACCAAAGTTTTTCCACACCCTGTATCAATTAACGCTTTCTTCTTTTCTCCATTAACCCATGCTTCCACCTCCCAACCTATCTGTTCACGCCCCTCTGGTATTTTTGCTATATTATGGCTTCCTACCCAGGAGCAATCAGTCCCTGGGCAGTCTCTTCGCACGTGGCCGGGTAACCCACAGCTGAAACACACGGGTCTCCCCTCGGGTCCCATTTTCAAACCAGTTCCTGGCGCAAACAGTCGTTCGTCAAAAGTGATGGGTCGCACGGGTTTGGGGCCCATCGGCTCAAAGGGACGACCACGCGGTTTTGTTGCTCCTTGCATCTCACCACCTCGTCGAAACCCTCCTCCTAGATTCTGCGTCATCGCTCTCTCGCGCGCCTTTCCTCGTTCTCCCATGAGGGTGGAGCTTTCTTTTCCAAAATCTTCCGCCATACAATAATCTTCCACTAGGCGGAGGGCTTCTTCCAACCGTTTGGGATTGTTCTTTTGTACCCAACTTTTAATGTTCCCATTCAAAGTATTTACTAGCTGTTCCATGATGATCACTTCCAATATTTGTTCCTTGGTCTTCTCTTCTGGTTTAATCCACCTAGTTATGTTAGCCCTCATCCTCTGTACAAGTGTACAAGGGTGTATACCTGGTCTCATCTTCAACTCTCAAAATCTTTTCCTGTATGCTTCTTCCGTGAGATTCAACGTCTTTAATATAGCTGTTTTCACCATTTCATACTGAGCTGCCTCTTCGGGGCTCAAAGTATCTATCACCTCTTGCAGCAAACCGGTGAGGCATGGAACTAAAATCAGGGTCCATTGTTCCTTCGGCCATCCTGCCGCCACAGCTACCCTTTCAAAAGTATGCAAGTAAGCCTCTGGATCATCGCTGCTGTTCATTTTTTGAATACGTATAGGGGCAGGTCCAGCTATCAATCCATTCTTAATTAACACATTCTTCCCCACCACTCTATCTTCATCAGCTTCTTTTTTCAACATCTTTCTAGTCAGTAACGTCTGTTGTTCTGCCAAGTTCTCTATTAATTTTTCCTGTCTTTCAATTGTTTTTATTAATTTCGACATTTCTTCGTTTCCCGCTTGAGAGCCCGCCCCACGTTGGGCGCCACTGTGATTGGGTAGATTATCGGGAGGAGGCAGGGCTGTCTTTTGGGCGGGAAGAAGAGACGGAGACGAAACTGACGGTTTGAACATGTCATCTTTATTCTTGCTAACTTCAAGGTTGTCAATGCAAAAGGGATCAAGTAAACTTAACTCGGGCAATAACTTATAACTTCTAACATTCATCTCTGTTCCTTTCTTTTCACTTTTCACTTCTCTTTCTTCCCGTGGGGATCTTGGCGGTTCTGACCCCAAGTGGGATAAGTCAACGTTGCACAAATCGTCCCGCAGCAAGGGTGCTTCACGTAATTCCCCTCCAGATAGGGCAGGTAACTGGTAGTACCAATGTACGTTACCTTCTTCGTTAGGTCTTGAGAACGAGGCACCGCCACCATAGTCCATTCTGCCTTCCCTTTAGATTTGTCTATCTCTCTCAGATTGACGGGATCCGGCAATAAACCGCCTCCGGTTCTCAGATTAGGAAAATCCCGAACCAACTCCACTGGCCCATATCTTGGAGAAATTATCCCTTCCGTCTGAGTTCCTTTCTCCCCTTTCTCCTCCTCTTTTATACTCTCATCCCATCTCCACAAATCTAACTCCTCCCCTTTCCTGTCTTGTCTAGTCTCTGCTAAGAAGATTTCCACTGCTCTGTTGCTCCCCCTTCCTTTCTCTTCTAACTGAATCAATTCCCCCACTGCGCAATCAGTCTTCCACTCCTCTCTGTTTTCCTTTGAGGACGGCGCACTCAGCTGACTTCCTTCACACTCACATATCTTGTTCCTTCACAGCTGTTTAAATCATTGCTTTTACAAACTTTCTTTACATTGATTCTTACAAATACTTACAGTATTTTCATGTCTTTTCAACATAGTTTTACAAACTGTATTAACAATTCTACTCAGGTTCTTATCAGACCTGTCAGAAGTACTATTGTTCTGATGAAGAGGTCTGGGAAAAAACCATGACTTCTATGAGGTCAGTAGCAAGCAAGTTTCTCACGCTGCTCTCCTGAACTATTCTAGGATATATTTGTCCACTTCTTAGCTACTTCTTTTCACACAATTTGGTCCAAAGGGTCTCCATGAAGAGCTTCTGACCAGGACTGTAACATACAGAGGAAGATGGCTTTTCTGCAGGGAGGTTGTGACACTTCTCTCCATAGATGGGAAAGCCAACAGGAGCATTACTTCATGTAATGCCACATTTCCCTTCCATGTATGTATCTCCACATCACGTGGAGGTTGAGAAATGTTTTTTTGGATTTGGAGACAATGAACATACCAATGGAGGAAAAGGCAGAAAACTTTATTAAAAGACAAGATACAGTAAAGCCAAAGGCTTAAGCAATGAAACCATGAAGTACAAAAAAGCCCTTCACCTCTTTGGTCAGAAGCCATGAAAAACATTGCTGGACAGCTCCCAGTAGTTGGCTACAGATCATCCCTGGACCAGAGTCTATGCCACTGCTCAGTAGTGGACTTTAAACCTTCTCAGAACATTCACCAGCTCATTAAACACATCTCTGTACAATCAACCTGTGAGATGCTTATATTTCACTAATGGGCAAAATGCTAATAAAACCTCATTTCAAAGGATTGCTGAGGCAACCATTCATGCATAACACCTGTTGGGACAGCCTGACCTGGGTACACGTCACTTTTTGAACTCTTCACCTGAGAACACCTGGAGTAAACAACTTGGTACCTTCTCAAGTGACCCCAGTCATTCAGCCAGTTAGCAGAAGTTGAAGTCTTCCCAAAGTAACCATCAGTAATTTCAGTTGCCTGTCAGTGTCCTAGCCTTTCATAATGTCTGATTTCTGTCAGTACCTTACAGCCACCTTCAATATTTTAAGCGCTGGGCACAATGATGACTATTTCTGCATATAGTCACAACTATTCTCAAAACAATCAACCTCATCAACATTACAATTGCACATTTTAAAAACATTTTCAGGACTGAAACAGCCAAGTTCAAGTGGGAAAAAATTCTTGCAGAGGAAGGTTTTAGTGTTAGTGGTAACTGGCTAACAATTTTGTTGTTGTTGTTGTTTAGTCGTTAAGTCGTGTCCGACTCTTCGTGACCCCATGGATCAGAGCACGCCAGGTCCTCCTGTCTTCCACTGCCTCCCGGAGTTTGGTCAGATTCATGTTGGTAGCTTCGGTGACACTGTCCAACCATCTCGTCCTCTGTCGTCCCCTTCTCCTCTTGCCTTCACTCTTTCCCAACATATCTATACCCCAGAACAAAACAAAATCGAGAAAAGGGTAATTTTTTTACAGAGTATCTCCAAAGCTTTTCAGAACAATGGTGTCAAATACCACTGATTTCCAAAGGAGATTAAGATTGGAGCCAATTTTGCAGGCTCAGATCAGAAGCTGGCAATAATAGCACTAATTTCCCCACCATCCATTCATCCATCCATCCACCCACCCACCCATCTGGCCGGTCCGCCAGCCGGCCGGCCGGCTGGCCAGCCCGCCGGCCGGCCAGGATGCTCTTGCATTTACAAGGGATGAGCAGAATAGTTGAGGATAGGACATTCTGGAGATCTCTCATTCATAGGATCACCATGTCAGAGGCGACTTGACAGAGAATGCTACAGCTAGAGGTTTGTCTTTGCATCACATTTACTCTCTGTGTTGCCCATCATACAAGCAAAGGAAAAATTACAATCGCATTTAGCCTATGGATGATTATGATTATTAGTCACTATGATGCTATATCACCTCCAGTAACAGATGCAGTGACAGCCAGTGTGGTGTAGCAGGTAGAGTGATGGACTAGGACTCAGGACACCTGGGTTCCAATCCCCATGTCACCCTGGATACTCATTGGGGAATTGCATTGATAAAATAAACTTATTGGGGTCACCATGATTCAGGACCAACTTGATGGCACAAAACGCACATATTAGAGGCAATATGTATATCATTTAATCCAGTGATATGGTGTTTAAAATCTTCACTTTAGCAGCTGGCTGGCCTCTGTGGGAACAGAATGTAGGACTAGAAAGGGATTTGATCTGAACTTGCAGGTCTCTGTTTACATTCTTGTATTCTCATGAATGCAGATCAGTTCATTGATACTGAGCAGGGGCAGTAGTTGCAGATGATCACCAGATTTCATTAGCATTGTTTTGAGGCAGAGATCTCCCTGCCTTTGAAATAAGGGCTTGATTGGGTCTCCTCCAGGACAACCGGTATACTTCAGACAGATGTAGCATGGAGGGTCTGGGACCACTGTGTGGCCTTTCTGATTGGGGGCCCCATCACAGGCTGGGAAAGGACAATTCCATGAGCAAAACCAATTACTTTTAGGATCCTCTAATCCATGCTAGAACAACTCAGGGGTGTCTGCTAGTCCCGTTATGAAGTTCAGCGCTGCCTATCTGTTAGCCTTTTTTGGGTCCTTCAGGGTTGAGGGGTTGGTGTCTGGCTCTCGAGGGGACACTGGGGGCAGGGCCCTACGCAGGCCAGATGTCTCCTTCCATGAAGGAACCTTGAGTTTATGGCTAAGATCTTCCAAAACTGATCAGCAGATCCAGTGGTCCCCTGTCCACACTGTGTTGGCAGCTCATATCCGGTTTGGGTGGCAATAACCTGTGCCATTGTCCATTGGGGAAGGGGCCATTACTTATTCACAGGGATGGTATGCTACTGACCCATTTCCAGTTCATGGGGGTTATGTGGTTGGCCTTGCAAAAGACTAGGTTTCCATCGTGAGATTTTGCATCACGTTCCTTTTGCATTGGTGTGGCAACTGAGGTGGCTGCTATAGGTTTGCCCCCAGAACAGATCCAAGCTCTTGGGAGCTGGTGGTCAAACTCTTATAGGTCTTACATTTGTGGACTTCCTGCGTTACACTGAGTTTCCCCCTTTTTCTTATTTCTGCCTACAGGTTCCCTGAAGCATATTTGGTTGTTGGTACACAGTATCGTCTACTGGGCGGGATGGCATACGAGTCCCACTGGCTGAGGACAGCATCTTGGCCTGGAGGACACGGTGCACATGATGTGGTTGTGATGCAGAGGCATGTGATGGGAGCAGCTCATGCCTTTTCTCTGGCGTTGTTTGAGATATCATGGGCCACTTGATGTGCTGCTGTTCCATCTGGGTGAAAATGACCTTGCTAGCCCCACGGTTTGGACTTAACACTCTCAATGCAGGAAGATCTATAGTTGGCCCATGACTGATGTGTGGTCTGACCTCCTTGAGAAACAGATACGGAGATGAACCTGTGACCCCAGGAGGGTGAATATTGCTTGTCAGAAAGTGACCTGGGTGATGGGTCACTTGGTGACATCTTTTGGTGGTGGTTGGATCAAGCATCTGGACATTTCCCATAAGATGGCCCCTTAATTCCGACCAGATGGGGTGCATCTTTCAGATAGGGGACAGGATGTCTGTCCTGGAGATGTTAGGGGAGACATGGTGGATCGGTTGCAACTGCAGTTCTGTGGTGGGAACTGAGACTTGGAATGGACCCAGGTGGTCGGAGGACAGCAGGTGGAGACCTGCATATCCTGGCTGGTGTGGAAGCCCTTTAAGGGAGCCAGGAGTGGAGCTTGGTGGGGGGCAGGAGCTCAGTTTTGCCCCTGAGCAGCAGGGAGCCATGGCGTGGCATACACCTATGTGGTCTCCAAGGGTCTGCTATCCTGGGTTGTCTCTCAGAGGGATCTGGGAAGGTGATTGCTTACTTTGGGGCCTTCGGTCTCCCAATAAACTGGATCCAGTCCCAATGTTAGGCCAGATAAAATTGCTGCTTTAATCAATAAAGCTGTAGCCTTTTCCTTCAGTCATGTGTGTGGTGTGTTCATTCCTAAGACTGGCCTGCTCAGCTGTCGGCCAACAAAGCTAAGCTAAATTTGGAGGTATGCTCTAAAATCACCCTGTTGTACATATTCAATAAGTAGCAATGTAACTGGACAACAAAATAATTAATTTCAAGTTTATTAACACCAGCAAGATTAATGATAGGCAATTTATGTGTGGAGGCCACAGTGTCCAAGACTGCCTTTCTGTGTGGCTCTCTGGTTTCCACTTTGCTGCTTTGCAGATACCAGACATGGTTCCCTTATGTTAGTTTCTGCTTTTGCTAAAATGTCCCCTGCTAATTTAAAATACTGTTTCCCTTTGGAAATTTCCACCATCATGACCCTTCTGTCTGCTTTCAGAATAGGAAATAAATGTCCTAGTATCTTCACTGTAGATTCCAACCAGTATTTCATCTTGTTTTCCTAACACTTAATATTATACTTGTTACAGCTGCTTGCACCTCTTTTCCCCATTTGTAATGACTGATGCTCTGTTTCAAAGCCTATTTTTCTGTGTTGGTCAGCCGTTACAACAATTGTGTGCCATCAAGTCAATTCTGATTTATGGCTGTTAGCATTTAAAATCACAGCAGAAGATTTTCTCCTTAGGAAGGTTTGGACCAGAAGCTCCAGCGTAGTAAGGCACACAAGACGACACCAGGAATAAGTGCAGAGAATATTTACTTACTATACATATTTACATAGTGCTCACAGGAACATAAACATAGGCGTTCAGCAGTCAAACAGACAGAACATAAGCATGACAGTCAAAATAGAACTGTGAAGGGCACATTAACCAGCCTCTTAATTTATACTACCTCCAACCAATCAAATTAGTGGTTCACCTCATGGTAGTTAATTCCACACGGCTGTGTCCTTCTTGTCACGTAGGCAGTGACTAAATAACTCCACCTGCACTAACCAATTGTTAATTACATTTATTCTTCTTAAAGACCTAACAATGGCGACCCTTTTCAGGTTTTTCCAGGTAGAGAATACACAGAAGTGGTTCCCGATTCCCTTCTACTGGGGGCACCCTAGAAATATGCAGCTTGCCCAAGGCCACACAGGCTGGCTCTGTTTTGCAGGAGGCACAGTGAGGAATTGAACCTCCAACCTCTGGCTTTACAGCCAGAGAGCTGAGTCACTAAGCTATCCAGCCAGCTATTCCTAAATGTATTGCCTATGGTAAACCTTACTTAAAATTACATTTTAGTTTTGCTTACAGTGTCTGTGAGGTTCTCCCCATAAGGAGCCAACCCTCCAGCCCTCTTGAATACCACTGTCACTGAATCTCAGGAAATAAAGTGATAAAACTATACATTGTGTTTATAACTGGTTGATCTTATGGGAAATGTTTTCCAGATAATCACAGAATCATTTTGCACCACAAGCAATAGGTGTGAACAGATATTTAATCTAACGTCTTCCTACCAACCAGTTTCCAGAAAGCCCCCTTTACATCTCTGTTTCTCAGGCTGTAAATCACAGGATTAAGCATGGGGGTCAAACCACCATAGGCCACAGATATTATCTTTGATTGGTCAGACACAGATTTCTCCTGTGGCCTCAAGTACATTATCATGATGGTCCCATAAAAGACGCTGACCACAGCAAGGTGAGAGCTACAGGTAGAGAAAGCTTTCCTACGACCCTGTGCTGAGCGGATGCGATGGACAGCCAGGCCTATGCGCCCATATGTCAAAACTATAAAGCCAAAGGGTGGTAGCAGGACAAAAAGACTAGAAATGTGAAGGAAGAGCTCACTGGTGTGGCTCTCGGAGCAATCTAGTCTGAGGAAGGACTGCAGCTCACAGACGAAATGGTTGATGACGTGTCGGCCACACAAGTCTGTAGGCTGAAGCAGTGCATTGATCAGGGTTAACAGGAAAGCAAGGCTCACCGATGCCCCCACCAAACCAATGCAAATTGGCCAATTCATGATCTGTATATAGTGTAGTGGGTGGCATATAGCTACAAAGCGGTCATATGCCATGATAGCAAGAACAAAGCATTCTGTTGAGACAAGGAGAAGGCCAAGATACATCTGTGACAGGCATCTGGTGAAAGAAATCATGGGCATGTAGATGAAGCAGTTGGCCAAGGTCTCAGGAACTGTATTGTTGATGAGGCTGAGGTCTACGAAGGAGAGCACACACAGAAAGAAATACATGGGAGTGTGAAGCCGGGAGTCCACAAGAATCAGGAGGACAATAAGACCATTCCCAAGAACACAGACGAGGTACAGCACCAAGAGAAACCAAAAGAAGACAGCCTGAGCTCTGGGGTGTTCAGATAGTCCAATTAAGATGAACTCTGTCATCATGGTTTGATTAAAAGTGGCCATTAGTTGATATTTTGAGCCTTGTCGTTCCCTGTAGGCAAAAATGAATGAAGTGTTGTTAGAGAAGCAAGTGAAAGATAACTGAGATGGTTTATAATATATTTTTAAAATTGGGCTTCTTTCTTCTTTGCTCAGAAGAATGTTTTTAAGGTGAGAATCCAGCATAGAATACAAGCATGCTGCAGTTCATGGCTTGCTATCTACTTTCATACATTACAGCACCATGGGAATCAGGTTTTCAGGGGTGTATTATAGCACCTACAATGTCAAAGATAAATAGCAGAAATTCAGTTAGAAACATGAGAGTTTAATATAAGATTTCATACATTCCCCATGGACATACATTCCCCATGGAGATCAGAATAAGGTATAAAATACCTTGTGTGTATTGGACAAAGATAGTATGATCTTGAATATCTTTAAAATTTGAACTTTAAGACAGTTTTTATTACTTTTAATAGGTTGACATCTTGCTGCTTAGCACAGTAAGTTGCTCTAGAGCAGACCCATTGAATCAGTGGAGATTTAGTGAGTCAATGCCTCTGTTAAGTTCCATAGATTGAAATAGGCCTACTCTTGTTGCCATTTATTATGCTCTGCAACAGGACTTCAGCTATAGTATCTGACTTTTTTTAGAAAAAAGATTGTTTCATATGATGATTTCCATAAGAAGCACAGAAGCTAAATGTATGGAATTGAAACAGATCCTGTAGACTAAATATTTGGAATTAAGAGAGATCCCAGAGAGTGGTCTCTGACATTGTGACACATATGTTTGTTTAATACATTTACCCAGGCAATCAGGACTAAACAAGGACTAAGTGCAGTCAGTAAGTTTGAAAAACACAGGAAATGTTTCACACTATTCTGGAATAGAGAAAAAAAAATGTTGCCACTCTTATACCAGGAACTGGCACCATTATATCATTCAACTGTTTTATCCGTATATGTTCCAATTGTTGAAATGGATATTCGTGCCAGCTGTCTGAAATGAGGACCAACAGTAGAGGTTTGAAAGGTTTTGTCTTCTAGATGTTTTGGATTTTAGTTCTCAGGCACCCCAGCCAGCATGACCAGAAGTAGGGGATTATGGGAGTCATAGTATGTCTCCTTGGACTATCGATTTTTCTCTAGGAATGTGTTTCTATGAATTGTGTGCCTCAGTTCCCTCCCTTTGGGGTCTTACTTTGTAATTTGAAATTGTTGGCCCTATTCCATCATTACTCAGCCTGGAGTTGTCAGTGGGGTGGCTAGTTCTGCCTGGTTCCCTAATCACTTTCTCCTCACAAGCAGGAACAAGAAGAAAGGTTCCTTCCTGTGTATAGCATTACATGCAAGCATGAAACCAGCAAGATCTCATTCCTGGCAAATGCAATGAGGGAACTATCACTAGTCTTTCCTCTCTCTCCATCTTGCAAAGTTGGATTAGAGATCAACTGAACAGGGCTTGTGTTTCTCAGCATGTTGTCCTCTGAAACACACTGTCATCTCTTAGTTAAAACTGAAGAAAATTATATACAGCCAAAAACCTAAGTGACTAGGAAGAGTAAAAATTTCTCACCATACAAAGAACTTTTCACCTGACATGTTTCTGTCCAGGTTGGAAAGCAGAAGGGCTTGGTGGAGAGAAAGATGTTATCCCAAGTTGGTCAATTAAGACTAATTTAATCACAACATGCATTAAAAGTTGAACTGCACCATCCCACCAAATATTCATTGTAAGGACAAAAAGAATGCCAGAGCAATGAATCATAACAGAAGCTTTGTCGTTGGACTAATTTATTACCCCCTCTGAAAAATTTCAAGGCACATGGTTTGAGATTTAATATTTTAACGCTTCTTATCTCTGAGGACAACCGGACCTATCAGGGAGCACAGGGAGCTGAGTGTACTGCTCTGTATCCTTGAACTCCTCTGCTGCCTTCTGATGCCATTGATCAGTTGGTCACATTGCTAGCACTCAAGCAAGAGTCAGCTCCCAGTCTAAGGAAGATTTGTATATGAAATGTTGGCAGATTACTCTCCTCAATATTTTGCCCTGTTCAGCAAAACATGTTTGACAAGCCTGGCATATATTTGCTTCTTTGCAATTGTTATTTGTTTGTTTGTTTAATGCATTTTTATACCGCCCCTGCAGTGAAAATCTGGGTGGCTGTATGCACAAAACATAAACAACAGACAAGAACTAAAAACAAACCCTAGTGCCTCCCTAGTGTTAGTTTTCCCAATGATGACTTGGCAGAGGATCAAGACTGTTTAAATGAAGTGTACAATTCAGTCTAAAGGACATCCACCACTCTACAATCACATGAGGGTAGGTCACAAGAAAATCTGTGTGATAAGTAAGTCATACCTTTCTTCAATACGATAGAGTTCAGTTGGATCTGCCAATTAACATCAATAAATCTTTCTTTGGAAGGTATTCACACAGTGTCCTTTTGGAGTTTGGTGAGGCAGGTGAAGCTTACACTGGCAGTTTCCACCATATAAGGTCAAGGAATTGAAAGAAGGGAAAGCTCGAGAAGGCTCAGTCCAGAAGAAAGAAAACTTTAGGTGAAAAGAAGAGAAGTGTGCTAGCATTTTCTTTCTCCCCCCCCCCCCCCCAAGCACTCTGGGAGAGAGGTTCATGCAGAAAGGAGTTTCTTTGTCTCAGGTGAGACCTGAGCAAACAGGCTCATTCTTTGGGAGAGAAGATAAGGCTTCTGCTCACATGCATTCCCCAGTGGTTAACAAGTCAAACCGCTCCTCTTGGTCCTTCTGGGTTAATAATGGGCAGGGTCCAAAGGGGATTCCAAGGACTGGCCTTAATTGAACTCCAAGGGAAATCAGTTTGTATTAGCATTTCAGGATAATGATCTATTGTTAATTCTGGATCATCATCTGCCATTCTCTCCCCCTGGCTCCAACAGCAATGCTAGATGAAGTACTATTGTTCTGATGAAGAGGTCTGGGAAAAAACCATGACTTCTATGAGGTCAGTAGCAAGCAAGTTTCTCACGCTGCTCTCCTGAACTATTCTAGGATATATTTGTCCACTTCTTAGCTACTTCTTTTCACACAATTTGGTCCAAAGGGTCTCCATGAAGAGCTTCTGACCAGGACTGTAACATACAGAGGAAGATGGCTTTTCTGCAGGGAGGTTGTGACACTTCTCTCCATAGATGGGAAAGCCAACAGGAGCATTACTTCATGTAATGCCACATTTCCCTTCCATGTATGTATCTCCACATCACGTGGAGGTTGAGAAATGTTTTTTTGGATTTGGAAACAATGAACATACCAATGGAGGAAAGACACACAACCTTATAAAGAGACAAAATACAATGAAGCAGGAAGCTTGTTGCCATCCTCTGAACTTGTTTCAGTTTGTTGGCATCTTTCTTAAAGTGTTGTGTCCAGAATTGGACACAGTACTGAAAATGAGGCCTAACCAATGCCGAATTGAGGAGGACGAGTACTTGACAGAATTTGGAGACTGTACTTCAGCTAATGCAGTCTAAAATAGCATCAGCTTTTCTTTTCTTTTTGCAGCCACATCACACTGTTGGCTCATATTCAGCTTGTGATTGACAACTATTCCAAGATCCTTCTTGCGCATAGTGTTTCTGAGCCAAGTATTCCCCATCTTGTAACTGTGCATTTGTTTTCTCCCTACAGGTGTAGATCTTCACACTTATCCCTGCTAAATTTCATTCTGTTGCTTTCAACCCAGTGCTCAAGCCTAAAGATCTTTTTGAATGTTGTTCCTGTCTTCCAAGGTATTAGCTATTCCACCCAATTGTGTGTCGTCCACAAATTTGATAAGTATTCCTTGAACTCCTTCTTCCAAGTCATTAATAAAAATATTGAAGCACACCAGGCCCAGGACTGAGCCTTGTGGTACCCCACCTGTTATTCCTTCCAGTGTGAGAAGGAGCATTGATAAGTACAATTCTGTAACCAACTGTGTACCCATCTGACACTTGTACTATCCAGCCTACATGTAGTTAGTTTGCTAATCAGAATATCATGGGGTGCTTTGTCAAAGGCTTTGCTGAAGTCAAGATATATTATGTCTACAGCATTCCCACCATCTAGCAGGGAGGCTATCCATTTTTTTTAAAAAAAATGAGATACGATTAGGCTGGCAGGATTTGTTCTTGACAAATCCTTGTTGGCTTCTAGTTATCACTGCATTGTTTTCAAGGTGCTTGCAGAATGACTGGTTTATAATCTACTCCAGAATTTTTCATGAGATTGATGTTAGGCTGACCAGTCTGTAGTTCACTGATTCTTCCTTTCTGCCCTTTTTGAAAATAGGGACAACATTAGCTCTCTTCCAGTCCTCCAATATTTCATCCATCCTCCATGATTTCAAGAAAATAATAGTATTGATTAGAGATGGGGACGAACCAGCAAAATGGTGGTTCATCTTGGTTCATGGGTCATCAAGGTTGACAACCCATAAACCACGAATTTGTCCCCGGTGACCCGATGAACAACAAATTGATTTGTTGGTTCATTGGGTCTTTTTACACTGGGTTCCCCCACCCCCTTCCCACTTCTGTGTCACTTCCCAATCCCTACCTTATCCTGCTGCCTACTCCTGCTCTGCTGCTGCTGCTGCTACCTCCACCGGAATGGAAGCTAGGCTGCCAGAACAGCAGTTTCCATTCCAGCAGCCTAGCTTCCGTTCCATTGTAAACAAAGGGGGAGGGGATTTCCTTCAGTCAGGCTTCCACACACTTCCTATGCCCACATGGGATCTGTGCGGGCAGAGGCAGATGGTAGAAGCCTGACTGAAGGGAATCCCCCCCCCCCGCTGTTTGAAATGACAGCAGGGGGTGACTCTCTTCAGTCAGGCTTCCTCTCTCTGCCTATGCCCACGCAGATCAGCTGGTCCACATGGGTGTATGCAGAGAGATGAATGGACAAATATAAAGGGTGTATTTTCTTCCCTTTGTATTTGTGGGGGTCTCCAGATCTCATGAATAGGAAGTATCCGATGAATCAGCGATATTCAACAGACATTGCGATCCATTTTTATATTTGTCCCTATGTCTAGTACTGATGCATAAAATGGCATCAGCCTGCCTGAATCATTTTCTGTCTGGAAACAGTGCAATGAATAAAATAAGACTGTCTGGAGAAAGACTTACTTTGGTATGAATGAAACAATGGGTCTCATAATCAGAAAATAGATGAAGCATTTAAACATTGAAACACTTAGACAGTGATACCTAGATAAACTGGCTATCTGATCTCTCACTGAAAATAAACCCTTGACAGGGGGAATGTTAGCTGTGTGAATCACCATAGGCTTAAACTTCCAAAGAGTGCTATAAACATTAGTAGTGCTTTGAAGACTTTCTTCAAGTGTCAGATTTCCTTGGTTCGACAACTATATCTACACGTTTAGCATGTGAGGATTTGTACCACACTGGACAAAAATATTCAGGAGCAGAAAATAAATGGGGCCAGAGCTGATGTTCATGGAGTTTGGGGGTGTTCCCCCCCCCCCGGTTCCAGGAAGTTGTTTCAATAGGCTATTCCTGATAGCAACTTTATTCTTGATGTTTAAGCAGTCTTAGGAATTAGGAAGTGCTTCCATACTGATAGTATCATGAACTGTAATTGAAGACACACCCAATAAACAGATGGACTATACCACACAATGTTCGACTGTTCCATACAATGCTTATAAGACACATTGTCACAAGGAACCACCCCCCCGAAACATGCCAGACTTTTTACAAAAAAGCCAGAACGGCATGAAAAATAGAGTCACCTATAATTGCTATAATTTAAAAAAATCAGATATCAAAGAGCAAACCAAAGCGTGGTGCTTCCATACAAGTTAATTATGCAGGCTACACATTGCCCTGCCCAGCGAGCTGGATACTTATTTTACCCACCTCAGAAGGATGGAAGGCTGAGTGAACCTTGAGCCGGCTACCTGAGATTGGACCCTGGGTCGTGAGCACAGGTTTGGCTGTAGTACAGCAGTTTAACCACTGCACCACGAGACTCTTCAGGGAAATCAGTGATACCATTGCTGCAGTCTTTACGATGGGATGAATATCAAAATGAGGTCTAAATCTGAGTCACAGTAGTGGCAGGGGGTTAGTTCCAAGCCCCCCACAGATGCTGGAAAACATGGAAGTATTGAACACTATACATTGCATGATTTCTAACCCCCTCTTGTGGCCAGTTCTGATAAATTTATCAGGGCTTTTATTTTGTATTTTCAGGCAGTGAATAAGTGAATCAGCTGATAGGGGAGTCCTACTGTGTAGCAAATATTCCCATTTCCTCTTTTTCCTTCCTTTCATCCTCCATTTTGCAAATAGAGGCCACATGTTCCTTGTTCTAGGTGTTCCTTCCTTTCATCCTCCATTTTGCAAATAGAGGCCACATGTTCCTTGTTCTAGGTGTTCCTTTTGCCTCATGTCAGGTGGACAGGCCTAAATTTTGTACAGTAGGGCCATGGTATCCAGAGGGGATCAGTTCCTAGCTCCCATGGATGGTGAAAAAAGTGGAAGTAGTGAATGCTATATATTGCATGGTCTCTAGCCTCCTCTTGTGGCCAGTTCTAGTAAATACACTCTGGAAATGCACATACTGTAAATATGTATTTCTGGGGCTTTTATTTAGTATTTTAGGCAGTGAATAAGTGAACCAGCAGATACTGATCACACAAAGGGGGTGGGTGGGTTTCCTACTGTATAGCAAATATTCCTCTTTTTCCTTCCTTTCATCCTCCCTTTTGCAAGTAGAACACTCCCTTTTGTGTTCCTTACACTAGGTGTTCCTTTCGTAGCATGTCAGGTGGACAGGAATAACACTGTTGACTTAAATTTCCAAAGGCTTTTGATCAAGCCCCTCCTCAGGGACTCTTGAGCAAATGTAGCAGTCAGGAATAAGAAGAAAACTCTTCTCATAGATTGAAAACAGGTTAAAGAAAAGAAGGCACAGAGTAGGAACAAATGGTCCTTCCCCATGTAGAATCCCCATTGGGACCAGTGCTTTTGAACCTGCTCAGAGATGACCTGGACTGGAGTAGTATGTCAAACAGAACTGCTGAGGACCCCAAATTAAGGTGACTGAGAAGAGAAATGTGTGGTGGACAGCAGTGGTGCACAGGAGGCAGGGCTCACAGGTTGAGGCCCTAGGACTTCAGCCCATAGTCTCACTATCTGCCACCCCTTCAGTGTGTTGGCTGCAATCCTACCATAGCTGGAAGGGAAAAATATGAATTTTTCGGAAACAGTATGTTCTTACAAGATAGTTTTGTTGCAATGTGGACTGTTTGAGGATGCTTTGATCTTGAATGGACAAGACTAGAAGATGGAGACACCCAATGAAGCAGAATGATGGGCAGGTTCAGAACAGATAGAAGGAAGTACTTCTTTACACAAGCAACACACAATTGAACTGTGAAATCCGTTGCTACAAGATATAGTGATGGCTGCCAATTTGGACAGCTTTAAAAGACAATTAGTAATCCCATGTTCCAAAATACAATGCATGATGCTATTAAGAGTATATGCATTGAAAAAATGGCGCTTAGGTAAGTCAGCACTCAGGTTCCATAGATTCCATAGATCTACTCCAGCTGGGGCAAAGAATGTGAGTTAGCCTATAGACTATGGCCAGAATCACGTACGTTGCGTCAGTGTAAGGACAAATGACACAAAATACAGTGGTGAATTGCCACTCGTTAATAACTTGCTACTTGTATCTTCGCATTACCCACCATCCCTCTCCACTGGCCTACCTGTGGTAACAGATAGAAGTGCTGATTTGTTACTGAATGGCACTTCACTGCTTCAATTGATGTTGGCATAATGAACTAGCAGGATTTTAGCCTATAGTTACAAGCCTGTATGACTATGTATCACCTCCAGGGTCATTGGCAATGTGCCCCTGTTAGGTCACTTGTGGGGAAATGGAGGGAGGAGAGTGCACTGGCACTGACGACCTCTTTGCAGGCTGCCCATAATCCACAATTTGGCCCACTGTGGGAACAGAGCATAGGACTCACAAGGCCCTTCCTCTAATCCCTCTGCAGGGATCAGCTGGAGTTCTCACTCAGACAGGCCAAATGGTTGATACTAAGCATGCTCAGAGTCAGAATATAGTAGGCAGCAAAGAATTAAGTGAGGACAGATCCACCTGCCTCTGAAATCCTCGAGAAGTCCGGAGCTCTGGACTTAGATGGTGCCTCCAGCTCAGAGCATTCCTTTTCAGGTGGGTGTGAGGACACCCTCTATTCCTGCAGGTCACCAGCAATCTGCTCCTCTTGCTGCTCCATTCCCATCAGATCATGTCTTTGCGGATTCCCACCTCTCCTGTGACATCACCACAAAGTCACTTGTCTCAGTTTCCCTGTTTTTTTTTCTAGGACAAGAAGTATGTGCTAATCCAGCATGGTGTGTGTGTGTGTGTGTGTGTGTGTGTGTGTGTGTGTGTGTGATATGAATCTAACCATGATATTTTGCTTTGAAGTCAATGCAAATTTGATGAGTCACATCATTCCACTGATGCAAATGAGTCCACTTACCTGTCACTTATTTTAGCATAATAAGTCTCAGTTAGAATAGGCCCATTTGAATCAATGAAACGTACAGAGGAGTTTACTCACTGAATCCCCACTGATTCATTTTTTTTTTTAAATTTTTTTTAATATATACTGTATACAAATTAAAACAAGTAAAGAAAATCTACATAGACCCTTACTGTGTTCCTCCTCACTGGACCAATGGCAATAATCTGTTTCTTCCTTTTATGGAGCTCCATTCCCCTTCCAAAAATATATTGACTCTTGTGAAGGTACACAACCCTTCCCCTTAGTTAATACAAAGTCGATAAATTCTCCCCGTATATCTCCAAACACATTCTTATTTGATATTCCTTTTCTTACTCTAATTTTGCATGTTAATTTATCATTAATAGCTATATTCCACACTTCTTTTACTTATCCACACTTATGCTATTTTATTGTAAGCCGCCCAGAGTAGACGTAGTCTAAATGGGCGGGGTATAAATTCAATAAATAATAATAAATAATAATAATTCTTTATACCATTCATTTAATTGAGGATTGCACTTAACCTTCCAATTCTTTGCTATTATCAATTTAGCTGCTGTTAGAATTTATAATCAATTCTTTGATTGTTGACTTCCTTTGTTCCCTCTCAAATATCAGTAAAAATGCTATTTTAGGACCTATTCTTAAATTTAAATTTAATATTTCACTTATTTCTTCAAAAACCAACTTCCAAAACTTAATTATAAATTCACATCCCCACCACATGTGGAAGTAGGTTCCTACTTCTTACTCACATCTCCAACGTATCTTGGAGCATTTTTTTATCCATATAATTCAATTTCACTGGTTGATTTTTTTAAAAAAAATATTTTTTTTTTTTAAAAAGCACTACAAAGCAAACAAATAAAAGACACCGAACAACCAGCAACTACAACAAAAATGAAAACCCACTAAGCTAAACAAACCCTCCCCCCTTTTGGGACCGAGATTCCAACATCGTTTGGATCTCGGGTTTCTCCAATAGGTTTCCGGTGAGCACTGAGTACATAAAATACCAAGTTTTGCCCTAAACTCCTGTCTTTTTCTGGGCCCAAACATATATTAACTTCCAGCTTTGTTTTACATAGTCTCTTGGTTGTTCCCGTAGTGCTTCTGAAAGTGTATCTAGTTCTGCAATATTCAACTACTTCTTTAGAAGCTCCTCCATCGTTGGTATTTCTTCACTTTTCCATTTTTGGGCCCAGAGTAGCCTAGCTGCTGTGAGTATATACATTAGACAATATTTTATTTTCTTATCAATGATTTCCGGCATGATATTCAGTAATGCTATTTCAGGTTTAAAATTTAATTTTTGTTGAATAATTTCTTTTACTATTTCCCACACCTGTATCCAGTATCTTTTGACTTTTTCACATGTCCACCACATAATTTTTTTTTACACTTCCAACAAACATTGCTGTTACCCTCTGATATTTTTGCCAACCTTACAGGGGTATAATGCCATCTATAAAACATTTTGAGGATATTTTCCCTAAGGTTTACTGGCTTAATCATTTTATGACACTCTTTCCACATCTTTGTCCAGTCATCAATATCAATATTATGTCCAAAGTTGCTTGCCCATTTTACCATCATCTCCTTCACCCTCTCATCCTCCAAGTCATACTCCAATAAGTATATGCACATTTTTTTCTCTCATCAGTATATATCCACAGTTTATCCACCTGGACTTCACCCTCAAAGAAACCCACGATTTTATCTTTTTTATATCTCGATTCCAGTTTCAACATTGACCACCAATCAGTGGCCTCTCCTAATTCCTCTAGATCTTGCTTATCTTTTATATTCTGTTCTTTAGTAAGTAATTCTTTATATGTGAGTAACGCTCCTTTCTGGTTCAACACTTTCAACGTAAATGCCTCTATAGGGGCTACCCATATTGGAATTTTCTTATAAGTTTGTGTTTGGAATTTTTGCCATACTAAACATAAAGCCTTCCTCAGAATATGTTCTGCAAAATGTGATTGTTCTTTGTATTTCCTATACCACACATATGCATGCCAACCCATTTTTAGATCATGTCCCTCCAGTTTCAATATTCTTTGGTTTTCAAGAGTTATCCATTCTTTTATCTACATCATAGCACAAGCCTTATAGTACAATAACCAATTCGGTAGTCCTGAACCCCCTCTTTCTTTCAGATCTTGTAATAGTCTGAGTTTTATTCTTGGTTTCTTCGTCTTCCATACAAATTTTGATGTCAAACTATCCAGGTCCTTAAAATATTTAAAATTTAATAGTATTGGCAAGTTTTGAAATAAAAATAATAGTTTTGGTAGTGTCATCATTTTTATTGTGGAAATTCTTCCCATCAAAGAGAGTTGCAGCTTACTCCATTCTTCCAAATCTTTCTGGATTTCCTTCTGTATTGTAAAATAATTTTCTTTCATTAAGTTACTCGTTTTTTTTGTGATGGTTACTCCTAAATATTTGATTTTCTGTACCACCTCAAAGTTAGTTTTCCTCACCAATTTTTCTACATCTTCTTTCTTTACGTTTTTAGTCATGAATTTTGTTTTTTGATAATTTATTTTAAGACCTGCCACTTGTCCAAATTCTTCTATGACTCTCAATAATTCTTCCAAATTTTCTAGAGGATTTTCTAGTATTATTGCCAAATCGTCCACATATGCTTGTACCTTAAATTCTTCTCCTCTAATTTTAAGTCCTTTAATTCCCTCATTGTCCCTTATCTGTCTGTTCAGAATTTCCAATGTTAAGATAAATAGTAGGGGGGATAGCGGACATCCCTGTCTTGTGCCTTGTTCAATCTGTATGTTTCCAGTTAGATTACCATTAATTTTAATCCTGGCTTCCTGTTTGGTATATATTGCATTAATTGTTTGTAGAAGGTTCCTTCCACTCCCATTTTCTTTAATTGAAACAACATAAACTCCCAGTTGACATTATCAAAGGCTTTCTCTGCATCAAGAAAAATTAGCATCATCTGCTTTTCTGGATGTATTTCATAATATTCCAAAGTATCTATTATTGTCCTTATGTTTAATGATAATTTCCTTTTAGGAATGAAACCTGTTTGATCTTTATGTATTATTTCTTCAAGTACCTTCTTTAGCCTTGTTGCCCAGATGGTTGTAAAAATCTTATAGTCAACATTTAAGAGAGAAATTGGTCTGTAGTTCTTGATTTGATTTTTCTCCGTCCCCTCCTTATGTATTAAGGAAATATATGCCTCTTTCCACGAGTTCGGAATTTCCCCTCTCATCTCAATATCTTCAATTAGCTTCTTAAATTGTGGACTTAAAAGTTTCTTCAAATGCCTTATAGTATTCAGCTGGCAGTCCATCTGGGACAGGGGATTTCCCACTTTTCTGTTTTTTCCACGCTTCTCCGATCTCGTTCATTGTGATTGATTTGTTTAGTTTCTCCAGTTGTTGAGAGTTAAGACTCCATGCTGGAATTTTATTGAGGTAATTCATTTGTTTCTCTTGTTCTAGTTCTCTTTTCTTGTAAAGTCCAGCATAGAATTTTTGAATTTCTTTTTCGATCTCCTTTTGTTTATATACTTCCTTCCCTTGCTTATCCAATATTGCAGTAATCCTTGTTTTTTCTCTCTCTCTTTTTATTCTATACGCTAACCATCTTCCTGGTTTGTTCGCATTTTCAAAAAAGTTTTGCCTTGCAAATTTAATTTTTTTCTTCATCTCTTCCTGTTCTAACAAATTAATTTTATGCTGTAGAATATTTATCTTGTTTAGTAAGTCCTTATCTGTTGGAGTCTTCTTTAGTTCCATTTCCTCTTTTTTTAGAGATGTTATTAATGTTTGATATTGTTTACTTCTCTCCTTTTTTCTTTGTGCATTATATTCTATCGCACAGCCGCAAAAATATGCTTTGGCAGCATCCCATATCACTGCCATCGCTGTGTCCTGGGGTTTATTAATTTGAAAGAAAAATGTTAACTCCTTTTTGATTTTGTTCAGGAATTCTTACAGACATACTGTACATTTTAAAATTCTTTTATTCCATAAATTATTCCACTTCTCAGTACTTACTTCCTCTCCCAAATCTGTGTCCCATAGCATTTTTAAAACCTCTTGCTGACCCTCTACTTCTATTAATATTTTATAAATTTTATAATTCCCATTGATTCAATGGGCCTACTTAGTGCAATTTACTGTGTTAAGCAACAGGATGTTGACCTCTGTGTTTCTGTGTGAACCTCCTACACAGTACATTGCAGACATGATTCCAGAGTTCATGTGTCCCAGTTTCCACTTTTGTGTAAAAAAAAAATCTATACAATTTTGTTACAATGTCTACTATTATTTCAAAATAATCTTTTTCTTGGAACCTTTTTACCCATCCCAACCCTCTGCTTTGAAGTCAGGATTTGAGCATGAATTTACTTTACTTTCCTCCTTTGTTCTGTGTTTCCATTCCACAGAGGATTTGAAAAAAAAAAATACTGTCTTGCTCTGCTTTTTGTTTATTTATTTAATTTATTTATTTATTTATTTAACTTATATGCCACCCACACTACCCAAAGGTCTCTGGGCGGCTTACAACATATACTTATCTTTGTTTTTGCTCTCATTATTGCAACAGCCATCCGCCTTCTGATTTCCTTTTATGAAATTGTTGCTACTCTCTTCCCAAGGCTGTTATCTGTGATACAAAATATTACGTTGAAGTAAGCAAGCAATAACAATGTTCAGAGACTATAACTCTACTTGAGAAACTGGTACAAAAGTTATTTAATCTAACGTCTTCCTTCCGACCATCTTCCAAAAAGCCCCCTTTACATCCCTATTTCTCAGGCTGTAGATCAGAGGATTAAACATGGGGGTCAGAGCACCATAGGCCACAGATATGATCTTAGCTTGGTCAGAGACAGATTTCTCCTGTGACCTCAGGTACATGATCATGATGGTCCCATAAAAGACGCTGACCACAGTCAGGTGAGAGCTGCAGGTAGAGAAAGCTTTCCTGCGCCCCTGTGCTGAGCGGATGCACCAGATAGCCAGGCCTATGCGCCCATATGTTGTAACTATGAAACAAAAGGGTGGTAGCAAGATAAAAAAGCTAGAAATACGCATGAAGAGCTCACTGGTGCGGCTGTTAGAGCAAGCCAGTTTGAGGAAGGACTGCAGCTCACAGGCGAAGTGGTTAAGTATGTTTCGGCCACAGAAGTTCGTAGGCAGCAAGTGAGCTGTGATTAAAGTTATCAGGAAAGCAAGGCTCACCGATGCCCCCACCAGACCAATGCAAATTGGCCAATTCATGATCTGCAAATAGTGTAGTGGATGGCATATAGCTACAAAGCGGTCATATGCCATGATAGCCAGAACAACACATTCCATTGAGATGAGGAGAAGACCAATATACATCTGTGACAGGCATCTGATGAAGGAAATCACGGGCATGTAGATGAAGCAGTTGGCCAAGGTCTCAGGAACTGTATTGTTGATGAGGGTGAGGTCTATGAAGGAGAGCACACACAGAAAGAAATACATGGGGGTGTGAAGCCGGGAGTCCACAAGAATCAGGAGGACAATGAGACCATTCCCAAGAACACAGATGAGGTACACCACCAAGAGAAACCAAAAGAAGACAGCCTGAGCTCTGGGGTGTTCAGATAGTCCAATTAAGATGAACTCTGTCACCATGGTTTCATTAAAAGTGGCCATTAGTTGATATGAGCCTTGCCGTTCCCTGTAGGCAAAAATGAATGAAGTGTTGTTAGAGAAGCAAGTGAAAGATGCCTTTTTAAACATAATTTTTAAAAATCTGGGCTTCTTTCCTGAGGTTTATTTGCTCCAAAGAATGTTCTTTCCTGAGGTCAAAATCCAGCATAGAAGACAAGCATGCTGAAGTATCTCGGCTGCTCTCTAATGCAGAGTTCCATACCGTGAATTCAGAGTTAAATCTGGTTCAAAGGTATATTATGCTGCCTACAATATTACAAATAATAGATAGCTATGAGCTGTAGTCTCAGTTACGTGTATTCGTCTTCCTTCCTGGTTGGTTTATCATACTATTTCCACACGTATAGCCCTATTCCGCCAATCCTTAATCTAGGATTCTGAAGAGTGAGATGATCTCTTTTTCTACCTCATCTCTTCTTACCAGGTATGCTCTCAGAGCTCATGCATGAACTCACAAATGTTCAGAGACAGACCCATAAGGGATTATCAGAGCTCTGGCAATAGTGCATCTGGACAATGATTGGGCTGAGTAGCTCACACTCACACAGAGCTATTCAGAATGGAAAATTTTATTGAGCACAAAAGTTTTAGAATGCCGTATCTAAATTTCTTACACTTTTGCCATCTTGGATTTATAATATATGCTTATTGGTTTTATTGGTTTTAAATTTGTAAACTGCCCAGAGTAGACCTTTGGTCTAGATGGGCGGAATAGAAATCAAATAAATAAATAAATAAATAAATAAATAAATAAATAAATATCACACAGCTTCACAATGTCAACTCACATGGCTGAGAGAGTTCAAAGGATCTCTCTCTCTCTTTCTCTCTCTCTCTCTCACACACACACAGAGGGAAGTGGTGGTAGATTGGGGAGCCACCAATTTTGGGGGGAAAGACTCTCAGAAGATAGATAAATGACAAAGATTACCTCTCCTTAGTCTTCTTAGTCTTGTGTCTTGGAGTTATGAAATGAACTTGAGCTGGGAGGATCAGCTGGAGGGTTCAGGCAGAGATACAGCAAGAAGAACCCAATCCTAAACTTGAACTCAGCCAGCACTGGACCAGGACCTGGACCTGAAGCACAACCACTAATGTGGCTACTGTATGTCTTTTTATATGGTTTTGGCCAGGCAGACTCCTGATCTGGCCCCTTCTTAATCATGTGTCCTGCCTTGCCTTGCCTTCCTACCTAGCTAATCCAGAGACAATGGACCTAGAATGGGCCATTTACTAAACAGGAGGAAGAAGACAGGCAGCCCATTCTAGGATATTTCTTATCCCAGACCTCCAGACAAACCATTTTGCAAAAAAGCAAAGGAAAGTGATTAAATGTATCTGGCCCTCTTTAAAGGAGAGCTATTCTGTGAGAGGTCTCTTTGGCTAGGGGTAATCAGTGTTTTATATAATTTTGATGGGGCTTGTTCTTATCCATATTGCTGTCATTTCCTCTCGGGGCTAGGCTCACCTTTTGACCTGAAGCTATTTCTTCTTTGCCACTGTATTTAACCTATATCTGTCTTCGACCTGACAGGTTTTCCACTTAAAATTGTCCCTGGAATTCACATAGATGTCTAGGCAAACTGAGACTCTACAGGGGTGTTCTGCAAAGGTAGCCAAATTTGGTAACCCCTAGACACTTTTTCAAACCAAACAAGGACAAATCCCAAGGTGCCATGAACTCCTAGTTCCCATTGCCACCACTAAAATAAGAGTCACATCCCAGCCTAGGGAGCATTTGTATAAGAAATTTGGGTAGGTGGCTCATCTCATTTGTCCCACTCAGCAAAATTTGTTTGGCAGGCTTGACATCCAATTTTATGCTGCTGAAATCTGGTTCTACTTCCATTTCACGACAATTCACCCACACTGATTTATATGTCTATAGGGGAAAAAAATGAAGTTTTGAAAAAGCCAGATAGAAAACACACAATTAACAGTGTAGTCCAAAAGCTGTATTAAGGCTACAGTTCTATAGCCACAGAAATCAGAGTAAGTCCCAGTGAACTCCATTCTGAGTAGATATGCATAGGACTGCAGAGTGAGGAACTATATGCTTTTATTGGAAATATTACGTTGCTTCCCTAGTGTTAATTCTCCTAATGATTACTTGACAGAAAATGGAGGATTTTTGAATGAAGTGAACAATTAAATCTAAAGGAGGTCTACCACTCTATAATCAAATAAGGATAGTTTGCAAGAAAACCTCTGATAGCCAAGTCATACCTCTCTTCAAGATGATAGTGTTCAGTCAAACCTGCCAGTTAACATCAATGAATCTTTCATGTGAAGGTATTCATAAAGTGTCCTTTTGAGGCTTGGTAAGGTAGATAATGCTTACTCTTGGAGTTTCCACCATGTAAAGTCGAGGACTTGAAAGAAGGGAAAGTGCAAGAAGGCTCAGTCCAAAAGGAAGAACACAATGGGTGAAAAGAAGGTGTACAGTTTAATCTAAAGGACATCCACCACTCTACAATCAAACGAGGGTAGGTCACAAGAAAACCTTTGTGATAACCAAGTCATACCTCTCTTCAAGATGCCAGTGTCCAGTGAAAACTGCCAGTTAACATCAATGAATCTTTCATTGGAAGGTATTCACACAGTGTCTTTGGCGGGTTTGGTAAGGTAGATCTTGCTTACCCTTGCAATTTCCACCACGTAAGGTTGATGACCTGTAAGAAGGGAAAGCTCGAGAAGGCTCAGTCCAGAAGAAAGAAAACTGTAGGCGAAAGGAAGGGAAGTGTGCTAGCGTTTTCTTTCTTCCCCCAAAGCACTTTGGGAGAGAGGTTCATGCAGAAAGGAGTTTCTTTGTCTCAGGGGAGAAGCCCTGAGCAAACAGGCTCATTCTTTGGGAGAGAAGATAAGGCTTCTGCTCACATGCATTCCCCAGTGGTTAACATGTCAAACCGCTCCTCTTGGTCCTTCTGGGTTAATAATGGGCAGGGCCCAAAGGGGATTCCAAGGACTGGCCTTTAATTGAGCTCCAAGGGAAATCAGTTTGTATTACCGTGTTTCCCCGAAAATAAGACAGTCTTATATTAATTTTTGCTCCAAAAAACACATTAGGGCTTATTTTCAGGGGATGTTTTATTTTTTTCATGTACAACCATCTACATTGATTCAAATACAGTCATGTCATCTTCTTCTGGTTGCTGCACAAGGGTGGAGGGCGGTGTTTCACTTAACTGGGGCTTATTTTTGGGGTAGGGCTTATATTACGAGCATCCTGAAAAATCATAGTAGGGCTTATTTTCGGGTTAGGTCTTATTTTCGGGGAAACAGGGTAGCATTTTAGAATAATGATCTATTGTTAATTCTCCAACAGCAATGCTACATGATGTACTATTGTTCTGATGGAGAGGTCAGGGGGAAAAAAGGACTTTTTAAAAAATTCATTTTCAATAGGAGTAGGGGTTGGGGTGTGGATACAGGGGAATAAGGGGAAAGGGTAAAATTCCAGAGAGCGAAAGAGTATTCTTGCGTCCATTTACTTAGTTATGCTAAAAAGGGACATCACACAAGTAAGCAATATAACAATTTTTCCAGAATATCTATCGTTACTACTCTCTCCATTCCTTTGGACCTTTTCGTTCTTCTTTTATCTATACTTTCCAATCCATATTTCGGATCCAGTTATAAAACCATTCCCATTTTTTTTAGTCCTTTTTGAGATGATTGTTAAATGCTTCTGTTAGTACATCCATCTCCGCCACTTCCAGTATCTTTTCTATCAATTGTAGTACTACTTCTTTCTTCCAATATTTTCCATATAATATCCTTGCTGCCATAATTACATGTATTATCAAATATCTCATTTCTTTATCTACGATTTCAGTCATAATATTCAATAGAAACAATTCCGGTTTAAGTGGTATCACATAACAAAATTTTTTGTAACATTTCATGTATTGAACTCCAATAATTTTTTGCTTCCTTGCATGTCCACCAGATATGGTAAAAAGTATGAGAATAGGAAAAAACATGACTTCTAAGAGGTCTGTAGCAAGCAGTGGTTTCTCACGCTGCTCTCCTGAACTATTCTAGGATATATTTGTCCACTTCTTAGCTACTTCTTTTCACACAATTTGGTCCAAAGGGTCTCCATGAAGAGCTTCTGATCAGGACTGTAACATACAGAGGAAGATGGCTTTTCTGCAGGGAGGTTGTGACTCTTCTCTCCATAGATGGGAAAGCCAACAGGAGCATTACTTCATGTAATGCCACATTTCCCTTCCATGTATGTTTCTCCGCATCACGTGGAGGTTGAGAAATGTTCTTTTGGATTTGAAGACAATGAACATACCAATGGAGGAAAAGGCAGAAAACCTTATTAAAAGACAAGATACAGCAAAGCCAAAGGCATAAGGAATAATATCTTTGGATTTGTATTCCTGCCTTGAGCAGAGGGTTCAACTCGATGGCCTTATAGGCCCCTTCAACTTCATGATTCTATGATTCGATGCAACCATAAAATAGAAAGAAGCCCTTTACCCCTTTGTCACACCAGGAGCCCCTGAAAAACATTGCTAGGCAGCTCCCAGTAGTTGGCTACAGAGCATCCTCCAGAGTCTGGTCTATGCCACTGCTCACCAGTGGCCATACTCCTGGCCCCTATATACCTCCTCAGAGCATTCGCCTGCTGATCAAGCAAATCTCTGCACAACCGACTTCTGAGATGCTTATATTTCACTACTTATTTTATTTATTTCAAATATTTTATCCTGCCTTTCTCCTTAAAAGGACCCAATGATAATAAAACCTCATTTCAAAGGATTGCAGAGGCAGACATCCAAGCATAACACCTGCTGAGACTGTCTGACCTGGGTACATCTTGTCACTTTTCGAACTCTTCACCTGAGAACACCTGGAGTAAACAACTTGGTACCTTCTCAAGTAACCCCAGTCATTGAACTAGCTTCCAGCAATTGATGTCTCCCAAAGTAATCATCAGTAACTTTTGATGCCTGTCAGTGTACTAACCTTTCATAATCTCTGAGTTTTTCAGTGCCTTACAACAGTCTTCAGTATTTTAAGCACTGGGCAAAGAGATAACTATTTCTTAATGCCACAATAAGCCTCCCAGAGTCACAGAATCATGGAATGATAACGTTGGAAGGGGTCTAAGACCATCCAATCCAACCCCCCTGCTCGATGCAGGGATACAAATCAAAGGATATCTGCCAGGTGGTTGTCTACGTTTCTCTTGAATGCCTCTCGTGTTGGAGCACTCACCACCCCCTGAGATCAGCCCCCTGATTGTCCTTGTTTCCCTCCCCTGGATTTGTTCCAATTTGTCAGCATCTTTCTTGAAGTGCAGTGTCCAGAACTAGACACAATACACAAGATGAGGTCTAATCACTGCTGAATAGAGGGGAACTAGTACCTTGCAGGATTTGTTTCCCTCTATTTGGGTTAGGTCACATTTTGAATATGTAAGCTGTCTTGGGTCCTTTTTAAGAAGAAAGGTGGTGGTGGGGAAATATTTGGATGGATGGGTGGATGGGTGGATGGATGGATGGATGGATGGGTGGATGGATGGATGGAAGGAAGGAAGGAAGGAAGGAAGGAAGGAAGGAAGGAAGGAAGGAAGGAAGGAAGGAAGGAAGGAAGGAAGGAAGGAAGGAAGGAAGGAAGGAAGGAAGGAAGGAAGTTATAAGACTATGAGATTCAGGCCTAACCAGTGCCAATCGTATCATTCTGTTGCTTTCGGCCCAGTACTCAAGCCTATCTAGATCATTTTGAATTTTTTCCCTGTCTTCCAGGGTATTAGCTATTCCACCCAATTTTGTGTCATCTGCATATTTGATTAGCATTCTCTGCACCCCATGATCCAGGCCATTAATAAAAATGTTGGAGAGCACTGGGCCCAGGACCAAGCCCTGGAGTGCCCCACTTGTTACTTCCTCTCTGTTTAAGAAGGACCCATTAATCATCACCCTCTCAGTACGATTCTGTAGCTAACCTGTAGCCAGGTTGTGGCATTGATTCAGGTTGCGGGCCCAGGGGCACTTCTAGCAAAGTGCAGTACAGTATTTAATCCACATTCCAGCTCCTGCCTATGCATCCCTGTGATGTTTTTACTTTGGGGTTTTAAGTTTCAGGGTCACTGGTGTGCAGATGAGGCCATGCCCATGGACTGCTCTGTCTCCTGCGCAGGATTTGAGACACTTAGCACTTTCTTAGAACGGATGCTCCGGTGCAGAACCAACTCTACAGTAGTGACACATTAACTCAATGATTTCCTTTTTATTGGGAAGGCTGGTGCAACTGAATGTGCTCACTTCTTGAGGCTCTTTCTGAACTTGGTGACAGAGGTGGGCATTCTGCTTGCAGAGGGCAAAATGGAGAGACCTGTAGTTTCACTGGTTTACTTGGGCATCTCGCTGGATGACATGGCTGGCACATTTTGCCTTCTAGAGGACAAACTTGTGGCTTTCAAGGAGAACATGGCAGCCCTGCTGCCAGGGGGAAAGTGTGCCTTGAAAGAGCTGCATGCATTCTTGGATCACCTTAATTGCAGAATAGTGGCTCCAGGCTTGCAGAATAGTGGCTCCAGGCAAGGCTCTCTGTGTGAGGCTTACTAGAGTGACCTCGGGGTGGGGTAGGGGTGAGAGCATCTCATTACCATATTAAGATAACAAAAGGAATCAGGGGGAAAAATACTTCCTGGTCTGGTTAGCCTTTTTTGTCAGAGATCAATGGGGTAGACATTTGGGAACAGGCATGGGAACTAGGGTCTACTTTGCAGATATACACAGATGTAGCAGGTAGCACTGGGTTTGTAATTTATTTCAATATGTGTTGGTGGGTCCAAAGGTGGTTGCCTGGGTGGAAGGGATTGGATATCTTGAGGGATCTCACGTTGTATTCTTGAAGGCTTTCACAACCGGGATCCGATGGTTGTTGTAGGTTTTTCGGGCTGTTCGACCATGTTCTGGAGGTTTTTCTTCCTAACGTTTCGCCAGTCTCTGTGTCCGGCATCTTCAGAGGACAGGAGTTAGAACTCTGTCTGTGTTCTGGTGTACACATGACACCAGTACACAGACAGAGTTCTAACTCCTGTCCTCTGAAGATGCCAGCCACAGAGACTGGCGAAATATTAGGAAGAAAAACCTCCAGAACATGGCCGAACAGCCTGAAAAACCTACAACAACCATCAGATCTCACATTCTTAGAGTTATTTCCCATAGTTGTGGCAGTCACTAGTTGGCAGGATTAATTCCAGAAAAAAAAAACACAGGTAAAATTCTGGTGTGATAAACAGGCAGTGGTAGCAGTAATAACCTGTCAGTCTTCCAAATCTGAGCTGGTTATGTGCTCGTGTGGAGGCTGGTTCTTTTGTGTCTATCAGCTGACATCACTTTTTCTTCCAGGTTTGTTCCAGTCTTGATAACAGTTTCATGGATGCCCTATTTCATTTTCAGGAAGAAAGGTTCCATCAGTTGGCACAATGGGTAAACATCAGGCCAGATCCATTTCTGGAGCAGTTATGGAGCCTTGGAAGCAGGATGTGATCCAGGAAGTATTCAGTTGCTTTGCTCCCACCACCCAGCAGGCACCCATGGATTTGTTTGTCACCTTCTTGGGCCAGACGGTACATTCTCCACCCCTTACAGCCTCTCAGGCTGCCATTTTCAAGTAATGAGCATTTCTCCATTCAAGGGGATGGGCGACTGGGACACTTTGGACACATGTAGCAGCTATTTCCTTTTTTAAGCCAAGGACAGGGGTTCAGGGACCACTGTGAGACCTTCTGTTTAGGAAGGCAGCTGGCTGGCCTCTGTGGGAACAGAATGTAGGACTAGAAAGGGATTTGATCTGAACTTGCAGGTCTCTGTTTACGTTCTTGTATTCTCATGAACGCAGATCAGTTCATTGATACTGAGCAGGGGCAGTAGTTGCAGATGATCACCAGATTTCATTAGCATTGTTTTGAGGCAGCAAGTAGTCAATGAAAATAGATCTCCCTGCCTTTGAAATAAGGGCTTGATTGGGTCTCCTCCAGGGCAACCGGTATACTTCAGACACATGTAGCACGGAGGGTCTGGGACCACTGTGTGGCCTTTCTGATTGGGGGCCCCATCACAGGCTGGGAAAGGACAATTCCATGAGCAAAACCAATTACTTTTAGGATCCTCTAATCCATGCTAGAACAACTCAAGGGTGTCTGCTAGTCCCGTTATGAAGTTCAGCGCTGCCTATCTGTTAGCCTTTTTTGGGTCCTTCAGGGTTGAGGAGTTGGTGTCTGGCTCTCGAGGGGACACTGGGGGCAGGGCCCTACAGAGGCAGAGTGTCTCCTTCCATGAAGGGACCTTGAGTTTATGGCTAAAATCTTCCAAAACTGGTCAGCAGAGTCAGTGGTCCCCTGTCCACACTGTGTTGGCAGCTCATGTCCAGTTTGGGTGGCAATAACCTGTGCCATCGTCCATTGGGGAAGGGGCCATTACTTATTCACGGGGATGGTACGCTACTGACCCATTCCCAGTTCATGGGGGTTATGTGGTTGGCCTTGCAAAAGACTGAGTTTCCATCGTGAGATTTCTCCTTGAGAAACAGATATGGAGATGAGGCTGTGACTTCAGGAGAGTGAATATTGCTTGTCAGAAAGTGACCTTGATGATGGGTCACTTGGTGACATATTGGAGTTGTAGTTGGATTAAGCATCTGGACATTTCTCATAAGATGGCCCCTTAATTCCGACCAGATGGGGTGCATCTTTCAGAGAGGGGACAGGATGTATGTCTTGGAGATGTTAGGGAAGCCATGGTGGATCGGTTGCATCTGCAGTTCTCTCGCAGGAGCCTTACACAACTCTAGTGGCAGTTTGAAGCATTGGGATGGACCCAGGTGGTCGGAGGACAGCAGGTGGAGACCTGCATATCTTGGTTGGTATGGGATCCTTTTAAGGGAGCCAGGGGTGGGGCCATGGACAGCCTTATCTTGAGGGGCGGGAGCTCAGTTTAGCCCCTGAGCAGCAGGGAGCCATGGTGTGGCATACACCTGTGTGGTCTCCAAGGGTCTGCTATTCTGGGTTGTCTCTCAGAGGGATCTAGGATGACGGTGGCTGAACTGTCAAGTCCCAATTCTAGGCCAGATAAAACAGCAGCTGTAAACATGTGTGTGGTGTGTTCATTCCTAGGACTGGGGCTGCTCAGCTAACAAAGGTAAGCTAAATTTAGAAGCAATAGCACTTTTATCTATATATTAATAAGGAGCAATGTAATTAGAGAACTAAAGAATTAATTTCAAATTTATTAACACCGGCAAGATTAATGGTAGATAGGAACTTGAAGATAAAGTACGATTTTCAAAGAAATGAATGGTGGGCCCTATTCCATCATTACTCAGCCTAGAGTTGTCAGTGGGGTGGCTAGTTCTGCCCTTTTTTCTAATCACTTTCTCCTCACAAGCAGGAACAAGAAGAAAGAACTTTTCACCTGATGCATTTTGGACCGGGTTGGAAAGCAGAAGGGCTTGTTGGAGATAAAGATGTTATACCCAGTTGGTCCCTGCAGAGGGATTAGAGGAAAGGGCCTCGTGAGTCCTATGTTCTGTTCTCACAGTGGGCCAACCTGTGGCTTATGGGTAGCCTGCAAACAGGACGTCGGTGCCAGTGCACTCTCCTCTTCAGTCTGAAGAAGCTACTTGGATGAGTAGCAAAATGTTTCAGCCTAATAAGAAAGAAATCTAGTTTCCAAGACTCAACTTCCAAATAACCTCACCTAGATGACTGAGAATCTTCACAGATATATTTATCGTTGTTCATGTTTCCATTCCACAGAGGATTTGAAACAATCTACCATATTGCTCTACTTATTATATTTATCTTTGTTTTTACTCTCATTATTAGAACAAGCATTCAGACTCTGATTTCCAGTCATGACGTTGTTGCTACTCTTCCAAGGGCTTATATGGGATGCAACATGTTACATTGCTGAAAATGACAAAGCAATAGCAATTTTTGCACTGTTACTCTGCTATATAAGAGACCAGTGCAAACAGTTATTTATTCTAATGTCTTCCTTCTGACCATCTTCCAGAAAGCCCCCTTTACATCCCTGTTTCTCAGGCTGTAAATCAGAGGATTAAGCATGGGGGTCAGAGCGCCATAGGCCACAGATATGATCTTACCTTGGTCAGAGACAGATTTCCCTTGTGGCCTCAAGTACAGGATCATGATGGTCCCATAAAAGATGCTGACCACAGCCAGGTGAGAGCTGCAGGTAGAGAAAGCTTTCCTACGACCCTGTGCTGAGCGGATGCGCAGAACAGCCAGACCTATACGCCCATATGTCATAACTATGAAGCCAAAGGGTGGTAGCAGGACAAAAAGACCAGAAATATGCATGAAGAGCTCACTGGTCCGTGTGTCAGAACAAGCCAGTTTGAGAAAAGACTGCAGCTCACAGGCAAAATGGTTGATAACGTGTCGGCCACAGAAGTCTGTAGGCTGCAGCAAGGCATTGATCAGGGTTAACAGGAAAGCAAGGCTCACCGATGCCCCCACCAGGCCAATGCAAACCGACCAGTTCATGATCTGCAAATAGTGTAGTGGATGGCATATAGCTGCAAAGCGGTCATATGCCATGATAGCCAGAACAAAACATTCCATAGCAACAAAGAGGACTCCAAGATATATCTGTGACAGGCATCTGATGAAGGAAATTGTGGGCATGTAGATGAAGCAGTTGGCCATGACCTCAGGAGCTGTATTGTTGATGAGGGTTAGGTCTATGAAGGAGAGCACACAGAGAAAGAAATACATGGGGGTATGAAGCTGGGGGTCTATAAGAACCAAGAGGACAATGATACCATTGCCAAGAACACTGACGAGGTACACCACCATGAGAAACCAAAAGAACATAGCTTGAGCTCGGGGGTGTTCAGATAGTCCAATTAATATCACCTCTGTCACCATGGTTTGATTAAAAGTTGCCATTAGTTGATATTCTGAGCCTTGTCTATCCCTGTAGGCAAAAAGGAGTGACAGTTTTTCAGATGTGGCACTGGAAGAGGATTGAGATTATTTCTAAGGTATTTTCTTTGAGTTTGATGTCTACAAATCATGTTTCTTATGGTTGTTCTCCTGCGTATCACCAGACAAGACCAAGTATGTGAGCTGCCATTCAGTGCACATTTATGCATAACTTAGGTCCTTCTGAAATCAATAAGGATTGGCTATATTTTAGTGATAAATCACACCAGCCGCTACATTCAAATACATCTGAATAATGCAGAGCAATATTGGACAAGAGATTTCACACACTCCCGGTGAACATGGGTAGAAGCTATACTACATAGATTGTATTGGAGGCAGTTTATAAGGTCTTAAATACTGACTTGAAACTGTTCGAATTTTACTTTTATTCTTGAAAGTCACATTTCAATGAACAGAGAGAGAGAGATTGTTGCCTGCAATAACAGCAGTAAAAATCACTTGTGCTTAGTATTAGAAACTGAGATATTTTGAATTTAAGAGGCTACTACATGAAGGTGTGGGGTCTTGATATACTGCACTGATTAACCAAGTCAGCTGGGGTTATACAATATATACATAAGTTTGAGGAACATTGGAGATGCTTCAAACTGTTTGTGATTGCAATGTTCATCATTGGTACCCAAGAACTGGCATCCTTCTATTGTTCATGTATTGTATCCGTCTGTTTCCTTACTTTTCAACTGCCTAGCTGTGCTGTGTCACTGAAATGCATGGAACAACTTTGAGATGCTCCAGTCATAATGAACAAAGGTAAGGGATTATGGGAGTTGTGATCCAAACCATCTCTAGTGCTGAAAGTTCTCCACCCCAGTCTATGGAGTGGTATTTTCTTCCTGTATTATGTCAACCACTTTCCTATTTTATCTCATCTCACATAACTTAAGCTTTCCAAAACAGTTATTGTAGTGCCAGCTGTCTGTATTTTTTTCTCCCCTTTGGTCTTATTATTCTGTTATTTTAGACAACTGTTCTCAACATTTGAATATCTGAGGTAAATTGTTGTTTCCCATCTAAAATTAAAGAAACTACTTTTGCAACCAAAAAAGGAAACAAGGAGAGAGGGCAAGAATTTCTCACAGTAGAAGGAGCTTCTTACTCAGTGCTTTTGAAGGCTTCAGAAAGAGACAAGTTGAGAGAAGCTACTCAAGGGAGCTGTCACAGGAATGACTGGCAGCAGCTGCAGCTGACACCTTGATTGGGCTGTTAGGATTTTGCACCATTTCTGCAGAGGAAAAGATGAAAGAAGCAGTAGGAAAACAGGAGAGGATTGTGAATGGAGGGCAGTGTCATGTAAAGCCCTGGTAATATTCAGAAAATGAGGACAAGGAAAACAATAAAAGCCTAATTTTAAACCATTCTGAATTATTGAGGTTGAGACTATACTGGCAGACTGAATCAGGGCAATTCCTGCAGTTGAATTCACAGCCTATCTTCCATTTTAGTTTGTGATCATGCAGGGGGTGTAAATTGGTTCTGATTCAGTGTCCACACATGGATAGGATGCAATCTGCATCTCAGCCCACCTACCCCTCCCTCCCTCCCTCCCTCCCTTCCTTCCTTCTCTGCTAGTCCTTTTATGATTTGCTGTCAAACTGCTTTATTTTTAAAGGATGCACAGCATTAGGGAAAAGGGGGCAGCATCCCAAAATTCTTCAGAACATACACAGAAATACATAAAGATCAGGGACACTCTGGGGACAGACAGCAGGAGAGAGTGTTCCTGCCATCCCTAAACATCATGACCCAATTTAATCACCACAACTCCACTCACAGACACCCCTGGCTCCTTTTGGAGAAAGAGACAACTGATCACATGGGGAAAAGTCTGTTCAAATCATTTCAGTTTGAAAAAAGTAGAAGCTCCCAGAGACAGAGAGAAAAAAAAATCCGCATTGGAAGCGAAAAGGGCCAGACTGATTTGAATTGGCCTTTGCGTCATATGATCAGTTTTTTTAAAAATGAAGTTATCCATTTGGTAAGCAGTGGACCATCCGACAGCATTTGGCTGTGAAGTTACAGGGTCAGTCATATCATTTGATTAGAAAAGAATTATCCAGGCCTAGAAAACGTTCATTTCAGGGAGGGTAGGAAATGTCAGAAGATCAATGAATCATGAAATGAAACAGCATGTAGCTTTCTTAATGGAATCACAAAACTCCTCACCTTCATTTGCCTCTTGCCTCTTATGGTCCACTGACTGAACCATCAAGGAACACTGTCTGGGAATTATTACTTTTTATGCTTCTTATCTCCTTGTAGGGCTGGACCTATTGCAAGGCAGAGTGAAGTCAGTGCCTTGGGCAGCAAGGAGTAAGGGGCAGCACGCAGTAGCAGGATATTGGAAAACGGAGTTATATTTACCTTGTAGGCTGCTCTGTTTCTGCTCTGTTCCGCATGCACAAAACCTTCCCTTGAAGGATATACATTCAAACACTCTCCTTTTGAGATGAAAGTCACGCTGGCTCTATCCACATCTTAAGTCTATAATATGAAAGAAAAATGTCTTGAAAGTAAAATTTTCTCCTCAAATGCCAATTTCAGAAAGAAGACCATCACAAATGAAGAAAGGCTGGGGTGATGCTGGTGTTCATTTTCAAAGTTCATGAAAAAGAGTCGTGGAGATAGTAACTTACACAGCTACTGTTCGATCTGTTCTGCCATGCTCCTTCTTTGAGAGAGGATGACATTTCTGCTGGAAACTGCTCCCTAGTGGTTCACGAGCCAAATTACTCCTGTTGGCCCTTCAGGGTTATGGCTGATAGGGCTCAGAGGTGGTTCCAAAGACTGGCCTTTAATTGAATGCCGAGGGAGATCATGTCACATAGCACTTTAGAGTCAAGCACCAATGACTATTTCTTCACCACCCTAGCGCTACATGAACTGAAATGCTGACCCATTTTTACTGTCCCATTCAGAAGCTTCTAAATGAGGGGAAGATTTAAGGCAGGCAGAGCTGAAGGAATGAATTGCTGGATAGCTCAGTGGCTTAGACCTCAGACTGTGAAGCCAGAGATTGGGAGTTCGATTCTCCTTGACAGAGGCCGGACTTGATGATCCATAGAGTCCGTTCTAGCTCTGGAGTTCAAAGATTATTCTTATAATATTTATTTATTTATTTATTTATTTATTTATTTAATTTCTTTAATATATTTATATCTCACCTTTTTCTCTACAAGGACCCAAGAAATTCAGCATCTACTAGTTGCTAAAAGATGCTTCAGTAGCAGATTCATTTCGTCTAAGTCTCCAGATTCCTTGTCAGGTCCATGGCCACCACTGCAGAGCACCACTTGGCTATGACCTGTGCATAAGCTCAACAATGACTTTAATTCTTGCCCTTTTTTTTATCTTTAAGGTAACTAGCATCCATTCTGAGAAAAGGGAAGCTGAGAAAAGTCACTTTAATGTCATGACTGTACACTACCGTGCGTAGGTGGGAACCCACAATGACTTGTTCTGCTTGCTAGAGCCAATTTTCTTCTTCTAGTAGTAAAGCACATGGATGGTTTAGGTGGCTGTGGGGAATGGAGGAGCAAGAGGAGCAGATTGCTGGTGACTTGCAGGAACAGAGGATGTCCTCCCACCCAAAAGGAATTCTCTTAGCTGGAGGCACCTGACAGGAGACCCCATCTAAGTAGAAAGTTCAGCAGCACTAGAGGAGTTTGTCTGGATGTTATGCTAATTCAAAATGTAGATAAGAAGGAGTAACTATGTTTGTCAAATTTAAAGATAATATACCAACATAAATAATTCAAGCACAAGTCCATGTATAAAGTACCAAATGTCAAAGCACTGTTTATTCCGTTCTACATGTTATACAGTAAAAGTTCTTTAAAGTTTTGTAACCAAGTCTAGGTGAGCATTAATTTCCAACTATTGGTACAAACCCCAAAGGAAGAAAACCATTTTACTCTGTATGGTTTTTAAATGAAATGCTTGAAACTGCTGTGCACAAACTCTCATATACATTTTTCAACAGGTAGCAGCAGGTAGGGTAGTAATAATGCTTCTCCTCACACCTTAGTGAGCAGGTTAATTTATGCTGGCACTGTTTCTAGAGGGAATCCTACTTCTTCTTTTAGAATGTTCCCACATACACCCTTTTGGCCACTTGAGGGAGCACATCAAGAAACTGACTTTACTGAGTGTATATTAGCCCTCTGATAAAATAGTGTATGGCAATTCTGCAATGTAGTTGTATTGCTATATACAAAAAAAAAATACTGTATTTCAAGGAAGTATATTGATGCGACCCAATTTTCCTATACATCCAGGCTTACTTGCATATAGATATAGGTTTATATGCTTAGGTTTCTATCTCTGTATAGACAGACCTTCATGGGTCATTTTTAGCTTGAATAGAAGCTACTTTCTGTTTCTCAGTTCTATTTTACAGTTTTGTTTCTCTTCTCATGTCCTTTATTTGACCTGACCTGTCTGGGAAGTGTATGTCTTTACTAACTCTCTGGGAAGTCAATTGTTTATCCTGAAGGTATGTAGTTATCATCTGAGAAAGGAATTTGTTTATATAGCTGTGCTGACCAGTCAATTAATTCTGGACACCTGTGCCTGGGAATGCAGTGTGTTATCAATTTGCTACCTAACCAAGTCTTTTGAAGACACAGGTCTTCACTTTTGCCAGTAAGTGAGAGATCTCCTTATTGATGTACCAACTATCAGGTTACTCTTCAAATAATTTCCCAGTTAAAAAAGAATGTGCTCTGATTCTAGCCAAGAGGCAGATACTAGCAATCTTAGAGACAAGAAAGGGCAAGAATTAAAGCCATTATTGAGCTTGTGCACAGGTCATAACAAGCTGGTGTTCCTCAGAGCATTCAAGGTAGCCGTTGACTCCACAAGGGATGTGGAGACTTATACGAAATGAATCTGCTGATGAGGCATATAGTGGCAGAACAGGTCTTACAGGTTATGTCTTGCTTTGCTCTATCCTTTTACATTAGAGTTCATCTTCTATTTTTTGAACTCTTTCCTTTATTGTATACCCATTGTACCATGATTCATCCTTGTTTCCTTTCATTGAATAAAGTTTTGTAACCTTTCTCTCTTCATTGGTGTGTCATTGCCTTGAGTCGAGAAGACATAGGTTCATATGCTTAAGTTTATATTTCTGCATAGACTTTTATGGGTCATATTTAGATTGAGTAGAAGCTACTCTCTGTTTCTTAGTTCTATTTTACAATTGGTTTCTATCCTCAGGTCCTTACCTGTGACTTATTTTTGCATAGTAAGTCACAGTTAGAGTAGGCCCCTTTGAATCAAAGAAACGTACAAGGGGTCTACTTAGCACAATTTACTATGTTAAGCAAGAGGATTTTGATCTCTGTGTTGGTGTGTGAACCTCTCACATAACGCTTTGTAGACATGATTCTAGAGTATCTCAGTTTTCACTTTTGTGTAAAAATTCTGTAAAAATTTGTTGCAGTGTCTATTATTGAAATAAATTTTTTGCAGTTTTTTATTCACCCTCCACTCTGCTTAGAATTTACTTTACTTTCCTCCTTTGTTCAGTGTTCCATTCCACAGATGATCTGAAAAAAAAATTACCATCTTGCTCTGCTTTTTATATTTATGCTTCTTGTTAATCTCATTATTACAACAGCCATCTAACTTCTGATTTCCAGCCATGAAATTCTTGCTACTATCTTCCAAAGGCTGTTATTTGTGTTACAAAATGGTTTGTTGCTTGAAGTGAGCAAGCAATAATAATGTTCACACTATTACTCTGCTGTATAAGAAACCAGTGCAAACAGTTATTTAATCTAACGTCTTCCTTCTGACCAGCTTCCAGAAAGCCCCCTTTACATCCCTGTTTCTCAGGCTGTAGATCACAGGATTAAGCATGGGGGTCAGAGCACCATAGGCCACAGATATGATCTTACCTTGGTCAGAGACAGATTTCCCTTGTGGCCTCAAGTACATGATCATGATGGTCCCATAAAAGATGCTGACCACAGCCAGGTGAGAGCTGCAGGTAGAGAAAGCTTTCCTACGACCCTGTGCTGAGCGGATGTGCAGAACAGCCAGACCTATGCGCCCATATGTCATAACTATGAAGCCAAAGGGTGGTAGTAGGATAAAAAGGCTAGAAATATGCATGAAGAGCTCACTGGTCCGTGTGTTAGAACAAGCCAGTTTGAGAAAAGACTGCAGCTCACAGGCAAAATGGTTGATAACGTGTCGGCCACAGAAGTCTGTAGGCTGCAGCAAGGCATTGATCAGGGTTAACAGGAAAGCAAGGCTCACCGATGCCCCCACCAGACCAATGCAAACCGACCAGTTCATGATCTGCATATAGTGTAGTGGATGGCATATAGCTGCAAAGCGGTCATATGCCATGATAGCCAGAACAAAACATTCTGTTGAAACAAATAACACACCAAGATACATCTGTGACAGGCATCTGGTGAACGAAATTGTGGGCATGTAGATGAAGCAGTTGGCCATGACCTCAGGAACTGTATTGTTGATAAAGATGAAATCTACGAAGGAGAGCACACAGAGAAAGAAATACATGGGGGTGTGAAGCTGGGAGTCTATAAGAATCAAGAGGACAATGATACCATTGCCAAGAACACTGACGAGGTACAACACCAAGAGAAACCAAAAGAACATAGTCTGAGCTCTGGGGTGTTCGGATAGTCCAATTAATATCACCTCTGTCACCATGGTTTGATTAAAAGTTGCCATTAGTTGATATTCTGAGCCTTGTCTGTCCCTGTAGGCAAAAATGAATGACATTTCTTCAGGTGTGGCACTGGAAGAGAATTGACATAATTTCTGAGGTATTTTCTTTGAGGTTGTTATCTACAAATCATGTTGCCCATGGCCATTCTCCTACGTATCATCAGGCAAGAACAAGCATGTGGGCCGCCATTGAGTGCCCATTTATGCATAACTTGGGTCCTTTTGAAATCAGTGAGGACTGACTATGTTTTATAAGGAAGCCTTGAGATGTAAAATTGATTCTAACATCTTTCCACATAAGCACATAATCGATGAGTTGCAAAGGAATTTGGAGAAAACGTGGAAAACAAATGAGTCAGGAAGGGGAAAAGACAAAATAACAGGGGTTACTATGAGGTCTGTGGCCAAAGGATATAGAATTAAAGTGGCAAGTAAGCTTTAAAAAGAACAAGAGAAAATAATACAGGAGTAGAGATGGGCACGAAGTTCAAAACGAACCAGGAAATTCGTCAAAAATCGCTAATTTGTTGATTAGGATTGGTTTGGGTTTTCCAAACTACAGAATCTGAACTTTCCCAAACCATCAAATTTTGGGGTTATTTCTGAACCTCCTGGTTTGTTACTCCCCCCCCCCCCCCAGCCTGCTCCCTTCCCCTTCCCACTGCCCTGGTCACCTCCCTAGCTTTTCCTGCTGCTGGTGCTGCTTCCTTCGCTGTCGCTGCCATCTTCAGAACCCCAACGCAGGCCAGTGGCCTTTCTGTTTGTACCTGCCTCTCAGTTGGGAGGTGGGGAACATGCACAGAAGACCTCTGGCTGGCTGGCAGGCCAGCTAAACTAAATAAAATTAAAAATTAATTCATTTTTAAAATTAATTGATCTCTCATCTGGGAGGTGGTGACATTCATCCTGGCTAACTGGGAAAAAATTAATTAATATTTTTTTTAAAATTGAATTAGCTGGTCTGTCAGCTGGCCGGGGCCCTCTATGCATGTTTCCACCTCTCAGAAGACAGGCAGGAATATGCAGAGAGACCAGCCAGCTTGGAGGAGCAGACAGCCTCTCAAGATAACTGCAGTGGTGGCGGTGGAGGACAAGGCAGCATTAGGAAAAGGTAGGGAAGCTATGATGGCAGTGGGAATGGGGTGGGAGCAGGATGTGTGGGCGGGGAGACAGCTGCGTGTTTTTTTTTTTTAGACAGTTAGTGGGCTGTCCAAAAATAAATAAATAAATCCTGAATGAAGCAACAACCCAATTTGTGGGTTGTTTGGGAATTCGTGGTTTGTTCATGGACTTCCATGAACCACGAACCAAGACAAACTGCCATTTTGGTGGTTTGTGCCCATCTCTATACAGGACTTAGAAAAATGTATACAGGATTTGGAAGGAAAGGTCTTAAGAAATAGGGATAAGAAGAGTATGTTAGAATTACAAGTAAAAAGGAAAGAATTAGAGGGGCATCATTTAGTAAGGGTGCAAAGAAATATAATTTCTTTAAACACAGAAAATTTTGAATTCAGTTAAAAAAATATCTAAATTACTTCCAAGAGCTACTCAAAGAATAAGGGAGGTATAGGGGTCATACAGGATCAGAACGGGAATAGGTGCAATAAAATGAAGGATAAGGCTGAGCAATTCCAGAAGTATTATAATAAATTATATACCAGTAGAAACCCTCCATTAGAAAACATTAAAAAGACATATTTCTAATTTTAAAAAAAATAACAGAAGATAGAATGGAACAATTAATTACTGAAGAGGAAATAGAGGAGGTTATAAATAAACTGAAAGCAGGGGAAAACCCCAGAACCGATGGTCTAGGCCCAGAATTTTATAATATTTTTTAAAAGACCCTAATACCCAAACTAAAAATATTATATAATAGCATTTTAATAGGTGAAGAAATCCCTCAGTCTTGAAGGGAATCAACTATAGTAATATATGTTAAAAGTCCCTTGGATACGGAAGCATAGACCAGTTTCCTTGCTAAATCAAGATACAAAGATGTTCACTGTGATCCTGTCAAACAGACCAAATGATTTTATTGGGACTTATACAGAGAAGCATCAAAATGGTTTTCTGCAAGGGAGACAGATGGCTGATTTAATGAGAAGAGTGTTTAACACAATGCATTTAGTGTAAAAGACAAAAGCTAATGATGGGGTTCTATACTTAGATATTTTTAAAGTATTTGATTCAGTGGAGTGGACTATGTTAAAGATGGTGATAGAAGAATTAGGGTTTGGCACTCACTTCAAGCATATAATACAACTTTACTCACAAAATCCAGCTAGAGTAATAGTCAATGGTGGTATATCACAGCTCCCTTAGGTCATGGAATGAGACAAGGCTGCCCATTATCTCCAGTTTTATTTACATTGATAATAGAAATGTTGGCACAGGTAGTTAGAGAAGAGAAACAAATAGAGGGAATAGGACACAAAGTAAGATAAACATGTTCACAGATGATATGCTATTATTAATAATAAGAATCCACTAGAAACAATTGAGAGAATAAAAGAACATTTAAAACAGTTTGAGGAAATAAGAGGATTAAGCGTAAATTGGAGCAAATCACAATGTATTTTACTAAATTACGATCAAAAACAAAAGGTATGTATTTGAGAGGAAGCTTAAATGTTCTATCAAATATTAGGGGATAAATATAACATGGGAAATTCAGGACATAATTAAAATGAGCTTGGCTGAAGAAAGAGATATGTGATCACAAAAAGGAATATAAAAAATTAAAGATTTAATGGTTTGGTAGACTTGCGATATGCAAAATGAAAATTATCTCCAAATCAAACTTTTTATTGTGGATGCTGCCGATAAAGATAACAGAAAAACAATTAAAAGAATGGCAGATTTTTATAAACAAGTATTGTAATGGAAATAAAAGAGCTAGGATAAATAAGAAACTGTGGTACATTTCATCACAGGAGGGAGGTTTAGGAATACCCAATATTAAGCTATATTATATAGCAAACCAATTAAGACATGTTCCAAATGTTATGTTAACTAATCAAAACCTGATGTGGAAAGATTTTGAAAAGGGTAAAAATGAGGAAAATCTAGAGAATATCCTTTTCAAAGAAAGAATTGGGGAAGAGATTGACAACATAGCAAATCCCTTTATGAAAACCTTGTTAGAAAGCTGGAGAAGTTTAGGAAGAGTACTGAGCCCACCGATTCCCCCTCTAACCCAGGTGGTTGATAAAAAATTTTTCCCAAAAAATCTTAAAGGGAAAGTAAAGGCATTAATAAAAGATAAAGGGATTATAAGAATTAAGGAATGGATGGAAACGACACAAGATAAAGAAGAAATAAGAGAAGTGTTGGGAGAAAAGAGGTTCACATGGTTACACATACTCCAACTAGAAAAATGGGCAAAGGAATGGAAAAAGAAGGAAGGGAAGAGAAGAAGATTGATGAAGTTTGAGGAATACATAGAATACATACATATTTTAAGCAATATATATAAATTATTGGTTCAAGCAGAATATGAAACATCCATGATAAAAGATTTGTGGCAGGAGAATTTGGGTAAAGAAATCAAAGGGGAAGAATGGAGCAAGATATGGAATAAAAGAAGAATGAAAAACACATCAGTAAGAATCAAAGAGAATTGCTACATGGTAACATGGAAATGGTATTTAATACCTGTTCAATTAAAAGAAATAAAAACCTTTCATCTCTATGTAGGAGGGGTAAGAAAGAGATGTATATGCATTTGTGGTGGTCTTGTGAAAAAAGAAGGAAAAAATAAAAATGGCCATAAAACCGTCTCCTATCATTGCTCTGCTGAACACTGTTAATAATAAACAAGTAAAGAGAGAGAGAAAAAGGAGTTAATTACCATAATGGTAACTGTGGCAAGGCTACTAATTTCAAAGAATTGGAAACGTGATAATCAAATTAATATGGAAGAATGGTACAGAGAAATGTGGAATATGGCAATTAATGATAACTTGGCCTGTGGTATGAAAATCAGAAGAGGTATGTTAAAAAAGAATGATTTTAGAGAAATATGAAATCAATTTCTGGAACATGTCTTGATTAAAGGGAAGGGGTATACACCAAAAGGAGAATTCATGTATTTCTGGAGAGATACAGGTTGGCATGAATTGTAAAGGTGAAGTGCTGGAACCTAGTCCCGAAGGGGAGGGTGGCACTGGGTGGAGGGAAAATATAAAGACCAATATTGTATAAGAATAGTGAATTTAAGGAGTGTATTGTAGTTTATGCCTGAATGTTTATTATCTTTGTGTGTGTGTGTGTTTGTGTGTTTGCTATAATATAAAATGGAATAAAATTAAAATTTGAAGAAACCACTTTTGCAACCAAAAATGTAAACTACTAGAGGGAAGGAGCTTCTTACCCGATGCTTTTGAAGGCTTCAGAAAGAGACAAGTTGAGAGAAGCTGCTCAAGGGAGCTGTCACAGGAATGACTGGCAGCAGCTGCAGCTGACACCTTGATTAGCATTTTGCACCAGCCCCGCAGATGGAAAAACGAAACAAGCAGTAGGAATACAAAAGAAGACTGTGAATGGAGGGCAATGTTGTGTAAAACCCAGATAAAATTCAGGAAATGAGGAAGGGCAATGTAACAAACTCTTCATTTAAAACTAGACGGAATGACTGAAGCTTAGACTACACTGAATCAGAGCCATTCCTGCAGTTGAATTTGCAGCCTGTCTTCCATTTTAGTTTACAGGGGGTGTAGATTGGCTCTGATTCAGTGTCCGCACACGGATAGGATGCAATCTGCATCTCAGCCCACCTACCCCTTTCCTTCCTTCCTTCCTTCCTTCTCTGCTAGTCCTTTTATGATTTGCTGTAAAACCACTTTATTTTTAAAGGATGCACAGCATTAGGGTAAAGGGGGCAGCATCCCAAAATTCTTCAGAACATACACAGAAATACATAAAGATCAGGGACACTCTGGGGACAGACAGCAGGAGAGAGTGTTCCTGCCATCCCTAAACATCATGACCCAATTTAATCACCACAACTCCACTCACAGACACCCCTGGCTCCTTTTGGAGAAAGAGACAACTGATCACATGGGGAAAAGTCTGTTCAAATCATTTCAGCTTGAAAAAAGTAGAAGCTCCCAGAGACAGAGAAGAAGAAAAAAATCCGCATTGGAAGCGAAAAGGGCCAAACTGATTTGAATTGGCCTTTGCGTCATATGATCAGTTTAAAAAAAAATTGAATTTATCCATTTGGTAAGCAGAAAAAATCCGACAGCATTTGGCTGCGTAGTTACAGGCTCAGTCATATCATTTGATTAGAAAAGAATTATCCAGGCCTAGAAAACGTTCATTTCAGGGAGGGTAGGGAATGTCAGAAGATCAATGGAATCATGAAATGAAACAGCATGTAGCTTTCTTAATGGAATCACAAAACTCCTCACCTTCATTTGCCTCTTGCCTCTTATGGTCCACTGACTGAACCATCAAGGAACACTGTCTGGGAATTATTACTTTTGATGCTTCTTATCTCTTTGTAGGGCTGGACCTATTGTAAGGCAGAGTGAAGTCAGTGCCTTGGGCAGCAAGGGGTAAGGGGCAGCGCGCAGTAGCAGGATATTGGAAAACGGAGTTATATTTACCTTGTAGGCTGCTCTGTTTCTGCTCAATTGGCCTGCTGTTTTTAGACACCAGAAAGTCTCACTGCTAGCATCCAAGTAAGACTCAACTCCTATAATATAATACAACAGTTACATTAAGACTACAATTTACAGCCATTCAATTGGAAGCAAGTTCCATTAAATTCAGTTTTTCTTTCTTCCGAGTCATCATGCCTAGGGTTGCAGCGCAGGACATGATCTGCTTCCATTGTATACATGCTGTTGCTTACCTAATGCGAGTTTTCCCAAAGACTTGACAGAAGAGTGAAATCTAATGCAAAATGTACAATTCAATCTCAAGTTAAGTTGAGCACACTTCTGGTGAACAACGAGAATAAACTATGAGAAAACACCTTGAGCTAACAGTGCAATTCTGTCTTCAGAATCCTTCCCTTGAAGGGTATACATTCGCACACTCTCCTCCCGAGATGAAAGTCTTCCATTTCCACATCTTAAGTTTATGATATGAAAGAAAAATGTCTTGAAAGCAAAATTACCTCCTCACATGCGTATCTCAGAAAGAACATAATCACAAATGGAGAAAGGATGGGGTGATGCTGGTGTCCATTTTCAAAGTTCAGGAAAGAGTTGTGGAGAAAGGAATGTACACAGTTCCTGTTCAATCTGCTCTGCCATGCTCCTTCTTTGAGAGAGAAGATTACATTTATGCTTGAAACCCTTCCCTAGTGGTTCACAAGCCAAATTACTCCTGTTCGCCCTTCAGGATTATGTCTGATAGGGCTCAGAGGTGGTTCCAAAGACTAGCCTTTAGTTAAATGCCAAGGGAGATCATGATCTGCAACTGCTTATAGTACTGTGTGAAATTTCTTGATACTGTTCCCAAAGCCCCAATGACCACGGGGACCGCTGAAATGGGTTTCTTCCAGAGGTGGGATGTTTCGATTGCCACGTCTCTGTACTTCGTTAGTTTTTCCAATTCTTTATTTTCAACTCTGGCACCCTCTGGAATTGCAATGTCAATGATCTAGACATTTCTTCATTCTATTACTACTATGTCTGATGTTATGTTCAAGGTGTGTATCCGTTTGGATCTGGAAATCCCATAAGATCTTGACTTCCTCATTTTCTGATATCTTCTGTACCTGATGTACCCATGGGTTTTTGGAGGCTGGCAAGTTATATTTTTTGCATAATGACCAGTGCACTAACTTTGCCACTTTATCATGTCTAACTTTGTAATCTGTTTGTGCAATCTTTGGACATTCGCAGATGAGGTGTGACACAGTATCATCTTTTTCTTGGCAGAGTCAACATCTCCTGTGAGCACTAATTCCTTGGATCTTAGCTTTCATCACGTTGGTTTGGAGTGTTTATTCTTCTGCAGCAAAAATCAAGCCTTCAGTTTCTTTCTTAAGGGGCCCCAGTTTTAGCCATGCCCATGTTGAGTTATGATCATGCTTTCCATCAATATTTCTCAGGTGTTATCCACGAAGTGGCTTATCCTTCCAGCTGTTTAATTTATTTTCAGATTGTTGTTTCTTATATTGAGCCTTTGTTTCTGTTCTTTTCAAACTATTCTCCATTTTCACTGCTTTCAGTAATTTTTCTCTGCTTGTACTGATATAATCATTTAGGCTTCTTTCTTCTTCTTCTACTATCTGCTGTATTTGTTGTAATCCATGGCCTCCAATTTTTTGTGGTAAATATAATCTGTCCACATCGCTTTTTAGATGTAGTGTGTGATGTGTGTTCATTAGTTTCCGTGTTTTTCAATCCAATTCTCCTAATTCGTTTTGAGTCCAATCTATTATTCCAGCTGGATATCTAATTACTGTACTGGAATGGTCCATCATCATCATCATCATCATCATCATCATCATCATCATCATCATCATCATCATTATTATTATTATTATTATTATTATTATTATTATTATTATTATTATTATTATTATTATTGTATTCTCGAAGGCTTTCACGGCCGGGATCTGATGGTTGTTGTGGGTTTTTCGGGCTCTTTGGCCGTGTTCTGAAGGTTGTTCTTCCTAATGTTTCGCCAGTCTCTGTGGCCGGCATCTTCAGAGGACAGGAGTCAGAACTCTGTCTGTGCTCTGGTGCAGTTTGTTTGGATAGTTGAGTATTTATAGCTGTGCGAACAGCTTTTGTCCTTTTCAGGAAATGGGTGATTGTGGTGATCAGCGTGTTTTTTGTTGTGGGTGTATTGTTGTGATAAGAGGGAGAGATTATCTGTCACTGTGATTGATGGGTGTCGTTAGCTGGTCTTTTGTGTGCAGTGATCACCGGTCCTTTTAGCTGGGTAGAGTTCGTTGACCTTTTGCAGGCTGTATTTGTCAGTGCTGGGAGCCAGGCTTTGTTGAGTTTTAAACTTTCTTCTTTTTTGTTGAATCTCTGCTGGTGTTTGTGGATTTCAATGGCTTCCCTGTGCAGTCTAACATAATGATTGCTGGTGTTGTCCAGTACTTCAGTATTTTGAAATAGAATTTCATGTCCAGCTTGTTTTAGGGCATGTTCAGCTACTGCCGATTTTTCCGGTTGTTTTAGTCTGTAGTGTCTCTCATCTTCTTTGATTCTGGTGTGGATGCTGCATTTTGTGGTTCCAATATATACCTCGCCATTTCAATAGGTCAACGAACTCTACCCAGCTACAAGGACCGGTGATCACTGCACACAAAAGACCAGCTAACAACATCCATCAATCACAGTGACAGATAATCTCTCCCTCTTATCACAACAAAACACGCTGATCACCACAATCACCCATCTCCTGAAAAAGACAAAAGCTGATCCCACAGCTATAAATACTCAACTATCCAAACAAACTGCACCAGAGCACAGAGTTCTGACTCCTGTCCTCTGAAGATGCCGGCTACAGAGACTGGCAAAACATTAGGAAGGACAACCTTCAGAACACGGCCAAACAGCCCGGAAAACCCACAATAACCATTATTTATTATTATTATTATTATTATTATTATTATTATTATTATTATTATTATTATTATTATTATTATTATTATTATTATTATTATTATTATTATTATTTCAGCAGCTGCTTGTTGTGACCTGGCATTGTCCCCCCACCCCACCTCAATCACAGTCTTCCTTGATTTTATACCATCTCACTGTCACACTGTGGTGTCTAAGAGGAGTTTTAATAGCAAGCGGATTGTTTCAGCTCCCTTTCCTTGGATTCTGCTCCCCTCCCAAATTTTCTGGGGAAAGACAGCACTCCCCTAGCCATTCTTCCACAAGATCCAAACTGATCGTTCACAATAAAGAGTTTTGTCTGCACAAATTTATCCTGTATAGTGAACAACACTGGCAATTCCATGTGATGTTTAATCCACTAAAATCCACTATGAACATGCAATACAGTAAGAATTCCCATTTTTCCTCCTTCCTCCTCTGTTCTTTCTTGTTGTTGGATATCATATAAATATATTATTAACAAAGATAAAATTTTGGAATGAACATTGATGGCTGCGGTATTCAAATAATTATAATAGCTGAGCTACTATCAGTTTAACCATATTGTGTGCTGCTTTTTACATATCACCCATAGTGCTTAAAGCACTCTCCGGGTGGTGTACATCACAATTATGCAGGCTACACATTGCTCCGCCCCCTAGCAATGTGGGTACTCAATTTACCAACCTAGGAAGAATGGAAGCCTGAGTCAACCTTGAGCTGGCTACCTGAATCCATTGGGATCAAACTCAGGTCGTGAGCAGAGCTTGACGGCAGTACTGCAATTTAACTACTGCACCATGAGGCTCCTTGAATATTCTGCATTCTGATTTCTTGTGCACTAGATTTTCTACAGCAGGTGTGTGTTTGTCCCATATTGAGAATCTAAATAAATAGTAATTGTACCAACATTAAGCATTAATTAATAAATTACATTCATCTAATCATGTGCATAACTCTCCCAGATGAAATCATGGTTGCTTAAACAAATGTGACCACAATAGTTGCCATAATTGCAGCTGAAATCTTAGTTTTGTTTTTTTGACTGCTTTTGCTGGCCAGTCATTTCTCATGGTGCTTGAGAAACAAGCCAAGAGAAGCTACAGATTTGAGTTCAGACATTTGACAAGCCATGGCTTTCACAAACTAGACTATTTTATGCCATCTGCATAGTCTCAGGATATTCCCAGAAGGAGGGACTGGTAAACCACTTCTGAATACTCTCTACTCGGAAAGTCCTGGAAAGGGTCCTCATGAGTCTGAACTGACTTGAGAGCACATTGTTTTTGTTGTTGTTATGTTTTTGTTGTTGCTGCTGCTGTTGTTGTTGCCATTGCTGTTGCTGTTGTTGCTGCTGCTGTTGCTGCTGTTGTTGTTTTTATTATATGCATAATGCCAGGAGGAGGTGCATATAAGATTACTTTTCTGCATCAACTGCCAATTTCTGTATGATCTAGCTAGCTTTGAGTGAATACCTTCTGAACATTCAGAAAGAGGATGGATATAGACATCCTAGGCAAGTTACTGATTTTGAGATCAAACCAAGGGAACATGGATGAAGTGGAAAGGAACATGGCCGAAGTGGAAAGGAACATGGCCAAAGTGGCTTATGGCCTTTAAAAAAATCTGTATCCATCTTCTTTCTGAATGTTCGGAAGGTATTTGACAGTATAGAGTGGTCATCTCTCTTCAAACACCTGAACAAACTGGGTTACACTTCATGCTTTTAAGAAATCTGCACCTACTCTATAGCTGTCCAAAAGTGCCAGTTTAATAAGATGGGTTGTGCTGTAATGAGTGTTCATGGAGAACCATGCTTGGGATGCCTATTGTTCTCACTTCTAATGGTTATTCTGAAGTCACTAGCCCACTTTATCTTACCTCACAAAGATTTAAAAGAATCTTTAATTGATGTTAAGTTGGCAAGTGGTGCCTTGCTATTAATTATGAATTCAGGTTATACAAGTTGCAATAGAAATTTTATTTAAATTTGAAACACATAAAAATTAAAAGTTAATGACAAAGCATCTGATATTTGGCATTTATATGTTTCATTTGTCAAACAAGCAATGGTTCAAAGCTTTTCTAACTGAACAACAATACATAGGATCAGGGCTGTCAGTGGTTATTTTTTGGTATAAAAGACTTTCCCTCCCATTTTGAGGCTCCCAAAGGCTTCTCCAGGATAAAAGGGGTAGACTAGGAAACTCCAATGAGCAAGAGAAGCCTGTGACCGATTACATTATCTCCTTGGCAGGTATAAATTACTACAACAGGATTTTGTCATTGATTGCCAAGTTGTTTTATTCTGTGACAAAAAAATGTATACATTTCTGGCAAGATGGGTGTCTGCAAGGACTGGGAGGGACCAAAAATTAACTTCGGGGGCTGCATGCATTTTACAGTCTACAAGAGTCCCACCTTGATATATACTGAATGCTTAGGCACTTTGATATCCAAGTATCTCAACCAGTTATTAGAATGTATACTCTAGCAATTAGGTGAATTAACCAAGAATTTCAAAGGAATTCCAAAAAGGGAAGCAAATTAAAATTTCCCAAGCTGGTTTGGCTAGCAAGCAAAAAAGAAAGGCGATCCTCTCCAACATCTCACTCCTTTTCCTGATGATTTCTGTACCTCTCCCTAAAGTTATCATGAAGAAGTGGCAATACCTTGCTGAATTCTTTTTTAACACTGGGAACAGCCCAAGGGCATCACTAACCGTGACAGGGATTATTTTTTTAAATCTAGAAGTACCGCACCCTTAAGAGTTTATTTATACCGTTTATTCCAACAGGAGTTTATCAGTCTGTGTTCAGTAAATTATGTTGCTTTTGATTTGTAATTGGCCACCTGGGAAATAGCATGGCTTTGTTTGCATGCCTCTGATTTTAGGCTCATATCACCGAATAAACATTGTTGTCTTGAAGAATAATATTGTAAGGGAAGGAAATATGATGTTGACTTAATGAAGTTTAACCCCCAAAATTATTGTTGTGTTCTCATTGCTATGTATGTTCTGTCAAATCATGTGTCTTGTCAAGACCTGAATAAGATTGTCAAGGTATATGAAATATTTCATTATCACCCCCTACTGAGTTTCCACGGTCAAGTGCAGATTGAACCCAGGTCTCCTAAATCCTAATTCATTACTCTTTCCACTGTACCACAATAGCTCTCACATTATACTTTGCAGCATGTCAAATTAAATATACAATAAATGCATTTGATTTAAAATAATGATTCAGTTCCTGAAGTTGCTATCAGTCAACATGACAAGTCCAGACAGAAACTTGCTTTTGTCCCACAAATATCCCAGGAAGTGTGAATTGGTCCAAAACTGTCATATCTTCTGGGTTTCTCCTATATCTATAGGGTGGCGGCATTTTGGGTAGGGATGGGTCTTTCATATCTCAAAACCTGTTCCATGTCATTCATCTTCTTTGGTGATTGCCAAAAGAAACGCTTTGCACATACATGATCTCACATTTATATAAAAAAAGAATACACAAAAGTTTCATGTTTATTTCATGTTCCCTACTTTGTGTAACTTTTCAGTGCCTTTCAGCACATTTTGCCAAATTTAAATTGCCTGAGAAATTTTTCATCCAACAGCAACGCAACCAGGGCTGGCAGCAGCCAATCAGAATATTGAGGAGAGAATGGGAATTTTGCATCTGCAGAGCTAGGAGGAACCCTATGGATCATCAGAGTCCAGCCCCTGTGAAGGATGCACAGTGGGGAATCGAACTCCCAACCTCTGGCTTAGAGATCTAAACCACCAAGCTCTCCAGGAGTTTAGAGCTTTTGGATTAGTGCCAGGAAACACCAGTGGAGAAACATGAATAGGAAACATGAGAGAGGCTTTATCTTTTGTGTGTAAAACAAAAGGACCAGTAAACACACACACACACACAAATGCACTCATGGAAAAAAAATGAACGAATGAGCACATCCCCTGTTTTGGCTTTCTGTCTATTGAGGAAAAGTGGCCAGATTTTTGTATTGGCAATAATCACATCTATTACTGCTTAAAAAAACCACTATTCAACAACTCTGTGTCTCAATCTTCACACTCACTCTGTCTCTCCAGCAACAAGATTATATAACAACACTTTATTAGAACATTGCAAATTTTAAAAAAATATTAAAATAATTAAACTATTTTTGAGCAGAAGCGGGCTACTTCAATAGTATTATTTTGGCTGTTTGCTAGGTCTTCTTTTGTACACATGATGGGGCATAAATTGCATATACATAAGTGCTGCATAGATTGAATTTCTCCATATTCACAGAAAATATGTCCTATATCTAAGTAACCCAATTTTACTTGATTATTCCTGGTCTTTCTACTTTCCTTTGAAATCTGTTAAGTGATTTCCAGATGGTGCAGCCAGAATCTCATCCTGGTGGGAGAATCTTTTCAGAAAACTTTTCCTTGATTTTAACTGTCATCTAAAACAGAGGTCCCCAACCCCGGGTCCGCAGCCTGGTGCCGGTCCATGGCCTGAGCCGGACCAGGCCGCGGAGACAGACCTCAACCCCCATGCCCGCACACACACCCCGCACAGCCCCTTTGCGCATGCGCATGCACACCTGCGGCCACGCGAGCACTCCCCCACCCCTTCATGCATGCACATGAGTGCCCCCAAGCGCCGCCCCACCCTTTGTGCGAGCGTGCCCTCACAAGCACCGTGCTGCCCTTCGCGCATGTGCACGAACGTGCGCATGCCCACATGAGCGCAGCGCCCTCCCGCTCCTTCATGCCCGCACGAGAGCGCACACACTCCTTTGCGCATGTGCACGAGTGCGGGGAGGTGCCCCGCCTTCCCCAATCAGTCCGCGGGGTTAAAAAGGTTGGGGACCACTGGTCTAAAAGGTCCATGAAGTGGATAGGTTTGGTGTTGTATTACTTTATTTTGTTCTCTGTTTCCTAAGACATTTCATCATATATCCATTGGGGCAATGCCAGCCAAATAGACTTTTTCATCGGGCGTACGTTTCAGGCAGGCAGGAATCATCCTGCACGATTCAGTAAGAACTACAACCATTGTTTGACATTTGGTGATTAATACATATGGTGCTAGCTCTGGAGGAACACAGGGACAATGCTGTTGTTATTTTTTTTGTGAGTGTGGCCTCCAGTACCTCAGTTCTATGTCCTAGTGGTGGACATTGGAAGAAGCCTAGCTACAGAGTAGAAAGCATTAGGAGTACTCTCCGGCTTCCCCTGGGCAATGGCATGCAACTAGCTAATCCTTCCCATCCAGAAGCATTGCACTGTAAATTTGTGGATAAGCAGACTTTTCTGATAACAACACTGGACTAACATCCTGCCTAGAGCAAAGAGTTCTTCTGGACTCAAGGCAATGGCACATCAATGAAGAAAGAAAAGTTACAAATCTTTATTCAATGGAAGGAAATAAAGACAAATCGTGGTACAATGAATACATGATAAAAGTAATAGTACAAAAAGACAGAAGGTTAACTCTAATGCAAAAGGATAGAGCAAAGCAAAGACATAACCTGAAGACCTGTTCTGCCACCAGATGCCTCTGTAAACAGTAGCAGGTTCATTTCATCTAACGATGGTACAACATTAGATAACATATATCTGATGGCAGGTGCCATTAAAAGACTGTGATCTAGACAGCTATTCTCAACTTTTTTTTTTGGCCACAGCCATAAATACAATATGAAAGAAATATAGGCTGAATCAGGATTGTTGCATAATGAAAAGGATAAGTGGACTGGAATTGTTTCCAGTCTCTGGCCCCCTTCAAATGTGCCAGGGCCGTCCAGGGGTCCATTTGACTCTGAGAATGGCTGGTCTAGGGCAAAACAAAACAAAACAAAAATCACACCTTGGGCAGCCTGGTAGAAGACCAAGGATCAGCTATTTCCAAGAAAACATGTTTAAAAGGACTGCCCAAATTCCTCTTCTCAAAATTTCAACAGTCTTATGAAAAGTCTCCCCAGACGTTTCTGAGATACTGTGTTTGAGGAGGAACTGCCATAATTTGTTTTTAATTTTGTTCTAAGGTAAATTAGGGCACAACATATGGCTATGTGAAACACTCATATATCAATCCTTTACAAATTTTATATAGCCTCCAGTTCCCTTTACAATCCTGACAAGAAACCCTTGATTTATCTGTAGACTTCTTTTGTGCCAATTTCCAGCGGCAACCCCTATATCCTAGGAGAATTTAGGAAGAAAATATCAAATTGAGATCTTGCTTGGCAGTTCATCAAAGAGGAGTGAACATCTAAGAAGATTCTGAACTCATCAATTTATTTATGGATTTCTCTTCTGTCCACTAAACCCTAGGAGAATTTAGCTAGAAGCTATCAAACCAGAAATTCAAAGTGAAGCAAAGAGGAATGAACTTCTTCAGAAACTTTTGTAGTTTTCTGAAGGTACAGGCCTATAGGAAGGTCTCAATATATCTTTCAGTTCATGCTGTGGTGCAGCAAGCCTAAGAAATGGTGGGTGTTTTGCCCTTAATTATATCCTTGGGATGTGTTCCCAAAGGCAGTACTGATCTTCAGAAATGAGACAATGAATTTTAAAATGGTCAGGGAATATATATGTATGTGTACTTGGGTAAAATCATGATATTTTTCACCTGAAATGTTGGCTGCCTGCAGTGAAAGTACTTGGGTAAAATCGTGATAATTTTCACCTGAAACGTTGGCTGCCTGTCCTCTTCTTTCCCAGATGACAATCAGGTAAGTCAAATTAGATATCTTGGTTTCAGTAAACATAGAGGAGGCTTCGTCATAAAATAGATACCTCCAGAATATATTTTATGGGCTTGAGTATATTCATGTGGGTGAGACTTAAGGAGAAGGACTAATATGTGGTGGGTCCCATGATCTGAGCAGGGGTGGCACTTCATCCTCAAATTTTGGTGAAGCATCCCCTTCCCTCATGGTTGGGCCATGAGCCTTGTATGATGATAAATGTGTTAAACCTATCAGATATCATGGTATTCATATTTGCTTTTGAGTCTATTTCTATGAGAATATTTCACATTTCCCAGCCCATATAGGGTGACATCTAAAGGTCACCCCTGTGGAATCTTAGGGTTTGGAAATCTCTGGAATCTGAAGAAAAACAAAGAATATCAAAGTCATTGTTTTGACTTCCTTTCACTCAGAAGAGGACTAAATGAAGCATTCAAAGAAGTCCTGAATCTCGAACTGTAGTTATTTAACTTACTTATATATTCCACTAACTTATTTTTGCTTAGCTCGCTCTTCAATACAGAAATTACTAGGGACATGAATTATAAGAGGGAAGCAGTGGGGGAGGGACGAGTTGGCTGAAGAGGTTTCTCTCTCATCCTCTCATCAGCAACACTTTATTGTATCTGCACCAAAATCTGAGAAAAGTTCTATGGAAAAGTTCTTGGGTGAATACTGCAGGTTGTTGTGATGCTCTATCAAGTCATTTCAGACTTATGGCAGCCCTATGAATTCATGACCTACAAAAAGTCCCATCTATAAGACCTCGAAACAGATTTTACATCCTAAAAGCTGAGGCTTCCTTTATTGGCTTAATCTGTCTCACCTTAGAAAAATACAAATTGTATATCTGTTTTAAGCTGCTGACCGTCCCTGACTGAAAGCCTACAGTGGTGCCTCTTCATACATTCCAACACATGGAGTGTGCCTGTGTGAACAATTTCATATGTATATTTTCAAAATTTGACAAATAATCCAATTCTTGCAAAGTTACTTGAACCATAGGAGGTGACCTCCCATCCTAGTCAGTGGTTGGGATAACAGGAGTAGGAATCCAGGAAAATCTGGAGTTTCTCATGTCCTCCACACCTTCACTTCGGCAATGGGAGAAGTTTTCCCTTCATTTGTTATTCCACAAAAGCAACAAACCATGGCACAAAATAAATACATAAGATAACACATGTTTCCATTTTGAATGAAATTAGTGGGTGGCTGCTATGAAATCAGATCTTCCATGTGGGTATCGGGTATAGGATATGATGCTGCCACAGTTTTCCTGATAATTTGCAACAATTCTCCACGTGCAAATCGTATTTATTCTGTCAAATGTGGAGATGCTGAAGTGTCTGAACTGTCTTTTGCAACAGTGGCTTTTTGCTCTGTTGAGGTGAAAGAGGTGGGACATGGGAGCAAACTGGCAGGGAACTGGTCTTCTATCCACCTGTGTAGCTCTCTTACCATATGGTGGAGCAGGTATGGGCAAATTTAGTGGCCACGTGTTGCCCACCCCTTCACTAGTCCATGAGACAGGCTCAGCTGTCACTAGATCTGTCATCATAAGAAGCAGGGGTAGAAAAATGATAGGGCAATTGCTGTGAGTTTGAGTCCTACCAGAAAAGTCACCCAGGTTTTTCTGCCTGGTCTCTCCTTCCCTTGGCTCCAGGAAAGGACCAGAATTTCTGAAACAAAACCATGACAGTGCCAACTATTTAAAAGCCCATTGTCTAACATAGATTAACAAGAAAGGATACAAGAAGGATATAATAGGAAAACAGGAACACTGGACATCAGGAAGTCCACCATGCAGTGAACGAATGGAGAACAAAAATTAAATACACTAAAATCAGGACAGACAATATAACAAAACAGCACAAGAACAGCTAATGAAAATGAGAGGTAGAGATTTTTACTTTTAACAGCTTTGATATTTTTTCCATTCTTTTAAACCAAGGAAATGCTTTACTTCCTTTGGTAGAGAAAGAAGATAGATTGGAGAGCCTGTGGAGAACTTGGCAATCTGCAAAGAACCCCAGAAGGAACTTTGTAAAAACCAGTATTCCTTATCAGATTTTTCTTCAGTGGGATAAGGTGAGCTCCGACACAATTTAAATCCAGTTTATATTTCAAATTATTGCTAATAAATAATACAAAGTTTAAGTTTAAATAAAATTGAAGGTGACTTTATTTCAAACTTACATAGACATACAAAAATATTCAAACCAACAGTTTTTTGAGATTGTTTATGTACCGTTCTTATTCCCCAGATTATTGAAGGGCTTCATTTCAAAGGCAAAGGTGCATAAATAAATGTTGCTAGACCTTTTATAAAAAAAAATATTCTGAAGAAGAATAAAATACTTTGGAAAGAGATTGAAGGTAGGAGAGCTATGTGATGGCAAGGATCTCTTAGCTCCCCTCACATATTCGCTCCAAATCACCCGTACTCCAAATTGTTTTTCTTCTTTAAAAGGCAGCCATCCTAAATGTTGATACCCATGCTTGTATCTAACCCATTAAAAGGCCCACAGAAGAGCTTACGATGGTTTTTGAATTATCGTCAATGTCAATCTTACAGGTTAGATGGAAGACCAGGACAATGCAACCATGGTGACTGAGTTTGTCCTTGTGGGCCTCTCCAGAAACCCCCAAGTGCGTGCTGCCTTATTCGTCCTCTTCTTGATAACATACCTGATCGCAATAGCTGGGAATGTTCTCATTGTGGTGCTGATCATGGCAGATTCACATCTCCACACACCTATGTACTTTTTCCTCAGCAACCTGTCCTTCATCGATATCTGCTACATTACCACCTCTGTCCCACAGATGTTGGTGCACTGTTTCATGGACAGACCCACAATCCCTTTGGGCCGATGTCTTGCACAAATGAGCATTGCTCTTTTCTTAGCGGTGGCAGAGTGCCTTTTGTTAGCAGTCATGGCTTATGACCGCTTTGTGGCAATATGCTACCCTCTACGCTACAGACTCATCATGAGCCAAAAAGTGTGCATCCAGCTGGCAATCACTTTGTGGGCCAGTTCTTTCCTTTTGACTATTGCTCCTTTCTTCAGCTTGAAGACACACTTCTGCCAGCAGAATGTGGTGAATCATTTCAAGTGTGATCTCCAGGCAGTGTTGAAACTGGCCTGCTCTGACACACACACCAGTGGACTCAGTATGGTGATAACCAGTGTTTTCACCCTGGTGTTCCCCTTCTCTTTTATCTTGATGACCTATGGCCGTATCGGTTTAGCTGTTCTACGTATCCACTCGGATGGCCGGGGTAAGGCTTTGTCAACCTGTGGCTCCCATTTGATTGTGGTGAGTATTTATTTTGGTACAATCTTGGTCATGTACCTGAGGCCTCAGGCCAAAACATTCTCTGACTGGGAAAAAGTGTTGGCTGTGTTTTACGCAGTCATGATCCCTTCTCTCAACCCCATGATCTACAGTCTGAGAAACAGGGATGTCAAAGGAGCCCTCCAGAGTTGGATTGAGAAAAAATAAACTCTAATTTTTCCTTTAAATTTTTTTTTATTCTTTCTTAAATGTTTATGTCTGCATCACTTCATCAAAATGTTCCACATTGCAACCACCCATCCTGTTCATTCAGTTGATGAAGGAGCCAGCAGAACAGCAGAAGACCAGTGGGCGCAGAGCGAGTGGGGGTGCAAATGTCACCTGCAGACCCTTGGCCCCTGGAGAAGCAGCATCCAGGAAAATGCTGCTGGGGCTGAGGATCCAGCATCGACTCCCTCCCTGCTGAACCCGCTGGAAGTCTTACTCCCAGTCCCATTTTTCCATTATTAACTGGCTTGGATCACCTCTCTGGTGTTTCCCCCATGATTTCTAATAACTATAATGCCAGCAGGTACATACTTGAGTTAGCAATGTATCACTTACATTTTTGAAAAAATTAAAATAAAATCAAAGTCTTAAAGAACAGTGTGCTCCTAAAACAGAAAGAAAATGTGTCTATTTCAGTGTAGCCCCCCCCCCCCAACTGGTTTTAATTACCTGGAATAAATTGATTTAATTTCATTCAAAAGTGAATGTGGCTACAAATTTATATACTTATATGACTTGAACCTGATATATATTTAAAAAGTTGGAACAGGAATCGATTTGAATTACTAGTGGGACCACACCCTCAATTGCAGTTTATTGTTTTCTTGTGTGTTTCTGCTTTTGAATGCTGTAAACCTGTAATCACATTTGCTCCTACTTGTTTGAGTATTCTGTTCTTGTAACCGATTGAAACTTTTTTTTTAATTGCCCTTTCTTTTAATAAAATACAAAAATCCTTTCAAGCAATCATCTGGGTGATGAATGAGAGGGAAGTGTGGCACTACAATCCAGTCCTAGCCTCATCTAAACTACTGAAATTTTAAATATTATTTATGGGAGCTGGTGGCAGCCTTTGTGTGCATGTGTGTGTGCGTGCATGTGTGTGTGCATTAAATTCCCTGGAGCACTCACAGTCTTGAATGCTGAAAGGCATGCTGGGGAGTGAAATGTTCTCAGCCAAGACTCATAGCATCTCCTCATCTGCTCATCCTAAGTGCCCTCATGTCAAGATCAGCAGAAGGCATGTGGCTGAGTGACTACTGAAGAGGTCTTCATGGGGAAACTGTGACAGAGTATCACAGGTTCCTCTGGTTTCTTCAGAGGACAAATAAATTTAGAAATTATCTGGGTATATTGCAAACTCTCCTTAGCTTTTATTGGTACACAGTTCAGTCTTTCTGTACGAGTCAATTACTTCAAAGGCCAATCTTAATGATATCCTTAAAAGGCAAAACTGTAAATATAGCCACCTTGGGTCCTTTTGGGGAGAAAGGCAGGGGAGAAATATTTTAAATGAGACGGACGGACGGACGGACGGACGGACAGACAGACAGACAGATAGATAGCCTGATGCTTTGTCATGCTTTGTCCCTTCAACAGTACTTCAAAAAGTGCACCAGAAGCTTCAGAGATAGATTACATTGCAAACCTCCATTTGCTGAGTTCATCCGCTGTGATCTTCACCTCTTCCCTCTAACATGATAGCTCATTTATTGAGCAAAGACATGATGTGATATGACTGTATCCTTTATCTTGTGTATCTCCTACAATCCGTGATGGAGCAGTCAGGCTTTTTTGTCATGATCTCTCTCTCTCTCTCTCCATCTCTCTCTCTCATACACACACACACACACACACCATAGAACTATCCAGTCCCCATGTGATTGTCATGTTGCTCTCTCTGTTTGTGCTCCAAAGGAGAAACCCTTTTCTTCATCTAAACACCATGGAAGGTTCATTGAACCACCCACAACTGATCCTACATTCCCCAATTTGACACCTGATATTACCACAATTTAAGCTAACGTAAATTTGTAATCTCTATCTGGGAATGTTAGTCTAACTAAATATTCTATAACTTTAACGTGTCATCAGGAAAACTGGGGAGATTTTCTGGTCCCCACCCTCACTCCAAGTTCTCTAATATGCAGCCTGATGAACAGACCTAGAGGAGACAAATGCTCACTTTTTAAAAATGATATTTCAGTGAGCTGAAAGGCAGTATTACCAAACTGTGATTCAAGGTTATTATGGCGTAAGTGTTCATGAGCTAGAGTCCATGTCACTTTCACATGCAGCAACTATCCATAAATGGGAGCAAGAGAAAGTCTACACTCAGTCCAGGTCAACCACAAAGTTGTCAGATCCAGGGTGCCAAGAGGATGCAAGAGCAGAGTTAGAGATGGGAACTAGTAGTCGATCTGTAATCATGCATATACCAATGGGACAGGATCAAGAGGAAGAAAACAGGAACAGGTTGTCAGCTGTCCAAGAGGTAGGGTTTCAGGCTGAGGTAATGAAAGGAGGGATATCACAGGATGTAAAGCGATTGCATATGTTGCTTCCAGCCATCTTGGCTTGTCTAGGGTGGAAACTAGCCATCCGCACAGGCTACGCAACAAGATAATTAGGAGGTGTACTGAATTGTACAGGAGCGGGGGAACAGATGCTGCTAGCACTGTGCCAGAAAGGAGCAGGGGCAGGATAGATCAATTGAAAGAGGAACAGATGTCAACACTGTCATTTGGTTCGCACCAAAGTGTACCTACAGCAATCCAAACAGTGATTTATGCACCTGTATGGACATACCTCTTGTTTTACTATCCCGATAGCTCCCACTAGGACTTCCTGCTACTTCAGTGAGATTTCTTGGCCTCTGGCAAAGAGAAGGCAACCGATACATTTTCAGTTCTTACCACCAACCATTATCCTGCACAGAAAACTGCCATATGAGGTGCAGTTCAATGTCCTTTCCAGGGAATCCTGCATAGGACAACAGAGAAGAGACTAGATAGCATTTTGCAAGAAATGAAAAGATTGCATTGTGACTGACTCAAGTGTGTTACATCTTACACAAGTCTTTCTGTATCACCCATATCCATTCCTCCCCACATCTTGGATATGTATAAATCAAAAATTTGTCTTTGTAATTTCCAGTCAAACTCTCATCTTTGGTAGCATCCACAGCAATACTCCTTCAGAATACTGCGGTTCTCACATGAGACTCTCCTCAACCTAGAAAACTCACACTTTTCAAGCCAGGATCTGCACTCATCAGAGATGTTAGAGAATGAGCAACAGTGATAAAGTTAGGGCAAGATCATGAGAATCCCACTCTGTGCCACACAAGTGTGTGAGCAGTAGTGATCGGGAAAAGTGGGGGAAAGGGCAGCAGGGGAGTTGGGGGAGACAAATATAAAGCTGGAACCTTCAAGGTTGAGTTGCCATAATCGGGCACCTGCTAAATCTCATCGTGCCTCAGAAGGTGGCTCTGGATTCCAGGGTGGAAAGAGGAAGTCCGATGGGTCTGGCTGTGTGTGTGTTTGGGGGGGGGGTTATTTTTTTTTCCAGCCCCATCGCGTTCCGATGGGGCTGGCTGTGTGTGGGGGTGTGGTTTTTTTAATTATTTTTCAGCCCCATCACGTTCCAATGGGGCTTGCTGTGTGGTGGGGTTTTTTTTTATTGTTTTTTTCGGCCGGAATGGATTAATGGGGTTTCAGTGCATTTCAATGGGAAATGGTGCTTCGACTTACGACCATTTTGAGTTACGACTGTTCTTCTGGAACGGATTAAGTTCGTAAGTCGAGGCACCACTGTAGTTGTTTAGCCATTTCTATCTCCACATTTTCTATCCTGTCTATAACAATATCATATCTAATGCATGTTCATTATGTACTATTTGTTTACCCCAACCTTATATCTAGCTTCAATTTACCTTAAAACAACAACACCACCATATTATGCCTTTACCCTGATTAGTGCTCCCTTATTTCAGTTTAATTCTCTTTTTAAATATATAAGATATGCCCCTTTGCAATTCCAGAAGTTAGGTATATACATGCTTTCCAACATTGAGTGCCACCTTCCTGTTTTTCCCTTTTTCATCTTTCTATGTAATTCCTTCTTTTAATCTTTTTTCAATTTTTGTTTCTGTCTTTCTAAACATTCTGTCATCTTTTGTGTCCTCTGAGGCCATTTTATGCATTTGATTTACCTCCAATAGATCTTTATACACTTGTCTATCTCCAATAGATCTTCCAAGCTATTTTTAATTAATTCTGCTGATTTTCTCCCCTTATCTTCCCTTAAGACTCTCCTCAACTCCACTAGGTTTTCCCCATTAATTTCCTCCAGCCCTTCTTTAGGTTGGCATACACCATCCACCGCCCTCTCATTCCCTTGTTCATTCTTTCCTGTCTCCTGTTGACTATAATTCTTCTTCAACTGTGCCATGAATAATTTTGCCTGTTCGTTGTGGGATCTCATTATTTCTAAGATTGCTTGAAGGGTAGATTTTGTTTCCTCCCAAAATTGTCCTTGTTGTGTGATTATGTTCCAATTATCAAAAAATTGTATTCCAAGTTAAAGTTGTCCACATGCTTGAAGTAATCAATCCAGTTCCATTAAGCTTGAATCCAGTCTCCAAAGTAGAGAATTTTCCCCGCCTAAAGGCTCAAGGTCCCATCCAGTTCAACATCCAGGATACAGTTTGTAAGTTCCACTTTGGCTAAATTAGGCTTTCTAGGCTTAATTTGTCTGTAGTTCAGTTCCGTCCTCAAAGAGAAAGGGAGTTCCAAACTGTCATAGAACATTCAAGGCCATTGATTCTAGGCATTTTGCCAGTGCCTTAGATAGCTGTTACACATAGCATAAACAGATTTTGTTTTCCAAAGTTATTATCAGTAGTGTTTTCAGGGAAAAAAATTCTTAAGTTTTAATACCGAACTTCCTTCCTTTAAGTATAATTAAGTGTCTAATTAATGCCCAATTTATTTTCCTTGTGTCTCCCTCCGTCTCTTCCTCTCCCCAGCTTCTCCGCAGCTCAATCAACGATGATGGAGAGCTATGAGACGCTATTTCTGCTGTAGAGGTTGTCTTGTCCAGGGATAGTAAACAGATACAGTTTTTAAAGATGTTTCTCGCCCGTTTGTAGCACGATATTAATTAGGCTGCTTTATCGCTTCTTCATATCCGGCTGCCGGCGACTTGCAAGCAAGCTAGTTCAGCTGCTTATTTTTGCCCGCTGGTCGATTGGGGAGTTTCCTGGATCAAACGTGGGTAACCGCCGTTCCCCCGTGATCAACAGGCTTCTCCCCCGTTTCACCACCTCTTCGGGGTGGTTTTAACCCCCTGGGGGGTCCCAAACAGGTCAGAATTCAGCCCAGGGGAGGGAACCCTGTCCTCCTGCTGGTGTCTCATCGCAGCGTCAAGCCGGAAGTCCCTGAGTCTTATTTTCTAAAGTGCTAGGCTTTGGTGAGGGTGGATACTAATAACAATTGGGTAAAGAAGGGGACTTCTACAGCTAATTCTAACCTTAAGGAGCTGGCCTTCCGCTGTGCATTTTACTGGAACTTGAGCAAGTTCCCAGAACTCTCAACAAAAAGTGTATTGAACTAGATCCTTTTTTTCTGGCACGCCCATTTTAAAAATTTGATATATTAAATACATGTTTGCATTCACTTAACCTGTCTAGTTGCATACATAAGTGGTCTCACCCTACCGGCATATTCTCTTTCATGTCCAAATCAGCTTTGAAATTCTGCACTGATGTGTTAATACTACTTTCCTTTTTATTTGTTTTCACCTTCTTAGGAAACTCTGAAGTCTTCATGAGCAATAACGAGACACTGGTGACTGAGTTCATCTTGCTTGGATTGTCTTATCATCCTGGGGCCCAGGCAGTGCTGTTTGGGGTGTTCTTAGTGGTCTACCTTGTGACACTCCTAGGCAATGGCCTTATGGTTGTTTTGGTCATCAGCAGCCCTCTTCTTCACACTCCCATGTATTTCTTTCTCAGCAACCTTTCCTTTTTGGACATGTTCTATACCACCTCCAGTGTTCCACAGATGCTGGTCAACTGCTTCTCCCAGACACCCACCATTTCCTTCACAGACTGCATTGTTCAGATGTACGTCACTCTCTTCCTTGGTATAGCGGAGTGTTTCTTGTTGGCTGTCATGGCCTATGACCACTTTGCTGCTGTTTGCAGCCCCTTGCATTACACCCTCATCATGAACAAGAGACTCTCTGTCCCACTTCTTGGGCTTTTGCTTTTCTTTTGACTCTTATTGCAGTTGTGTTGTAGCCAATGCATTTCTGTGGCCACAATGTCATCAACCATTTCACCTGTGAGCTGCAGGCTTTCCTGAAAATAGCCTGCTCTGACACAAGCCTAAATGATATCTTAATTGTGGCCAACAGCATTTTTGTCCTCATCATACCTTTCTGCTTCATCCTGGTGACCTACGTGCGCATCAGTGTGGCCGTGATGCGCATACAGTCAGCCAAAGGGTGGAGGAAGGCTTTTTCTACATGTGGCTCCCATGTGCTGGTGGTCACCATCTTCTATGGCTAAGCCATGTCTATGTATTTGCACCCACAGGGCAAAATTTCCTCTGATCGTGACAAAATGGTCTCTCTGTTTTATGGGGCAGTGACTCCTATGATCAACCCCCTGATTTACAGTCTGAGAAATAAGGACGTGAAATGAGCCTTTTGGAGACTGCTCTGGAAGTAAGCATCTGAATGAAGAGCATATCTTTGCCTATCCATCAACCTGTGTATCATTATTTGTCAATATTAGTTTGATGCTTCCATTAAAAAATGGTCTTCACAGTCATACAAGCTTCCTACAAAGAGGCATTCATTGGTTCCACATGTACTTCATTGTAATAGACGTATCTTGAAGAAACATAGGATTAATTGACTATCAGTGCAATCCTGTTCATGTCTACTCAGAAGATAGTCTCATTGATTTCAGTAAGGCTTACTCCCAGGCAAGTATGTAAAGGATAGCAGCTTAAGATTTTGTTGGTCAGTTGGCAGTCCCAACATTAATCATGACATTTGCTTATGAACCCAAGTAGAAGAATCCATAAATTTTAATTCATGAGCAGTTCCTATTAGTTTTGTAATTAGCTCTATAACTCTGCAGCTGTGAGACAACAACGCTCATTCCCCTAAGGCTATTTCAGCTGGTAAAATTAGTGGCTGACAGAAGCCAAGAGGGAATGCAGCCGCTTTGTACCAAACTCCTATTGTGTTAGTGCTATTCCTTTCCATGCAAACCTAGCATGGAAAGAAACAGAAGACTATTTTAAAGGAAGTGGAAAATATGCTTCTTTGGAAATATGTCTAAAATCAAGCAGTAGTTGCCCTTCCCACTCTCATCTACCCAGATGACTGCTAAATAAATAAATAAATAAATAAATAAATAAATAAATAAATAAAATTCAATGCCAGAGTTAAAACGGGTATCTATTACCGCTTTAGAATTTGATTCACTAGGATATTAATGTTGGGGTCTCATAGGCGTTCTCTGCCTCCATGTTTTCCATGTATGTGGAGTTTTAAGGACAAGTTAGTCCACAGATCCAGGGCACAAGAACGTCCTACAGTAGAAGGTTGCAAGGTGGTTAGATAGTTGGGTTTGTGTGACATTTTGATATAATAAAATCCCAAGGTATCCCAAAGGCATTTCCATCAATTCATAATTAGTATCTCTTGAAAGATTATTTTTCGATAAACATAGAATCATAGCATTATAGAATAATGAAGTTGGAAGGGGCCTATAAGGCCATCTAATCCAACCCCCTGCTCAGTGCAGGAATACAAATCAAAGGATACCTTCCAGGTGGTTGTCTGAATGTCTCTTGAATGCCTCCAGTGTTGGAGCACTCACCACCTCTCGAGGTAATTTGTTCTATTGCCGTACTGCTCTAACAGTTAGGAAGTTTTTCCTGATATTCCACTGAAATCTGGCTTCCTTTAACTTGAGCCCATTGTTGTGTGTTGGGCAGTCTGGGTGGATCGAGAACAGTTCCTGTCTTCTGTCTCATATTTAGGAGCAGGTTTCCCCTTCCAGTTAGGTGAGGTGAAAGCAACTGACCAGGCAGCAGGCCGCTTGGTGTTTCCTCCCCCGCCACTGCCCTGGAGAGGCCTGAGCAGATTTGAATGTAAGCAGGAATGAGCAACATGGCCAAGTCTCCCTGCAAAATAAGCAGGGGGATAAGAATGGCTGTGGCTGCTGTGGGAGTTGTGGTGGCAGCAGACAGGGCCATTCCTCTTCCCCTGCCTCTTTTGGTGGGCAGCTTAGCCATGTTGCTCTCTCCTGCTGACCTCCAGATCTGCTCAGACCTGTCCAGAGCAGCGATAAAGGAGAGGAATGATGCATTGGCCACCCCCAGTAGTCCTCTTTCCCAACTCTGTCTTTTGAGGGGGCTAGAATCCACAGCTGTGCTTCTCCTTTCTTCTCCCATCTAGGCCTGCTGTGATTTTGAAAAAAACCAAAGGCACAACGAGACTGGGATAGGTCCTGCTGCCTACGCTGCAGTTCTGCCTATTCATTTCAAGGTTTTTGTCTTTGGACCAAACATTGCCGATGTATCGGTCCTTTGGGGACTAAATATCACACTGAGGGTGGCGTTTTCAATGGAGTGGTCTGCGATGGTTCAGCACAGGTTCGTTCAGGCTCAACCCTCTGCAGTTGACACCTCTTTTAAAAAGTTTTTTTTTTAATTTATTTACTAGTTCAGTGCTATGTTAGAAACGTGGTAATTCAGAAGTGTCTTTGTCTCGTCAATTCAGTGCTATGTCACCTTGTAAACAAAAAGGGGTGTGTGGGGAAGGCAGCAGGGATACTGGAAGAAAAAGAAGATGATGTACTACAGGTAGAAATGTACCTGATTGAAACGTGCTTAACCCGTAAAGAAATAAAGAAGTGGAAAGCAAGACAGATTTTAATTGTCGGATGAAAAGCTTGTCAGATTGAAACTTTTCTTCTTTTGTATGTTTTTTTTTTAAATAAACTACTTTACAAACAGTGGTTATTATTTTTGAGATTGGCTGTCACAAGATACTATATCACACATAATGCTGGGGTATATTGTCAGTGATGTGTCACCGAAACGTCGCAGGTTTTATGTGCATGCTTCACCAGAAAGTGTTCTTACTTTTTTTTTTTTTTTTTTTAAAAAGGGCATTATAAATCCAGCCCTTAGCTGTGGCAGGGAAGCCAAGGGAAAAGGAACATTGACCATTTGCCGAATTTGTCCCTATCAGTGATAATGACTGCATGCCTTGGGAGAGATCTTTTCCAAAGGACAAAATGCACATCAGCCTCAAGAGAGTTGGGTGCAGAGGAGCCCGTGGGATGCTTGCTTGGCTCGATGAGGTATTATGAGCTGTGGCTTTTCCCTCCAAGGTCACTGTTCTTCTCTTAGCTTGAGTCAGTTATAGAACTCACAAAACTGCTTAAGCTCCGAAGGCCTGATGGGATGCAGCAGATTGTGCACAGTTCCCTGAACAATGGGCATTTCTATAAACAATAGGCTTCAGAGCCAAGACACACTATTTTGAGGTATCATGGTCTTCTCCTCATCCCTTCCCTCCAAGTTCTATTTGGTGAACGAGACTGGTGTCCCACTCACTCCTATCTTGTTTCTTCCCCTGCAATGTATACTGGACCCTGATGCCTCAACGGAGATTCACATTCAATATCTTTCCCCCTGCCTGAGAAACACAAGTGGACTGAATCTTCATCTTTCTGTATCCTCGTCCTAGGTGAGTACTGACAGAAAGAGTTACTGATGCCAAGCCCAAGATGAATGTGGCCTCTAAGACCCTGTGAGAAATCGATATTGAAAAATATCTGTCAGATCTGCTTTGATTTGGATTCCTGCACTGAGCAGGGGATTGGATTCGATGGCCTTATCAGCCCCTTCCAATTCAATTATTCAATAATTCTATGAAATACTCTGCCTCCCTTTTAATGTCAGGGAAAGACTAATAAAAGTGAGGAAATGTTTTGTCACCCAGTTTTTGATAGATATTTATTTTATTAAACAGAAATACAGAAAATATCAAAAAACGAAAAGGAATAAAAAAAAATAGCCCAAAATAAGCCCTCCCCTCCCCCCTTCAGAGGACAAGAAATTCCAACCTCCTTTGAGTCCCAGATTCCCCAGGTTTCCAGTGAGCCTTGAAAAAGATAATGAACATAAAACATTTTCCCCTAAATTTTTGTCTTTTCCTGGGCCCAAACATATATTAAATTCCAACTTTGTTTCACATAGTCTCTTGGTTGTTCACGTAGTGCTTCTGAAAGTGCATCTAATTCTGCAATATCCAACAGTTTCTTTAGGAGCTCCTCCATCGTGGGTGTTTCTTCACTTTTCCATTTTTGGGCCCAGAGTAACCTAGCAGCTACAAGTATATACATTACACAATATTTGATTTTCTTATCAGTGATTTCCGACACAATATTTAACAGTGCTATTTCAGGCTTAAAATTTAATTTCTGTTGAATGATTTCTTTTATTATTTCCCACACCTGCATCCAATATCTCTTGACTTTTTCACAAGTCCACCACATATGATAATAGGTTCCTGCTTTTTTTTTACACTTCCAACAAACATTGCTATTACCCTCTGACATTTTTGCCAACCTTACAGGGGTATAGTGCCATCTATAAAACATTTTGAGGATATTTTCTCTTAAATTTACCGGCTTAATCATTTTATGGGATTCTTTCCACATCAATGTCCAATCATCAATATCAATATTGTAACCAAAATTGCTTGCCCATTTTATCATTGTCTCCTTTACCCTCTCATCCTCCATCTCATATTCCAATAGGTATGTATACATTTTTTTTAATTATTTTCTCATCAGTATAGATCCACAGTTTATCCACTTGAACTTCACCCTCAAAGAAACCCACAATTTTGTCTTTTTTATATCTTGATTCCAATTTGTTCATTGACCACCAATCTGTTGCCACCCCCAGTACCTCTAGTTCTTGCTTATTTTTTATGTTTTGTTCTTTGTTAAGCAATTCTTTATATGTTAGCAGTGCCCCTTTCTGGTTCAATACTTTCAGAGTAAATGCTTCTATAGGCGCTACCCATATTGGAATTTTCTTGTAGGTTTGTATTTGAAATTTTTGCCACACTAGGTATAAAGCCTTCCTCACAATGTGTTCCATAAAGTGTGATTGCTCCTTATATTTTCCATACCACACATATGCATGCCAACCCATTCTTAAATCATGCCCCTCCAATTTCAGTAATCTTTGATTTACAAGAGTTATCCATTCCTTTATCCACGTCATAGCACAAGCCTTATAGTATAATAGCCAATTCGGTATGCCTAAACCCCCCCTTTCTTTCAAATCCTGTAACAACCTGAGTTTTATTCTTGGTTTCTTAGTCTTCCAAACAAATTTCACAATCAGACGATCTAAATCCTTGAAATATTTGAAGTTTAGTAATATTGGCAGATTTTGAAAAAGGAATAGAAGTTTTGGTAATATCATCATTTTTATCGTTGAGATTCTTCCCATCAGAGATAATTGCAGCTTACTCCATTCTTCCAAATCTTTCTGGATTTCCTTCTGCAGTCACCCAGTTTTTAAATTGTCTCAATTTCCTTCCCGTATAATTAAATATCTATTGCAAGAATTTTAAAAAGTTGATCTGTGCTTTTTAAAAAGAACAATTAAACAAACAGATGGGTACTTATATTTTTCACTTTGGGGGGGAAACCTGTATAGTACTAAGAATAATACTAAAAAGTACTAAAAGAAATATGTTACTCCCTAACTCTCTAAATGCATGTGAGCCCAATTTTTGTTATCATTCCAGAAGCAGGCAAAAACCTTTCTCTTCAGGCAAGCTTTCCCTCAGTGACTGGCTGCCTTATTTTAAATGAATGGCTGTACTTTACTGCTTTGAATGTGTTTTGGTATTGCTTTTGTTTACTGTTTTTCAGTGTGCTATTTGTATGGTTCTTTTCTAGTATTTGTTGTAAACCTACTGTTTTTAATATTTTAATATTATCTTTTAATGGTGTAAACTGTCTTGGGTACTTTTTAAAGAGAAAGGTGGGTTAAAATATTTTAAATAAATTTAAATATAACAAATGCATGCATTGTACATAAATGGGTTAAGTAGACTTATATGACAGGAATTCAGAGTCTAGGACAAGAAGGCAACTGTTTCCAAAATGTCTATGTTTGATTGTTGGCTTTTGCCAGTCAATTGCAAACTATTATGAAGGTTGCTAGCTCATGTAATTAGATGTCAGATTAGTTAGCCTCTTGATTTATGGTATGGATATGGTATGTGCATATTGGAGGGAAATAATAATTGATAAAGTTAAGGAAGATGTGAAGAAGAAGGAAGGACGGAAGGAAGGAAGCAAGCAAGCAAGGAAGTTGCCTTGATCTTCACTTCTCAGAGTTTCATTTTAGAAGTAATCCAGCAAAATTAAATGGTTTTAACAGAGCAACCCTATACCTTTCTACTCGGGAACATGTTCTGTTCAGTTCAATGGGATTTTATACCTGGGTAAGTGTGACCAAGATCGCAGGCTGCCAGAATGACTTGTGTGATCTTCCCTTATTCACAGCCAAATAGTTTTTAAAAGAACCCAGTGTAACTAACCTTTTTTTTTTTTTTTTTTTTTTTGCAGATACCAAGGCAGCCATGGGTAATAACAGTGATACAGTGGTGACTGAGTTTATTCTGCTGGGTCTCTCCAACCACCCAGCAGCTCAGATTGTGTTCTTCTGGGTCATCTTGGTCTTCTACGTTATCAACCTGATTGGAAATGGCCTTATGGTTGCATTGATCATCGTTGACCCCCACCTGCACACCCCCATGTACTTTTTCCTCAGCAACCTGTCCTTCTTAGACATTTGTTATACTAGCAGCAGCGTCCCACAGGTCCTGGTTACCTGTGCCACAGAGAGAACTACCATCTCCTTCACTGCCTGCATGGCCCAGATACACATTAGCTTATATTTTGGCACCACAGAATGTATCCTCCTAGCTGTCATGGCATATGACCGCTTTGTGGCCATATGCAGTCCTTTACATTACACAATGATCATGAACTGGAACATTTGTATTCATATGGGAATTGGGACTTGGGGCAGTGGCCTTGTTTTGACTCTCATCCCAACTGCGATAGGTCCTATGCGATTTTGTGGCTCTAACATTATTAATCACTTCATGTGTGAGGCACAAACTGTTGCCAAGCTGAACTGTGCCAACACCCAGCTCAGTGATATCATTTCGTTTGTCAACACGGTGGCAGTGCTTATTGTCCCTTTCACTTTCATCTTGATGACGTATTTGCGTATTGGTTTGGCTGTGCGGCAGATCCATTCTGCCGAGGGCCGTAGTAAGGCTTTTTCCACTTGCAGCTCTCACGTGGCTGTTGTCAGCATTTTCTACAGCTCTGCCATGTTTATATACCTTCAGCCAAAATCTAAACATGCCTCAGACAGGGACAAAATGATTTCGGTTTTTTATGGAGTGATGACTCCCACGCTCAACCCTCTGATATACAGCCTGAGGAACAAGGATGTGAAAGGGGCCCTCAAGAAACTGTTTGGAAGAGGAAGTGGACTTGTCCACAAAGGCTCACATTAAAATATAGCACTTAGTCTTTAAGGGGCCAAAGTATTTTTGTCTTTTTTGTTTTGTTTTGTTCATTATTAGTTTTTTGCCTGATACATTCAGAAGAGAGATAAATAATCTAAGGGGGGGGGAACAAAATAAAAATACACAACAGATAAACAAGTTCATTTTCTGCCTACTCTCAACCAAGTCTGTAACTGTACTATAATATCAGGGAACAACAACAGGGCTATTTCTCTTCCGTTCCTTTTGTTGACCTATCGGAGACATCTGATTGGAAAGTGGGTGTTGACCAGGTAGCTTTGGTTTGATTCCAGCATTGTCCCTTCTTGTGTTCATCTTTATTTCTGTGTCCTACTTCTTATCAGTAAATTGTTGCAGACATGTAACTGCCTCATCCTCCTTTTAATTCTTCTCCACTATTGGGTTCGTTATTGCTGCTGTTTAGTGGGTATTTTAACTGGTTCAGTGTATGTGTAAAGCTTAACTGTGCTAACACTTTATTGACTGGAGAACTGAGTTCCAGTTCCAGAAGGTGTTTCTTCTTTGCTGCCTCCTTGTTTTTGTTTTCATAAATCTAATTTCTTTTCATGGATTTACAGGACAAAGTTTTTCATTTAAGGTCTTTTTGAGAGAAGGAGAGCTGTAGATAAGAGAAGCCAGAGACTTCATTCTGTAAATGCCTAGGAATTTTGGTTCCTTATGTTAGTATAATCTTATTAGTATAACCTTCCAACTGATAGAACTCCCATATTGTCTCCAGGACACTCCCACATGGGCACCCTTGTCTCCATATTTCAGACTACAGGTCTATAGACAGTTTTTTCATGTTTACACTTCTTGTACAGTGCCTGTCTACTTTTTCCTTCATATGGTTATTATGCAATAAATATTGGGCTCCCCCTGTGCATTTCTCATTTTCTATCCTGATCCCCTCCACTAGTTTTTGAACTTCTGAAAAGTAAATATTGTTTCTATAATGTTGTATAATAAGTTAAGAAAGAAATCAAGTTATTAAAAGGGGAGAGGGCTCCATTTTTATGTGGATCATAATAGCTATTTTAAGAATAAACACTGGGCTAATTCCATGGTTAGTACCAAGTAGAACAAGTGCTACGATGTTTCCCCGAAAATAAGACAGGGTCTTATATTAATTTTTGCTCCAAAAAATGCATTAGGACTTATTTTCAGGGGATGTTTTATTTTTTTCATGTACAACAATCTACAGTTATTCAAATACAGTTATGTCATCTTCTTCTGGTTGCTGCACAATGGTGGAGGGCGGGGTTTCACTTAACTGGGGCTTATTTTGGGGGTAGGGCTTATATTACGAGCATCCTGAAAAATCATACTAGGGCTTATTTTCAGGTTAGGTCTTATTTTCGGGGAAACAGGGTACTGAGATGAACAAGGCTTGTTAGTCACAACTGACACAAGTTCCATTGGTTTCAATAGACCTCCTCTGCTTGATGGTAACAATGGTTAGCATCTTATTCACTACATGCAAAGTGGGAGGGAACTCATGTAAGGGTCCACCATTCCCCCCGTTCCAGCAGATCTTTCACTGGGGGACCTGATCTTGCAGCCAGTGAGAAAACAGGCATGTGGCAAAGAGCCTGCTAGAGCGGGAAGTGGGAGACTTAGGTGAGTGGTCATCGGACCAATTGGGCGGGATATAAATACAATAAATAATAATAATAATAATAATATACCTCCCCCCAATAGGATACTAGCCAATGGATTTTGCCCGTGGTTTGTATTTCCTCCTCCATCTGTGCCACTGATCACTCCTCCACGCCACGTAAGACTATGGTGTTGGAAGATGTACTGTATGTATGCACATAGAGGAGCTATATCCTGCTTCTTTAGGCTCCAGCCTTTGCAAGCAGCTTACATAAAAGCTATGTTAAAACATAAGGTCATAAAAATACATTGTAAGCCACTGGGAAGGAGGGGCAGAATATTTTGGAATATTCTGATGGCTTAGAGGTCATAGAATCATTCCACTAAAATAAAATAAAACAAAACAAAAAAGGAGGAAGAGGAGGAAAAAGGGTCAGAGACAGATACAAAGTAGAGTACATGGAAAAAGAGTGATTACATTGGCGTTTTTCTCTCAGTGATGGGCATAGTTTGGGGGCTGTGGGGAGAGGAACCTCTGCAGCTGTAGAGAGGTGTGTTTCCTGGGTCGATCCTCTTCGTTGCCTTTCTCAGCCTGCCAGGAGTGTGTGAAGGTTGCCCCACCAACATGTGAGGCTTCCTTCCACCCAAAGGTTACCTAAGCAGCTCTCTGGAAGTAAAGGCTGAAGCGGGTGACAGCAAAGTCCAGCTCCCTGGGGGTGGAGAAGCACAGCCCCTAGGAGCCCTTTGATACAAAAGCACAGCCGTAGTGTTGACATTATCAGCTTTATGTGCAACTTTATGCAACTGGATTTCAGCCAAGGACACTCTGCCAATGGGCTTCTTGTGATATTCCCTTGAGACAGCTTTCATCTAGAGTCCCACAGCCAGAATAGTCAGTGCTGGCTATTTTGACTGGAGTGGGGATGAGGGGGAGGGAGGTCTGAGAACTGTAGTCTATGAGACTAAATCTCTGCTTCCCACTGACCACATGACATAAAAGCCAATGCACATCAGCTCAGACTCCCCTCTATTCATAGTTTTTCTTCTATCACTGGGGCTTCTACTTTTTCTGAGAGCAGATTCATTCATAAAAATTCAGGTAGTATGACTATTTGAATCAATGCAGAAAAGTGTATGCAGGTTGGTATGATGGCATGGTATCTGGGGGGAGCAATGTTAAAACACTGGGAAAGGTGAATCTTTGCAAATAATGCAATTTCTTTTCTTTTTTAAAGGCTTGGTGCCAGTACTGTTGCACTAGGATACCTATACACACAGAGAGAGACATACACACACACACACAGAGAGAGAGAGAGAGAGAGATGAGGAACTTAACACTCGGCCCTTGTTTACAAATTATTAAGGTACTTCTCCTGTCACCATGACCCCTGTGAATGAGCTGCAAAAAAGGCTATTTGCCAGTTTCTTCCTGTCTCCTCATGTGGCTAGTTAATGTGAAATTATCCTGGAAAACCTGACTTCACAGGTGTGACTTCATGGTGGGCCAATTCACATATTTCTCACTGTGGAGTCATACCTTCACTCCAGAACCATTAACATAAAGGGGATTAAATTGCTGAGGAGAAATCAGAACAGCAAAGATGCATTTGCTTGGCTGTGTCTTGCTTTCCCTCATGGCATATTAAAGACTAACAAGTTTTATTTGGCTAAGCTTTTATAGACTACAAACCACTTCGGCAGATGCATGATGCGGGCTGCGGTGCAGAAAAGCTTGTTCTCATTCAAATGTATTAGTTGTTACAGGACACAAGACGGCTTATTGATTTTGCCACTACAGACTATTTCAGCTACTCCTCTCCCAAATCTTCTGATTCCTGCTCCCTATGGTTTGTGCATTTGTTTTAAAAATAACATACCTAAACAAATAAACAAACAAATCATTCTACTGTCCAGTTAGATGGAGGCACCTTTTCAGTTCTCAAACTTTTTAAACTGATTGATGTAATCGATTAGTTGAGCAAAGGTTGGTTGCTTCCTTGTTTCCATTTTATTCATAACATAAACAAGCCACAGTCAACAAGTCACTAAAAGTTATCCAACCCCAATCAAAAGTCCATGTGGAAAGAGACCTTTTTCTCCATGACTCTCCTCAAGGCTCCCTTGACCTCCTTGTTCCTGAGGCTGTAGATCATTGGGTATAGCATGGGAGTGACATTGGTATAGATCAAGGAGACCACTTTGTCCTGCTCCAAAGAGTAGCTGGCCTTTGGCCGGATGTAGATGAAAACAGCACAGCCATAGTGGAGGATGGCCACAATCAGGTGGGCAGCACATGTGGAGATGGCCTTTTGCCTGCCATGGGCACATTTGATTCTCAGGATGGAGTTGGCAATGAACACATAAGAAGTCAGGATCAGCAGGAAGGGGACCAGAAGAGCCAACAAGCAGGCAACAAAGACCAACACTTCGTCAGTGTGTGTGTTGCTACAGGCTAGGAACAACACAGGCGGGATGTCACAGAAGAAGTGGTTGATTTCATGTGAACCACAGAAGGGTTGCCTAAATATCAGTGCTGTGAGGCCCAGTGAGAGAATGAAGCCAGTGGCAGACACGCTGGCCAGTAGTTGGAAACATAGTGCCCGACTCATGATAAGGGTGTAGCGCAGTGGATTGCATATGGCCACATATCTGTCATAAGCCATCACAGCCAGCAAGAAACACTCTGTGGTGCCCAAAGCAATGAAGAAATACATCTGTGCTGCACATTCAGGCAATGAAACTTTCCGGCTCTTGGCCAAGAAGTTAGCCAACATCTTAGGCACAACGACCAGGGTGTAGCAGACCTCAATGCAAGAGAGGTTGCGCAGAAAGAAGTACATGGGCGTGTGGAGGGTGGGGTCAACCAAAGTCACCACCACAATGGCCAAGTGTCCCAGCAAAGTGATCACATGCATAGCCAGAAATATCCAAAAGAGATAGAGCTCATACCCTGGCAGGTTAGAAAAGCCAAGAACGATGAAATCGCCTGTTGTGCTGCTGTGATTCCAGCCACTCGACTCCATCGGAATCTGCTGAAAGGATCACAGCAAGGGTAAGTGAGATCTTAAAGCCAACCTTGGTTTCACCTACATTATTGCATATAGGTATCATTATCATATCAGGGCACAGTATCAAAATGTTGCAAGTATCTAGTACTCAAGGACAGAAGTGAAATGTTATCCGTCAAGTTTTTCCTGATGAGATGCTATTCATCCATTCTTTATTATGTGGTCACAGACCCAAGTTAAAACAATACAACAATAAGAACAAAATAAGGATAATTATCAAAACATTCCCATATTCAGAAAAAGTGGACAATTGGATTAAAAGGCCTTTTTATGAGATCTTGCAACAGAAAACAGGAACTTAGCTGCAGCCTCTGTAACTGTTTCGTTTATTAAATGCTAGGAGCCAGCTCACTGGGTGTTTGGTGATCAGGGACTGGTTTGGCAACAGAAATGATTTTTGCCCATTCCTTTAACTGGTAGAAGTAGAATCACTGGGGAGAGCGAAAAATAATAATCAAATTAGACACAAAGTTTGGCTGGCTGCTGCCATTAAAAGTAGCCAGAAGTACTTTATTTAGGGGGGCAAAAATAGCAAGAAAGCCTTGCAGGACAGCCAGAACTTTAATACAGGAAACCATAAATGTTCACAGTATATTTGAACCCCAGGGGGTTTTGTTTTTTCAAAAACAAAAGAGTAAGCAGATTACACTCCAATTGTAACTTAGCAAAGGAGAATATTTCTTCACTCTTTTAAATTACTTTCCTCCTAACACAAATGTGACCTCACTAAATGATGAAAGAGGACTACAATATGGCTCAATTGTTACCTCATGTTGCTTCAGTGTGCTCTGCTGTGGGTATTTAGGCCATGACAGGTAGCTGAGATGAAGGTGTATTCCGAAGCAAGCTGAGCATCTCGCAATATTTTAAACATTAGCTAAAAGTAACTATTCTAGTTATTTTAAGTAACTAAAAGTAACCAATTAGTTACTTTTGATAAGTGGAAAATTTAAAAAATACTTTTAAAAATATAACATAGTGAGTATTTGGAGATCACAGAACTGTAACTGTTATAATTTTAGCTAATTACTTTTTAAAAACAAAATTTCAAAGCTCTGTATTATACTAGTTTTTAGCAACCAGAGACAGAAAAAAAAATGATTTTCCTGATCACTGAAGAGTAGAGGATAGATCTTCAAAAGATTAGGGCAAAAGCTGCAAATATTGCACAAAAATAATATCCTATGACCCCAAAATAGTTTATAAACACAGTAATAAATTCACATAAATACAGATTTACAAAAGAATACATAGGTTCTAGTCAGCCACCAAACATAGAGGTGAACCAGCTTCTAAAATACCATGAAAACATACATTGGATATTGAAGTAGGAGGATGTGGAGTTTGGTGGAATTGTTAACATACAATACAGTGAAGAGCTCCTGTAGTCACATTTGAAGAGTATGAGTACAGACACCAGTAATTAGCATAACGAAGCAGCAGTAATGTATTACTCAGATATTCAGGCAACTTCAGGAAAAATATATTCACTACCAATCCTGGTGTCTGGCAGTCAATGTTATGTGCCCTTATCAAGATGGGTACAAATTTCAGTTCAGTTCATTGTATATTAGATTTTATCAAAATACAAAACAAACAAACAAAAAAAAACCAGTGTGTCAGGGGGCAGGGAGTGAAACTGATAGATCTATCTGTTCTTGAAGGCTGGGTAAAAAAAATTGGTTCATTTTAATTATCATTCACCACAATTTGCAAAGTTCTTACATGGGAGAAAACAAAACAAATGATTTGCCCATCCTGACCTGACCCTGATATAAATAAGTCTAGATAACCATGTCTGAAGAAGTGGCCTCGTCCATGAACGCTCACATTAAAATATAGCAGTTAGTTGTTAAGGCACCACAATGTTTTCATCTTCTTTATTTTTGTTATTTTGGTTTTGGTTTTGCCTGGCATGTCTTCCCATTTATTCTGAAGCAGCCAGTTTTCAGGTAAGCTACTAAAGAAAACGACAGAAAATGAACTTCGCCCTGAGAGACTAGAATCTTGCTGTACACTTTGCTGGTGAGCTCTACACACGAAAGATGCCATTCCATGCAGGAATTATAATCCTGTGCATTTTAGCGTTTATCCCAGGTTTAGGAAGGATATACATCATACGGTGTAGAAACTGTATATAATCATATACAGTTTTGTGTTTCTTCTGCTCTGTCCAAGTGAATCTTATGTACGTTCAGGAAAGGAATTGTAATAATCCTGTGCAGTTTAGCATATCTCCTGGGGTGGGGTGGGTGGAAATAGAACTTCTGAGAAATTCTATGAGATTTCCCACCAGATTGAGGGTCAGGTCCAGGACAGAAAAAAATCTTGCTAAGAGGAGAAAAGAATGGTTCCTCCGCCTCAGTTTCTCTCTGAGGATGGAAAGCTACAAGATTGATGGCCCTAGACTACATTTTCGCGCCCCCCCCCCAAAAAAAACCCACAGAGACCACAGCTCTGACTATTGGAGAACTGTTTCCAAAGATTAAAAGATCCGAAGTTCAAATTTGCTCAATGTAAGTAAGATGGCTTTCATGTCTTATTTCTTATTTCGGGTCCACTATATATTTATTTATTTATTTAAAATATTTTTACCCAGCCTTTCTCTTTAAACAAAATGACCCAACACAGCTTACATAATTAAAAAAAGACAATACTGAAAGTGAAAAACAGTTAGTTATTCAAATGTTTAAAAATAATTAAATAAACATTATATTAAAATTAGATTCAGCCTTTCACCAAGTCCTCCATTCGTAGTCACTTAAAACTATTCTACCAGGTTTATTTTGTGGATAACATGGTACGCTCTCGCACAGACTACTCTGAGTTGCATTAATCATTTTAATTTGAAGAATATACCCAGCTGTTCTCATCATAGACTTTGAATTATTTTCAACAGAAGGGTCAAATAAATACTATTATTTTTGCTCACACACATATGGCAACTGTAGAATTTCCACATAAAGTTCCTTTGACATTAAAAGGCTAACAAATTCTTATTCTATAGCAACTCTTATACCCACTTACCTGGGAGTAAATCCCACTGAACTCAATTTGTTATACTCCTGTGTAGATACAACTAGGATTACACTGCCAGCTGTTCATTGCTTTTTCATTTCTTACCTAAAACAAACTACTGAATTTGTGGCAGAGATGAGATTTGAACCACAGAATTACGGATTATAGAGGTTCGCATCTTGACCACTTTGCTATACCGTTTCTCTGGGGTACCACATCACCCATGACTAGGCATGGGGTACACCAATGATTCATCAACATGTCTCAACACTGAGGAACAATACTAATGCACACCTATACTAGAGCTTTGCATTTCCTATGGTACATTTTATAAAGTATTTTTAGTACATGCAAATTAAAATATCTCTTGGAGCCTGTTTTGCATTATTTGCACATATTTTGGAACAAAAATGTGTTTAATAGATCTATCACTCTATCAGAAAATCCAGTCCTTTTTATCACAAAAAATACAGATAAGCAAAGGGTTGTAAGCTGAACATTCAGAATTCAGTAGGAAGGACTGGGCAGTGTATATGATTCACTTATCACTGAGCGTGAATGAAATCAGGTTTTGCACAAGCTAAACGAGGTCTTGCTATGCCTCCCTTTTTAACTTTTACTCACAGGGCAATCAGAATTCCCTTCCAAATAGAGGAAAGGAAGTATACTTTACCTCCTGAGGTGCTGGGCTGGAGAGAGTCTCCTCCTAGTTCCTGAACAGTACTTGCAGACAAAATAACAACATAGTAAAAATAATACCACATACCTGTCAGGCTAGATGTGCATGAAAAAGTACCACATAAACTAAAAGAAAAAGAACTTCTCCTACGCAAGCAGAAAAGACTCCCTGGCCTGGAACCAAACACATTTTTAATCTGAAAATTGTTCTTTGCTCACATTAACCTCTTGTTGATCCCTCTGGTGTAGGGGTTCTGTCTTTCTCCTCAGCTTTTGAATAATACACAATTAACATCCGGCGAATGCCTTGCACATCAGGAGCCATACATGATGGCTTAAGCATCGCAACGCAATTAAAGCATCACATAAGCCTCAAGGGACAGAAGATGGTGAAAAGTTTAGAATTCATCACACTCAGGGGGAGGTTGGTATTGGTAACCAGGACTGAAGTTTGGTGAGTTGCAACTTTAGACTTCGTGGCCATAGGAAGCTCCTTTTATTAGATTTGAGCATGTATAAGCCCCCCTATTTTAAAACGGGACAAGCCAGCCACATCAAGATATTGGGACCCTCCTGCTCCTTCTTCTGAGTGGCACCCCGGACACCTGAACCCACATCCTAACCTGTCAACATCACTGGCACCAATTACAACCTGCTATTGCAGTATGTAGCAACCGCTCAGATCCATGCACTAGTAATGAAATATCCATTATCACCACACTTTTAGACAGCATCCAATGCCTCTCTGTCCTCCCTGAGTAGAAATAACTTCCTTTCAGAGGACAAGAGCAGCTGTCACATGACGTATCCTTCTCCTGTGTCCCCACCAAACACACCTGTGAAGGAAGGCCTCTCCTGACTTGCTGGGTTTTGTATCGCCTTCTCTGAGTCAAGTCAATCCAATATTATTAAATGCAGCTATCACATTGGTTTCCTGGGAATTCTGATAAATGCTATTAGCTGTGTGTGGTGCTATTGTCTGTATGCAAAAGTAGGCTTGAGCTAGTTCTGCAGACCCATTAGACAAGTAGGTCAAATTCAACCCAAGGCAGAATCAATCTCTTGGGGCTTCTTAGAGTTTTTTCCCTAGTCAGTGAGCTTCTCTTCAGTATGTCAAAGAATAGATCCTATACATAGTTTAATTCAGAAGGGTGGGCAGGCTGGCTCCAAAAACAAACATAAGCAGTAACAGCTCCTTTTTCTGTGGAACACATCCACAGTGGGAGAGAATGGGGAAGAAGGAGTGGGGCTAAGGGATGGTAGAAGCACCTTCTACTCCTTGGCCATCTTTTATAAAGGGCATCTAGTCAATGCACCTTGAGGGAGGATTTATGACATGGACAGTTAACGTCCTGCTTATTTGTTTGATTTATACTCTGCGTTTTCCTCAAAACTGGGCCTCAAGGCAATTTACAGGATTGACTAAGAAGGGTGCAGATGAAAACATAGAATATTAAATCAATAAACAGCATCCACCAACTAAAAGCGATTGTTCACTACTTAGTTACCTGCTCAAAGTCCACCTGAATAAAAAGATCTTTGCCTACAGGCAAAAGGACAACAGTAAGATGGCCAGTCTAGGCTCTCTTTGAAGAGTATTCCACAGTCTTCCTAATGTCTCCACAGTTCTCTGGTTTAGAAACTGGATTTCAAGTGCTATAACTTCCTGTCCCTTGTATCTCTCGATCTGAAATTTCACATTTTCCTACTCAGCATAAATCACTCTCCACACCAAAAAGCTCAGTTGCCAGCTTGTGCGAGCTGTGCATGTTCTAGGAATGATGGTATGTGGGGAAGGCTCTACCTTGCATCCTATCCTCATTATAAACATTTGTCAGTAGCTTACTAATGAGGGGGCTATGAGTCTGGTGTGGAAGACTGGGACACGGAGCAAGAAGGGCTCATTCTCATCCTTTAGTTAGTTCGTCATGTGCCACCAAATCAGAACTGACTTACAGCAACCTTAATAGGACTTTCAAGGTAAGTGAGATATTTAAGGAGTAGTTTTACCACTTCCACTTCTCCAGTGTGTTTCCATGGCCAAGTGGGGATTTGAATCCTGATCTCTAGAGTCCATCACTGAATCCATTACACTACACTGAGTACCTAATTCTTCTCCTTACCAACTGGCATTCTCCCTATGAATTCTGGAACAAGTGCATCTAAGTGACTGTGGGTGTAAGAAAGAGAAAGAGAGAGATGGTGTGGATGTGAGAAATGGAGTCTGTGTGTGTGTTTGGGGAGTGAGTGGGGGGGGCAATGGCTTCACCCACACCCACCAGTACATGTCCTTGCAACTTATGACCCACCACCACATGTAGCTCTTGAGGGCACCCCTGACCATGGTAAAGCATTTAAACCTTCTTTTGAGGAAATATGTTTCATCACAATACTCTTACCAAGTATTGTATCTGGGAATGAAATAATAATAACGCTTCTAACTCTAATCATATGGAAGTAATGGCACAAATAGGCAAATAAATAAATACTTATTCAAATTGTTAAAACATTTCTTTATTTATATTTTATTTTTAAATCAATGTATCCAACAAGTTATAAGGACAAATGTATCCTATGTCAATATTCCGTTCATTCTACTTCCCAAAATGAAAATACAATTTTCTTTTTTTTTCTTTTTAAAAAGAAATTCAACTCACATCATAACAAAACGTTCAAAAGGGTGCCCAATCAGTAAAAACATTTTTTTTCAAACCAAGTAGCAATAAAACAGTTTCAACAGCCTAGCTCACTGCATATATGCAATCAAATAACAACATGAACCACAGAAATATGATCATGGTTGTGCAACCATGGCACTTTTTTACTTAGCCCCTAAAACTCATTAAACATAAAACCACACAATCAATACAGGGACGAACATTTCTGAATTCAATGCTCACCACACAAAAAAAGCAGCTCTTGCTCCAGTCACCACCTTCCTCATCTTTGAGGATGGCAACTAAACAGCGAATGGGCTCAGATAGTGATGGTTTTAACAAACAAAGCAGGCAGGTGATCCTTTACCTTGAGTTGTTTTCTAAGGGCAAGAACAAACCTTATAGACATCCAGTGAGCTGCAGCCTGTTTAGTGTTGCAGAGATGTGATTCAGGCAGACATTGATGTTTGAGAGATCAGACTTGGAAAGAATTATATGTTTTTATTTTGAAGACCAATCATGAAACAAAGCAAGCCGATTTGCAGATTAGGGGAGGTAATGAAAGCTCTTGCTCTGTACTTAGACATCTTCACCATTTAAGGAATTCCCACTTCCACTGATAGATGATCTGTAATGTTTGTCTCCATTGTCAGTTCAGAGTCTGATGCCAGAACATATATCTAAGAGCCCTATAGCACTTTATATACCTCTAGAGCAGGGGTCTCCAAACTTTTCAGTATGAGGGCCACATCATATATTTTACACATTTTTGAGGGCTGAAGGGGGGGGGGAAAGGGGGGGAGGGAGGAAAAAAAAGTTTTATAATGAATGAATAAGTTTTATTTGGATCGACAAACCTGTACTTTTATACTACAATAGTAATGGGAATGCTGGAACTGCTTGTTTAATTTCAAAATATTGCCGAACTGAGGTTTCAAGCTTGAGGAGCCAATTATTAGAATGGACTGAAGATACTCATCAGATAAACTTGCTCGATAGTTGGACTTGACATACTTCATTCTTACAAGATTTGCAAGAGCAAAATCATTATAGTAAAACAAGCAACTTTAATCCAGACAGTGAACTGCTGCCCTTGCGTCTACCCCAGAAGAATACGGAGTCCAAGCCAAGCACCTACAGCCTCTTTCTCTGTCCAGGCAGAGGTTGGAAAAGTTATTTTTTCAGACTACAACACCAGAATCTCCCAAAGGGCATAGGGCGTGGCCATGCTGGCTGCAGGATTTGAGATACTGTAGTTTTAAAAAGAGTACTTTTCAGAGTTCTGCTGAATGGCAGAGCCAGTATTTGCTTGTAAACAGCCTTTGAATAACTGATCCATGTATGTGGTGCAATTTCTGAACTGAAATGCCAGGGAGGAACCACTGTGCCATTGTTCTTGTTAGATTTGTTTCCCCATATTCCCTGCATGCTGGCTTTTAATTGCTATACAGTAGGACAACCATATCCGCTTACTTCTATAAGCTGTATTTATCTATGTTGCTTCTATGTTCCAAATGCGCAAAATTTTGAAAAGATCCACAAGTCCTACAGCTATAGGAAACTGTTGGCACAAATGCTTAAAAATAAATGAAAACTAAACTTGTAGATTTCAATCCAAAATGCAGGAGCACAACAACAACAACAACAACAACAATAATAATAATAATAATTTTCATCTAGGACCTTGCTAGCTACCATGCCTGATGATCTTGTCTCTGAATTTTCCTTCTCTGAAATCTTTGGTTCTGAAGTAGCCATTTCTACCTCAGTCCTTTGCCTGTAAAGACCTGGCTATTCATGATTGCTCAATGGTAGGCAGGACACTATCCTGACATAGAAATAAATTTCCTTTTCCACACCCTCTTCAGTGCTCCCTTCACTTCCTTGTTTCTGAGGCTATAAATGATAGGATACAGCATTGGGGTGACATTGGTGTAAATCAAAGAGACCACTTTGTCTTTGTCCAGGGAGTAGCTGGCCTTTGGACGGATGTAGATGAAGATGGCACACCCATAGTGTAGGAGGGCCACAACCAGGTGAGCAACACAGGTGGAGAAGGCTTTTTTGCGCTCTTCAGAGGATTTGATCCTGACAATCGAATGGGCAATGAAAGCATAGGAAATCAGAATGAGGAGGAAAGGAATGAGCAAGATCATCATGCAGACAAGGAACACAGCCATCTCATTGGCATGTGTGTCACTACATGCCAGAAACAATATAGGTGGGATATCACAGAAGAAGTGGTTGATGTGGTGGGAGCCACAGAATGGAAGCCTGAAAATCAACAGAGTCAGCCCCAGTGAGATGCTGAATCCACTAGAACAGGCTATCACCAAGAGGTGTTTGCAGAGATTCCTGCTCATGATGAGAGTGTAGCGCAATGGGTTGCATATGGCCACATACCTGTCATAGGCCATCACAGACAACAGAAAGCACTCAGCCCCTCCAAAGGCAATGAAGAAGTACATCTGCACAGCGCACGCAGTCAGGGTGACTCTTGTGCTCTTAGCCAAGAAGCTGGCCAACATTTTTGGCACAATGACCAAAGTGTAGCAGATTTCAATGAAAGACAAGTTGCGCAGGAAGAAATACATAGGGGTGTTGAGGCCAGGATCAGCCAAAGTTATGGTCACAATGATCAGGTGTCCTGAGAGGGTGATGAGGTGCATGATAAGGAACAAGGCAAAAAATACGATCTGCAGAGTTCCATTGGTGCTGAATCCCAGGATTAGAAACTCAACATCTATGCTCTTGTTTGGCTCTTGCTCCATCTCCATTTTGCATTCTGCAATCAACTACTGTTGTGCTTCCGTGTGCACAACAATCTCTGTAAGAAGAAAAGGACTGACAAATATCATCACAAGGCAGCAGAAATGATGAGAACCCAATACATAATCCCAACTGAAGTAGACTCATTGGCTATGTCAACTTAACAAGTTCTATTAATTCAGTGGGTCTACTCTAGCTGAGACTGATTACACATTGGCAGCTATTCAGAAAGTTATTTGCTCAGAGTTTAAAGTGGATTAAAAGCTGTTTGTCAGTCTGCAATTTGTTGTAGTCTTATTTGCACCTGCCAAATTTAGAATTTTACCAAAAACATCCTCCTGCTCTTTTTTAATGCTGGCCAATAGATAGATAGATAGATAGATAGATAGATAGATAGATAGATAGATAGATAGATAGATAGATAGATAGATAGATAGATAGATAGATGATAGATAGATAGATCTATTTTTTATTTATTTTTAATTTTATTTTTTTGCAGGAATGTAAGAAAAACACATTGTTGTGATTTGGGTCAGAGTCCATGCTTCAGAAAAGGTGTTTCTTGGCTTGCTTCTCAGGGAAGTCTTTGTCGTGGCAAGTCAGTATAATTCCTTCTAGAAATGTGATGACTACTCACTAAATGTTTCATTCCTGATAGGGCAGGCCAAGAACTTCTCTGGAGTCCTTGCCTCCAGTGCAAGCATGAGACAGCAAGCATCCCTAATTTATGTGCAACACCTTTGAGTAAATCTCTGTGAAAATCTCTTCATGGACAATAAGCACAGATGCAATTACTGTAACAGATTTATGTTTCTAATTTTAAAGATCCTTGCAATAAGGCAACAGCTAGTGCTCTGTGCTCAGTTCTAGTAGTGAAAATAAATTTCTGGGCTACGTATGTGCTGACATCCTTGTTCTTATTTCTCTGTCCCCCCACAACCAAGCCACTGCTGCTGTGGTGACGGAGTTCAGAGGTTTAGTAGAAAACAAGGTATATCTCATGAGCCTGAGGTCTGTACATACCTGCTTAGTTCAAGACACATATTCCAGTAGGCACTGATACTAGTCTCCATTATTTTAATGCCGGTCTCTGGATTTGAAGGTTTTTAAAAAATTTCTGAGAAGCTGTTTCCCGTCATTGTGCTGTTTTTGATGGATTTTTTTTGGGGGGGGGTGCAGTTTTCCCCACAGTATTGCAAGCCACCTTATTTTCCCAGCAATATAAATACATAATACAAAACACCTCCACGGATAAATAGAAACCCAGTAGACAGCACTGAAATATAATGGTGAAAAGACTGTCCAATCTAAGTCCAGTTAGAAGAAAGAATCATAATAAAGGAAAGTCACAAGATCCTTCAATCTGCACATTCACAATGACCATCCCATCTGGGAAGCAAATGGAGCAGGTACGTAGGTCACCCAGCCACATTCTTCCTCACTATGCTCTGAGGTACTGTATCTCTGTTTAAGCCACTGGAATGATGTCTAAATTTGCATCGGCAGACATATAAATTAGATCATGCACATTTTGTGACAACTTGTGTCCTCTTCTGATGCATTTCCTTTCGGGGGAAGCTGTGTTATGACAATGGTATGTACCTTTAAAAGAGCTGGATGATCTCAATCATATACAATGGATGTTTATGTGACCACACTAACTAATCATAGCTGTTACATGTCTAGATTAGACCAACGCTTTGGAAGTTGTACTAGACATTACAAGGTGTGCCTATTTCTGCCAATTATGCTATTTCCCTTCTCACAATAAGATTTCCTCACATGCGTGGGCTGCAACATTCCAGTTCCTAAAATGAGCCCATGTTTGCCTTCAAAAGAGCAATACAATAAAAATTATACAATAAAAAGGAAGTAGACAAAGAATCTCAGAAAGAATATGTGCTGAAATACAATAACATGAAACTGACTAAAGATCAAATGCAGTCTTTAAATGAGCCTTTAACATATGCAGAAATTATAGAAGCCCTCAAAAAGCAAAAAAATGGGAAATCACCAGGCCCAGATGGTCTTCCAGCTGAATATTACAAAGAATTAGAAAATGTATTGCTTAAACCATATAAGAAACTCTTGGAATTTGTTGAAGAAAAGGGAGAATTGCCACCAGCGTGGTCCGAAGTGATAATTTCTCTCATACATAAGGAAAACACGGAGGGTAAAGAAATCAAAAACTACAGACCGATCTCATTACTAAACGTGGACTACAAAATATATGCAACCATGCTGGCAACTAGATTGAAAAGAATCTTAATACAGACAATACATCAAGACCAATCGGGCTTCCTTCCAAAAAGGCAGATGAAAAATAATATAAGGATAATCTTAAATACTTTGGAATACTATGAAGCTCACCCGGAAAAGCAAATGGCTATGATATTCTTGGATGCAGAGAAAGCTTTTGATAATCTGAATTGGAATTTTATGCTACACTAATTGGAAGCGCTACAAGTTGGAGAAAGATTTTTGAAATTAATTAAAGCAATCTATACCCAGCAAAAGGCAAAAGTTAGAATCAACGGAGAGCTGATGAAAGAAATACAAATACAGAAAGGGACAAGACAGGGGTGCCCACTGTCTCCATTACTATTCATTCTTACTCTAGAAATATTAACTGAGCAAATTAGAGATGAAAAGGAAATAAAAGGACTGAAAGTAAGAGGTCATACTTTTAAGCTCCAAGCTTTTGCAGATGATCTAGTTATTATATTGGAGGATCCAATGGACTCAATTGAAGACCTGATGGAGATGCTGATGAATTTTGGTGATATGGCAGGAATGAAAATAAACCAAAAGAAAACAAAAATACTTGTTAAAAATATGAGAGATCAAGAACGACAGAAATTAATAGAAAGGACTAACTTTCGAGAAGAGAAGAGAGTCAGATACTTAGGGATCCAAATCACAAAGAAAATGAGTACATTATTCAAAGACAATTATATGAAGTTGATTAAAGAGATACAGATTAGCTTCAAGAGATGGGACAAATTACAGCTATCGTTGATGGGAAGAAAGCAACCATCAAAATGAATGTTCTACCTAAAATTTTATTTTTATTTCAGACAATTCCCATAATATTAAAACAGTCATTTTTTCAAGAACTTAACAAGATAATCATGAGATTTGTGTGGCAAGGTAAAAAACCAAGAATTAAAATCAAAGCAATACAAGATGCCAAACAAAGAGCAGGTTTTGGTCTCCCAGATTGGGTATTGTATTATAGAGCCTGTGTATTAGTCTGGATAAAGGAATGGATAACTTTAGATAATGATAGACTACTCAAGTTGGAAGGACATGATTTATAGTTAGGTTGGCATGCTTTTCTATGGTATAAAAAAGATAAAGAGCAGAAAAGTTTCAACTAGCATATGATAAGAAGAGCCCTACTAGGGACTTGGAAAAAGATAATCCAGCAGATTTACCAAAAAACACCAGGCTGGGTATCACCCATAGAGGCCTTTACACAACTTAACCTCATGACAGAAGCGAAACTTTTAAGATATCAAGATCTATTAAAAATGATTGTGAGTTAAGGTCCAAAGAAGAGTTAGAAACACAAAACATATATCTAGACTGATGGTCCAGAGCACAAGTGGAATCTAGGTATAGAAAAGATAAAAAAGAGGGCTTTTACACAGTACGATATTTGATAAACTTCTGCTGGGCTCAAATGATAAAGTAATTAAGAAAATGTATGATTATTTGCTTGAAATTAAAATGCAAGATGAGATGGTAAAAGAATGTATGATTAGGTGGGCACAAAATATAGGACATAATATTGATATTGATCAATGGTTGCAAATATGGAAAAATAACATAAAGCTCACAAAATCAGTAAATTTCAAGGAGAACATATATAAGATGTTTTATAGGTGGCATATGACTCCGAAAAAATTGTCAAAGATTTATACAGAGGTGTCAAATGTTTGTTGGAAGTGTGAAGCACAAGAGGGAAGCTTTTACCTTACGTGGTAGACTTGTAGAGTAGCGAAACAGTATTGGATAGCAGTACATAAAGGTAAAGGTAAAGGTTCCCCTTGACATTTAGTCCAGTCGTGTCTGACTCTAGGGTGCGGTGCTCATCCCCGTTTCCAAGCCGTAGAGCCAGCGTTTGTCCGAAGACAGTTTCTTCTTAGGACTTAGCAGTACATACTCTGTTACAAAAAATACTGCTTTGTAATGTTCCACTAACCCCAGAATTGTTTTTACTGAGCATTATACCAGATAATATAGATAAGACAAAGAACTACCTAGTTATATATATAGTCACTGCAGCCAGAATTCTTTATGCGAAGAATTGGAAGAAATCGGAGATACCGAAACAAGAGGAACTCATTGAGAAGATATGGGAAGCGGCAGAAATGGATATACTATCAGAAGTGTTGAAAGACAGTCCAATACAAAAGGAAACTGAACGATGGGATTTATTATATAAATGGCTTGAGTCACCAGATAGTGTTTGAATAACACAAAATTAAACTAAGATGTAACTGTAAGTTGAAACCTGGAGGGCAATCAAATTGTAGAAAGGAGAAAAGTTGACTTGATATCGCAACATGAACAAACAGATTGGATGACAGTACATTTTGTGTTCTCCTTCCCCCTCTTTTTTCCCCCATATCCCCCTCTACCTTTTGTATTCCTTACCTTATCCCTAGTTGTTAAAAAAAAAAAACCTGGATGAAATCTACACCAATTTAAGTAGAATAGATTAGATTAATATTATGTTAGAGAGTATAAGACAAGATGAAATGAATGGAACATATTGTAATAAGTCACTCTAGTTGCAACGGATAGAAAAGTAGAAAAAATACAATAAAATATTTATTAAAAAAAAGAACTAAAAAAGGGAGAAAAATATTTAAATATTGAAAAAAAGAGAGCAAAGACCAAACACAAACCATATGTACTGAGGAAAACATTTTTCCAGGCCTAAATAAAGACTTTTACTTTGCCTTCCCAAGGACACAATCTGCAAAACATGTTTTCAAAATCTTATTCTAAAATTGATACACAAATAAAACATCACAAGAAGACATGTTTACATGTTTTTTTCACATTTTGGAATAGCATTTTCAATCCATCCATCCCACAATCTATTTCTCCCTTTTTATAAAGAGATGAATAAGCAATACACTTCCTTCCTTCCTTCCTTCCTTCCTTCCTTCCTTCCTTCCTTCCTTCCTTCCTTCCTTCCTTCCTTCCTTTCAGAGCACTGAACAATTTAAAATTAGAAGCATATATTACATACAGGTAAAATTAAAAACAAATTAAAATGTTAGGATAATTAGACTATTTTTTACCAGAAACAAGCAACTTCAATAGCGTTATCTCAGTCCTTTGCTATATGTTTCTATATTTGCAATAAGTTGTAGGATGATTATTCTCAATTCAGTGTTGAGGGAGGCGGAAAAGAGCTGGTTCCCAATGAATACCATACATTAATCATGGCATTACCCTAACTTTTGTGCGGGGGGGGGGGGGAGAAAGAATTATTGTGTTATGCCCGTTTTTTGTTACAGTCGTCTGTCTTCTGGAATTCCATTCCAAATGAACAAAATGAAGCCTACCTTACCTCTTAGTGGTTTGGCTTGGAAGAAGTCCCCAGATCCTGTACAATATCTGGATGGGAAATGATGACATGAAGGCAAAACTAAGACCACATACATATCATTGCAGATCTCTGTGAACAACTAGGATGTAATATAAAAGCAGAGGACCTCCTCCAATGCAAGCAGAGGACTGGCTGGAACCAGACACATTTATAATGCAGTAATTGATTCCTGCTAAGATGAACTTCCCTTCCTTGCATTTTGTTTGCATCATTCAGAACAATCTTCTTATGGCAGAGCTGTGCATTTCCCATCTAATGGGTGAAGGTCTTAAATATCAAGAGATACTGTAAGTGCCTCAGAAGCCTCTGGAGAATGAAGCTGGTGAAATCTAGCATTCCTCACAGCTGGGTGTTTGGTTAATCAGTGATGTAGTTCAGTAATCTTAGACTTCGGATTTGATATTCTTAAAGAATTTGCCTTTTACGTAGTAATGTACAGTACACTCCTCATTTTCAAATGTGGTAAACCAGCCCTACTACATGTCAAAGTCCTTGTGTTCATTTTGCTAAGTGGGATTCTGGATATCTGCCACAAAACTATAAGGAACACTCTTTATGAGAATACTGATAACCAAGTGATGTAGGACATCCTCTTTCACAATCACAAAACAGGCAAAGCAGATACTTTTTTAAAAAACTACTACATTGGAATATGTTCTCCAAAGGCCTCTGCACAATCCAACTGAAACTTGGGGAAATTCCTTTTTTTTTTTTACTACAACTCCCAGAATCCCCATTTGCCATGATGGCATGGGGATTCCAGGAGATGCAATAAAAAACTGAATGTTTTCAAGACCTGATCCAACTAGATGGGTCTGAACAGTCCAGTTCAAAAGCTCATTCATGGATTTGCTTTGCTTTATGATTGATAAACATGAAGCTGATCCAGCATCCTTTCTTTCTGATGCCACCATCTTGTGCTTATGCAGTAGTTGAACTTCTGAAGAAGTTAAAATCCTTTGTACAATGGCCATGGAAAGAAGCCAAAAGACTGTTTAGGGGAGAAGAGCACCACATGAATGTCACTGGATGAGATTGATGTCATTCAAATATGGAGAGATTTTTTGTGCCACATATATGGTACTGGTGGTGGCTGTTGCCCATCAGTAGGACAGGATGGTCAATGAAGGGAAGCTAAACATCAACAGTGAGAGGATCCACTGGTTCTGTTCCCTTCTTCCTCCCTTGCCCAGACATTACAATATAGTAGGACCCCTGTATCCATGGGATCGATATCCGTGGTTTCATTTATCCGCATTCTAAAATAAAAAGAAAATAAACTAGAAATATGTATTTTCATGATGTATTTATCAGAACTGGACACTAGAGGGAACCAGAGACCATTCTATGTATTCTTATCGAAGGATGGTCTCTGGTTCTCTCTTGTGGCCAGTTCTGGTAATATATGTTAAATATTTTTTTCTGGATTTTTTTTTCTTTTACCATGATAGGTATAGCATTTGTTATTATCCACAGTTTTCAGAATCCATGTGAGGCCTGGAACCAATCCCCATGGATACTGGGTTCTACTGTACAATTATTTAACCATTAACATCAACCTGAACTGAAGAGCATTCTCTTATTTTGGTTCGGTTGGCTTCTAGACCAGGGGTGGGCAAAATGTGGCCCTCCAGATGTTGCTGAACTGCAACTCCCAGCATTCCTAGCCCACACAGCCAATAGTGAGGAGTGTTGGGATTTGCAGTTCAGCAGCATCTGGAGGGCCGCACTTTGCCCAGGTCTGTTCTAGACCCTCAAACTCAAATCTACACTAAGAGAGAAAATGTAACTTCAGCCACCTTTCCTGTCAACTGGAGGGTGGCGATGTCTAACTTGGTGTAATGGAGCAACCTCCTCTTCATGATACTGCAGTTACCAAGGCTATTGATCCTGCTAGGCTACCACTGTTCAACAAGGGCAAAGGGGATCTGGACATGTTTCCAAGAAGAAGAAGAAGAAGAAGAAGAAGAAGAAGAAGAAGCTCTTAGATTGTGTGTTGCATGTGCTACTTTGCTAATCACCAAGCAAAGATGTGGCTGCAAGCAAATAAAATGCTTGTACTTTCAACCATACAAGAGTACAAGCATTTGTACTCCTGGAAAAATGAATCCGGTGTCTTATCAGAGGGATGGATACTGTTTTCTTCTTATATACCATGTTCTGAGAACTTGGGAATTGCATGCAAAGCAAAATGCAACACAGCAAGGTGCACCTGCAAAAATGGCTTAAAATGTATCAGTGTTCGCAGCTGCAGCAATATCTACTATCCTAACCTAATTTGTAGTATCATCACAGGAAATGGCACAATTTGTTTGTATGGTGCAACTAACCACCCACCCATAACCTGTGCTCAGTGTGTATAAGGATTACCAGTCCTAGAGAGGAACCCTAGGCAGGGAAACAGGATATGAGTTGCCAATAATGGAGGGAGGGAGTTGGCAAGATTCTAAGACTTCCTTGCTTTGAGTGTTGTGCCTTGGCCAAGGGTGTGATTACGCAGTGAGGGGAATGCAAATTGATTCACCTTTTCTGGCTGTGAAGTCACACCAGGATATTAATTTCTTTTCAATATACTGCAAGTAGCCACACAGGCTGAGAAGGAAAAAAGCTTCCTAACCTTCCTCAATCATTCATTTCCTCAACTTATCTTGCCGGCCAGTAGAGCTTGTTAAGCTGCAAAAAATTATTAATAAATGGACAGGAGCTCTGCCTGAGGAGAAGCTGTTTTAAAAAAAGTGTCTTGGGAGAGAAGCTTTGTGGAGAGAAGTGAGTGCTGGTGTGTGTGTGTGTGTGTGTGTGTGTGTGTGTGAGAGAGAGAGAGAGAGAGAGAGAGCACATGCGTGTGCATATGTACTGTCACCTTGTCTTTGTGAGGCAAGAAGTGAGGGGAAAGGTGTTTTGCCAAAGTACTGCTTTGTGTGTGTGTGTCTGCATGAGATCAGTTGATCATTCCTTCCTGTATCAGTTCAAAGGTATAACTTTTTAAAAGTAGAAGGGTATCTGATGGAAGGGAAAGCTATGGATATGGAATTCAGGGCTAATTTGGATTTCCCATTGTGTCATGTGATCAATGGGAAAAATGTGAATCGGCCTGCCTGAAACCCATAATATTTCTTACTCCCCCCCCTCCCATGTAGTTAGGATTCAACGTTGAAGGGGGAAGTGGCATGCAGAAGATGTAAGAGACCTGAGATTGGCCTTGGGCCACCCACTTCTATCCAAGTTCCAAAAAGACCAATCATTATTTAGCCACCGTGGTGACGTCCCTTTAGGACTGCTGAAAAAACCAGCATGTTTGGGATCTTCTCCATGAGGACCAAGAACCTCTTGAAATAGCTCATGGATCATCAGACCTCTCTCTCTCTGCTAGGGTCATCCACACCTTGTTCTTTTAACAGACCCCCCACCTAGTTAGACATTATTAAGGTGTTTCTTTTCTTTTGATGCCTAGATGGCTCCTGGAACAAGCAGTTGTAATTCTCATTGACTGAAATCCAGCAATAAATCACAACTAGCATAGGTCAATTGAATCTGTGGGGATTTGGTGAGTCAGCTCTTCCATAAGTTCCATTGATTCAATGGGCCTACTTTAATTGTGACTTGCCACTGTGTTGTCACTTTCAGCAATTCCCAGGGAATGAATCCTACGCATTTTTACAATTTATGGTTGCCTGCAATACCTAGCGACCCAAAAATACTGCATGTATTTTTTTAAAAAATTCTTGTAAATGAAATATAACCTCTCAAGAGTTGTTAATGCATCCAGGATGGAGTTTCTCTACATACATGCTAACATTGCAAGGTTGCCCTACTAAAAGAATCTAAACCATTGTCCGTATCCTTGTGCTCCTCCTCCTTTCTTACACCTTAACTCAAGAGCTGAAGAACACAAACTTCCTCCATGGGAAAGCAGGTCACTCAGTTTGGGAGACATAGAACAAGGAGGAGGCGCCAGATGACTCTTCTTGAGTTCTAAAGAGATAATCATATATTTGGCTCTCAGAAACTGGGAGCAAGGGAATTATGGGAGTGGTGGTTGTGTGATTACTTTTGCAGCCCCCCCCCCCACCTTCTGTATCAAAGCACAAAGTAGGGCATGACTAGAACAGACCAATTTGAATGGATGAAAATTATGGAGGAGTTGACCCACCAAATTCCCACTGACTCAATTAGCCTACTCTAGTGGAATTTACTACACTAAACAAGATTTCAGCCATTGGTTCATTATTTTTAGAGCTGCAACCATTTTCCTGAAAGTACTTTTTCTCATGCCTTGGAATTTGCCCTTGAAAATGACCTTGTATATGAGTTTTGAGGGTGACATCCATTCTTATTTTGTCACCTGTTTTACAAGGCATCTAGCATATTTTGCTTTCTTTGAGCTAGGGATGTGCACTAGCACCATAATTTGGATTCAGAATTGAACATTAATCCATGTAACTGAGAATCTTTTTTTATTATTATTTAAGTGCTTGGCTTTCCTTAAAAAACCCCACTTAAGCTTTATTTGAAAAAAAAAAAACAAATATCAAGAGAACTTGCTACATGCATTTAAAAATCAACAAAAGTAAAATAGTAAAAAGAAACCTTTGGGCAAGAATATAAACTAGTTTGATACTCACAGTCTACACAAACAAACACCCCAACAGTGTCCCCCACCCTTCTCATTGTGCAAGGATAAGAAGGTTCAAACTGTTGTGAGATGCGCTCCAGGCTTACTCCACTTCCAGTACCCATGAGCTGAGCAGGTGAGGGAAAGATGTTGCCTAAATGGGCAAGACTGCATGAAAATAACTCTCCCCAAGAGCAGCTTCCTTTATTTAAGCAGTGCCTTGTTTGCTAGATTATCAAAAGCACAATCATCCTGGGAAAATATAGACTAGCTGCATGTCCTCTTTTAAGGAGGGCAATCCGGTATTTGAACGGCTGCCATCCCCAGACCAAGCTTACCTTAAGGAAAAAGAACCACAAAGATGGAGGTCAGGGACCTTGAAACTGCTTGTCCACACGGAGAGCCTAGACAACAGACTCAGCAGTCACACAGATGACTTGGTCACCGCCATCCCCACACAAGTGAGAAGTACTGCATTTCTGATTGCCTAACAAAAATCTTTCCTAATTTTGCATCTCTATGCATAACTTATGCAAACTTGGGCAAAGCAGTATGGTCCTCTTTTTTCGCAAAAAAAAAAAAGCATCACCTTTTTGGTGATGTTCAAATGGACTCTCTAGGAAGACCGCTTGCAAGCAGGGTCAACCCTACACATTACCTTCTGTGTTTAAATCATGCTCTCAATAGTTCACCCAAGAACTGTTCAGCAGGCTGTCCAGTGTGTGCTTGTGCCAGGAAAGTGGTATGTTGGGGTAACAGGCCTCCTGTGCCACATCTGGCACAACAAGAACAGCAACAGCAGTGGTAGCATGCTAGAGGAATTGTTGGTAGGGCTGGCACCCCACTACAGGCCCCATTTAGAGGTCCGCTGCTGGCCACATGTCACCTGGAAGTCAAAGGTTGCTGATGTTTAATGTGTAGGTGTGAGCCAGCTACAACCGGCTGGGGGAAGGAGCTAAGTGCCAGCGTGGGCAGGCCCCCTCAGCAACGGCAGAAGGGTTGTTGGCCTTGAAGGAAACACCTGAGGCAGATGAGGGTGGAGGCCCTAAACCCACCCCCAGAGAAACAGCTGTAGCTGAGGTAGATATAGAGGCGAGTGAGCAAGGAGAGGGGGAGGAGGAACCAGACATTTGGGAGGATGCCTGGGAGTTTTCGTCACCTTCAGAGAAGGGAGAAAATAGTCTGCCAGGGATGCTGAAAGAAGCTTCTAAGAGGCCTGCATCTCCGGAGGACGGCCAGCTTATCTGAAGGCAAGTTGAAAGCTGAAAGATAGAAGCTCCCAGGGTCAGCTGGTGCTGCACAGCCTCCTCTGCTTGCTGGACGCCATGCTGGGGGACTCGGCTGGCAAAGATTGTTTAAGAGCCTGGACCTTTCAGCCAAGACGAGCTGCCACGGGAGTGAAGTAACTCCCTCGGGGCTGGGACAGAATATTCTCTCAGCCCTGGAAGGATAGAAAGCTACCAATTCTATCCCTGCTGCTTGGGGCTAGAGGCCCCATCCTGCAAAGGACTACAGAGACACTGTTTTTCTTTTCTTTTCTTTGTATGCTGAGTCCAATAAAGCTTAACTGATCACCAGTACCTGCTGCCTCATCATGGATACAGCGGCTGGGGCCGCTCACAATAGGTTTGTATCAGTGCAAAAATGTTTTCCCACAGCAATGATTTTGAGGACCCTGCATATTGGTTGCCCCTTTGCCACCCAAAAGTCCATTTAGCTGCTGCTCATCCAAACAATTCAGCATGCTTCAGCTAGAATGCGCTTGTGCTGCAGCTCAAAACATTTAACATCTAGTATGATGAAAAATTAATTAACTCAAATGAAATGAAAAGCTGTGTGTCACACCTAGCTTACAAGTGCTGACCCATGAAATAATGCATCCTGGCATGAAGAAGAGAAGTGAAGTTGAGAAGCAGAGTCCAACAGTTTTCATGGGTCTAGGAGTGAAGTCCAGTTCAGTGGTTTGGCGTGCATCCCAGACCAGAAGCCAGTGCAGATGATAGCTGTTCAACTGAGCTGTTCAGCTACAAGAAACAGCAAAAGCAGACTTTTTCTTGCTGTTTTAGTAAAGAGCTCACCCTTGCTTTTGTAGACATTTGCACAGAAATGTAACAATAGATCTTCACCATTTTGATCAATTGGCAAATCTAGTCAAATTTACAACATCTGGTCTTAGATGTTCAACTGACTGGCAACGCTAGTCACTTCTGAAAAACTAGGCCTGAGGGACACTAGCATTACTTTGCTATAGAAACAAATACTCTTTCCCACACTCTCTTGAATGCTCCCTTGACTTCCTTGTTCCTGAGACTGTAGATTATGGGGTACAACATGGGGGTAAGATTAGTGTAGATCAAGGAGACCACTTTGTCATGATTCAGGGAGTAGCTGGCCTTTGGACGAATGTAGATGAAGATGGCACACCCATAGTGTAGGAGGGCCACAACCAGGTGAGCGACACAGGTGGAGAAAGCTTTATTCCGCCCTTCAGAACATTTGATCCTGACAATGGAATGGCCAATGAACACATAGGAAATCAAAATGAGGAGGAAAGGAATGAGCAAATTTGTCATGGAAACAAAGAACACAGCCACCTCATTCATACTTGTATCACTACATGCCAACAACAACACAGGAGGAATATCACAGAAGAAATGATTGATCTCATGGGATCCACAGAAGGGGAGAGTGAAAATCAGCAAGGTCAATCCTAGTGAGATGCTGAATCCACTGATATAGGTTGCCACCAAAAACTGCATGCAGAGATTCCTGCTCATGATGAGAGTGTAGCGCAGTGGGTTGCATATGGCCACATACCTGTCATAGGCCATCACAACCAAGAGGAAGCACTCAGCACCACCAAAGGCAATGAAGAAGTACATCTGCGCAGCACATGCAATCAAGGAGATTCTTGTGCTCTTAGCCAAGAAGCTGGCCAGCATTTTGGGCACAATGACCAAAGTGTAGCAGATTTCAATGAATGACAGGCTGCGCAGGAAAAAATACATAGGGGTGTTGAGGGCAGGATCAAGTAAACTTATGACTACAATGGCCAGGTGTCCTGAGAGGGTGATGAGGAGCATGAAAAAGAACAAAGCAAAACATATGATCCTCAGAGTTCTGCTGGTGTTGAATCCCAGGATAACAAACTCTACATCCATGCTCTTGTTCCGTCCTTGTTCCACATCCATTTCACATTCAGCAACAAGAATCGGAAGTGTTTGTGTGTACATCAATCTGCATAAGGATAAATTAGGAACAAGACTCACATTAGCAGAAAACAACATTGACAGGTTTAAACAGCGTACCAATTATCTAGAAAGATGCACAGCTTTAAAAGTGGGTAAAAATTATTTGTCACTTACCTTGGCTGTAATTTTCAAATTTCATCCATGGACCTAGGGAGAAAATCCTTATATGCTGCTCATTTAAAAAACAAACAACAAAAAAAACCCTTCAGTCTTACCTGGATAAAACTAGGGGAACATTCCACACAATTAACGAACAAACTGCTTTCCCTCCCACAATAGAGTTTACATAGTTATCTGCCTCAGCAATCAGACTTGCACTTTATTTACTCATTTATTTATTTATTTATTTATATCCCATCTGGCAAAGGGCTACGCTGGGCAGTTCACAGCATAAAACAAAAATAAACCAACAACACATAAAAACATAAGAATAACTCAGCTCTGAAAAAGCATTATAACAGTAATCAAACAATTTAAAATACATTCTAAAATAACTAGTACATTTAAATTGGCTGTAATCAAGTGTCATTATAGGTTGTTTAAGTAGATGACATGGTCTGAAAAACTTGCCAGAATAGTCAGGTCTTAAGTTGTTTCTTGAAAAATCCCCAGTGAAGGGCCCAGCAAATGGTGGGTGGTAACTGATTAAGCCCATGTTTATCTCCCCCTGACCAATGAGATCCCGGAACTGACAGAAAGCTGGCTGAGTGCAAGGTGACAAGAAGAACCCTATGCTCTGACAGACGGCTTTCACCACTTGGGGGAGCATTTCTGAAAGGAATGTGACAAGCATATCATATTCATCCTGAGTCCGCTCTGGTTCTTCAGAAAAAGCATATTTGGAATTTGAAACTTTTGGAAAATGTCAGACTCAGCTGAATGTTGTGGCCTTGCCTAGACAATGACTCTTTTTACCACACGGGGGCTCTTTCACTTCTTCTTCCTTCATTTTCTCCTCTCATTTATAACACTTTGGCGTTTGCTCACTATCAGCCCAGAAGCATCATAAGTTAGTTCCCAAAGAGTAAAAATGCAGCTCATATTTTACATTAAGCTAACAGAATCTGAAAACGAGCAAACTCATTCTGTTGGGACTGGAAACATACCAACGAGATCGTCAGAGACTAATCTTGTTATATGTGTCCATGTTTTCATCTGTAACTGTCATACATTAGCATTGTGTTCGCATATCAGCTGAAAGCCTGTTGTTTCGCATAGTAAGCCTCAATGGGAAAAAGCCCATTGAATCAGTGGGAATTCAATGAGTCCACTCCTTTGTCAGTTCCACTGAAACAATGGACCTACTCTAGTTGCAAATTACTATGCTAAGCAACAGGATTTCAAACGGTGTCTCCTAAATATTTCATCCTTCCCCCATGTTCAGTTGCTGATCATGATACGAAAATGTTCTCAGATTCTAGTAATGAACACAGGTAGACACGTAAGACAAAAAAGCGATGACTGCTTAGACTAGGATAAAGCAGTTTTGATATTCAGATAAAAAGCAGTACCGCATCCTCTGCAATTTTCTGTTAAAAATTCTCCTTCCTCTTCCTCCCTGGATTGAAGGTTTCAATCAAAAGTTCACCTGTTCTTGATACATCCAGAACACTAATAATAGTAAAAAAGCAATTTGGGAAAGGAACCATCATGGAAAAGAAGTCAGAATGAAATGGTTAAATACCCTCCTCCTCAAAGCTCTTTTGTCTAAAAATAGAGGTGGGTGATCTTAGGGGTGGGGCCAAGGGCCATTTTCCGAGCTATTGGCAGCACAAAGAGTACAGCTAAAGGGGAGTCTTCATATGAATAGGCTAGTGTGCCTATTTTTTTTTTTAATAGGCAGATTAATACCACTCTCTGGGTGACTTCCGGTACAATAAAATCATACTGTTTTTCAGTACTAAAAAGTTAGGTAATTGGAAACGATGTACAAACAGTAGGAATTTTAATGGAACACTGCAGTTTTAACTCTTCAGATTTTGTTTTTTTATCTAGAAGGAGAGAGAGAGAGAATGTGTGCACTCCAGTGGGAGGAGGGAGGGTCATAAGAGTCAGCTGCTTCTCACTACAATACTGTTGCAAAAACATGCTACTCATTGGAAAAACATAAATATCATGTAGGGCATGTTTTCAGATTGAGTTTATACAGTTTCTATAGGGTTTGCAATGCAAATAGCAAATGTGCTTTGGGTGGAATGTTCACTTGCACGACAGCTGCCTCTTCTCTGCTCTCGTTTGAAACAAAAATGGATCTGAAATTAATACAAAGATATACCGTAAGCATGGTCTTTTTAAAAATATGTACAAAGGCCAGCCTTCCAAATCCTCCATAAGAGAATAATTTTTCTCCTCTACCCTGCAAATAATGTGTATGCTAGAAATATACAATATCATACAAATATCTGATACAATATCAGAAGAAATGCTGACTTCTTACCTATCAGGAGTCTGATTTGTTCTCTCACCATTCAAATAAGATATTTAGTCGTTTGTTAACCAAGAATCAGCAGCTACAAAGTTCTCTTCTCGTGGTCAATATGGTTGTAGACAAAGTTATCAGTCTGAGGAGGAAGGTTTATCCCCTTCCAGAAATTGGAGGTGGAGGTGGGGGTCTGTTAATAGAACAAGGTGTGGATGACCCTAGCAGAGAGAGAGAGAGGTCTGACGATCCATGAGCTATTTCAAGAGGTTCTTGGTCCACATGGAGAAGATCCCAAACATGCTGTTTTTTTTTCAGCAGTCCTAAAGGGACGTCACCACGGTGGCTAAATAATGAGCTAAGCTGCGGTAAATATGTCTTGTTCTCCAAGGATGAGAATTCCCACAAAGCCATGAAGCTCATTATTCTTGGCAGGAAAGAACCAGTGCTTCCAAGGAAGGTTTTATTCTCAAGGCAACCAGTACTTTTGTTCCAAGATGGAGAGTCTTCATATGAAAGGAACCTCCCCACCATCACCACATGGAGCAAATAATCTCTTTCTGCCACCATGTCAGCAGGACTGGCCTCAGGGGACATGAATTGTATGCAGTCCTAGGGGACATGAATTGTATGCAGTCCTTGGCTATTCAGAAAGCATCTGCATTTTACTAACAGAAATAGTTTTAAACCCTTCAGATAAGAAGTGCTACCACTGACCTCACTGAAAATTAACTTCCAGGGCCCACCCAAAAGATCTTACTGCCAGAAGAATATGATGTTCCTCATGGGATTTGATACTGCAGTTCTTCAAATCCAGGTAATCTCCATAACAAATAACAGTATTTACACAATATGCAAAAGTGCATATTGTGCAAATTAGGTGCATTGGTTTGGATTGTTTTACCACTAGTGCATCAGCCTTGGTATCATTTATACAATAACCGCTGATTTGAGTGAGGCAGTAAAATGGAATGGTTAAGACGGTTGGACTTGAGAGACCCAAGTTGAAGCAGTTACTTAATCAAAAAGTTTCTTTGGGGCTCATGAACCAATGAGTACTTCTGCCAAACTTGTTCTATAAGGTAATTTTGGGGATAAAGTTCAGAGAAAGAGACCAGTAAAGAAGCCACATACATCACTGATTCATATAAATGTAAAAAAAGAAAGAAAGAAGAAGAAGACATTTTGCCACACACAGGGGCTTCTGGTGATGTTCTTATGAGGTAGTTGTTGATTTTTCTTATCAGTTTTTAATGACAACAAACAAACTCTCACAAACCTAAAAATCCATGAAAATATCACAGGAATACTGCAAAAGTGAAACGCTGTCATCTCATTGCCAGGAAATATACAAGAAAAGTGAGGGCAAACTTCAGAAACTAGGGGTAAAAGCAAGGTGTGGTTTCCTCCAGAGATAACACCACGCACACTGAAAAGAAAAGGAAGCAAGGCTTCCTGGCAGGCTAAGCATTTAAAGCAACATCTGATTGAAAACATTAACGGCTTGGAAACATTAATGGGCTTGGAATGCAACATTCAAAATCCATTAGTAATTTTGCTAAGTTCTGGTTTAGAATGTGTTGGTTTTAAAAGAAAAACAACAAGCGAGTTTCAGAGCTTGCTGGAATGGGAGATGGAGAAAAAGATTTTTGAGATTGGGGGGGGTTTACATTTGTTTGTTTGTTTGTTTGTTTATACCCCACCCATCTAGACCGAAGTCTACTCTGAGTGGCTAACAATAATAGATAAAATAGAAACAATATAATAAAATAAAAACAACAGTAATAATATAGTTCAACATGGAAAAAATAATCAAGTGATGACAGGAGGAAAAGCCTGCCTAAAGAGCCAGGTCTTAAGTTTGCTCTTAAAAACACCCAGCGAGGGAGCCAGACAGATCTCTGGGGGCAGACTGTTCCAGAGGCGAGGGGCCACTGCCAAGAAGGCCCGGTTTCTTGTTCTTTCTCTCCGGGCCTCCCTCAGCGTTAGGCCCCTCAGCCGCCCTTCTTGGCTAGAATGAGTTATTTGGGTAGATCTAGGTGGGAGGAGGTGTTCCACCAGATAGCGAGGTCCTAAACCATTTAGGGCTTTATATGTCATCATTAACACTTCAAAATCAATGAGGAAAAGAACAGGCAGCCAATGCAAGGCAGCCAGAGTGGGGGAAATCTGCTGATATTTTCTCACCCCAGTGAGAAGTCTGGCTGCCGCATTCTGCACCATTTGAAGCTTCCACATCAATCTCAAAGGTAGCCCCACGTAGAGTGCATTACAGTAGTCTAATCTCGAGATTACAAGCGCATGGGCCAGAGTGGTGAGCGCCCTAACATCAACTTTACTTTACTTACTTTACTTTATTAGATTTTTACCCCGCCCCCCTAGACAAAGTCTACTCGGGGCGGCTTACACACATAATAAAAACATTATTATACATAAAAAATTTAAAAGATCATAATTTTAACACTTATATTAAATTAAATCAATACCAAGATGAAAGAATAAAAATCAGTTATTGACTGGAGGGAAGGCCTGTCTGAAAAGCCAAGTTTTCAAATGGGTTTTAAAAACACCCAGCGAGGGTGCCAGGCGAATTTCAGTTGGGAGGCTGTTCCATAGCCGAGGGACACAGGATAGGGACACAGCTGGACAATCCGCCAGAGATGGAAATAGGCGGAGCGGACCACTGACACTACCTGGGTTTCCATTGTGAGTGCTGGATCCAGATGGACACCCAGGCTGCGAACCTCACTCTTCGCAGTGAGAGTCACTCCCCTAAAAGAGAGGGAGTTTCCCAAACCACCAATGGAGGGGCCACCCACCCTCAGGACCTCCATCTTGTCCGGATTCAGCCTCAGTCCATTCTCCTGCATCCATTGCAGTACAGCCTCCAGGCAGTGCTGAAGGGACGGAACGGCATCCACTGTTGTTGGAGAAAAGAAGATGTAGAACTGGGTGTCATCAGCATACTGATGACACGAAGCCTCACACCCCCTGATGACCCCACCCAGCGGCCTCATATAGATATTAAACAGCATTGGGGAGATAATCGAGCCCTGCAGATCCCCACAATTGAGACTCCACGGGGCCGAAACTCTCTCCCCAAGCTGTACTCTCTTAGGACAGTCCTCCAAGAAGGATCGGAGTCAGGCAAGCGCCAGACCACTGATTCCCAACTTGGAGAGCCTCCCCAGGAGGATACCATGATCGACGGTATCGAAGGTGGCTGAGATATTGAGGAGGACCAACGGAGACATTTTGCCCCGTCAGCCTCCCTCAACAGGTCATCAAACAGGGCGACCAATGCCGTTTCCGTGCTGTGGCACGGCCTGAAGCCTGACTGGAAGGGATCCAGGGCATTGGTTTCATCCAAAAGGACCTGGAGCTGGTCAGCCACCACCCTCTCTACCACTTTGCTCAGGAAGGAAACATTGGCGAAACTGAAACTGAAGATAAAAGAAATTATTGCAATGTTATGCTTTCTCTTTTTATTAATTTTCATTCATTTTCAATGGAAATAGGGTTTGGGATCAGGGTATGGGGGGTAGGGGGAATGGATATGGGTAGGGAAAAGGGAAAATTCCAGAGAGTGAGAGAGTATTTTTTACATCCACTTCTACAGGTATACTAAGAAGATCACAAAAACAATTTAGCAAATTTTAACAGAATTTCTATAGTTAATAATCTCTCCATTCCCTACTTGGACCTTCCTACTCTTCTTTTATCTATACTTTCCAATCCATATTTTGAGTCCAACTATAAAGTCATTCTCAGTTTTTGAGACTTTTTTGAGATGAACTTTCATTCAATGCTTCTATTAGTACACCCATCTCCACCACTTCCAGTATCTTTTCTGTCAATTCCTCTAAGGACAGTATTTCTTCTTTCTTCTAGTATTTCCCATATAGGTACTAGCTGCAGTAATTATGTGTATTATTAAATATCTCAATTCTTTATCTACAATCTCAGGCATAATATTCAATAAAAACAGTTCCGGTTTAAATGTTATCGCACAAGATACAATTTTTTGTAACATTTCAAGTACTGATCTCCAATAATTTTTTGTTTCCCGACATGTCCACCAGATGTGATAAAAAGCAATGTTATGCTTTCTCATGGGTGTTCAGAAACAAAGGTGAAATAACTTTACAAAATACTTTGAAAGTAAATTTAATTTTTGTTTACTATTTTTCAGCATTTCTTGCCATTTTTATTTTATTTTTTATTTATTTATTTATTTCATTTATACCCCGCCTATCTGGTCTTGCGACCACTCTAGGCGGCTTTTTAGATGGGAAGTGGTGTTAAAAAGTTCACAATGTAATTTTTTTTAAAAAAATAAACAAGTATTTGTAGGGTTTGCAGAAATGTTATGATGAATAGTCATATATGAATAATTTGTCAGGATGAGATACATTTCTTGAGCAGCCCCCTTTACTATAGGGAATTGTCAACTGAGTCCAGATTCCAATAAAATCCCTTCCAACTCTACAATCCTGTGAAATGCTGACACTCATTGAGTGATTACAGCCTACTCCTGTTTATCTCTTATCAGAAACATCTAATTTCTGGCTGATTGTATGTGTCTGATGAATAAGGCGAGGCTAAAAGACATAATAAATGACTTGGGTTTTTGAAATTAACAAAAGGACAAGAAAGCCAGTATCTTCTGGCTTCCTGACCTCACCTCCCTGCAAAAATTACATTGTTATCTGACTATAGGTACACCTTGTGTACATTGTGCCTGACAAATTTCATTGCACTTGATATTACACCATGGAAAAATTACTAATACATCTGTTGTCTTTCTCCAAGACTTTCGGGCCAGTGACACAGAAACTAAAATGCTACTGGGTCATACAGTCATTGGTATTTGTACCGTGAAAAACACAGATAAAAGCACTTTTGCAGCTTCATGCCAACACTCAGAGCAGAATTCTGAGCCAGATGGGACCTTGATCAGGCCTTCCAGTCAGTGTAGCAGAGAGTAATAACTATCAAAGAAAGATCTCAACAAATTGGAATGCATAAAGATCACAACAATAAAGTTGCCAAGGAGCCTGGAGAAAAAAACTGTGAAGAAAGATTGAAGCAGCTGGGTGTGTTTACCGTTGTTAGGAGAATTGTGTTTGACTTATTCAGAGAAAAAGAACTGGCCCCGTAAAAGCGGGCCCGACCCCTCCCTTCCTTTTTGCTTTTCTTCTTGACTCAAGGACTAATGTTTCTTGAAAAACAAAAGATCCGTTTACTGAAAAACAACGTGCTGGTAGTAGATAGAAACAACATGCTTGTAGTAGATAAGAATGGAATGCAGGGGCCCCGGGAGAGAAGAAGATCCGTTTATCTGTTCTGCGCATGTTTAAAAGGTGTTTTTACTAATCCAATGAATTTTCGCCAGCTAACTTTCTGACCCTTTTAGGAGATTGTGCGCCCACCCCAAATCGCCCGGAAGGGACAGGCTATAAGAGATTGTACCATTTCCTTTGTTCTTTGGAGAAAGCCTTTTGCCCTGCGTGGTAAATTGTTTTTCTCCCCGCTTTCTGCAGCAGGCGTTTTCCTTTGCAATAAAATAACCTCACAAGAAGCCTTCGTGTCTCAGTCTCTCATTTTGGGAGCTTTCCTTCTTAAAGTAAAACCGGATAACAGTTTTGGGGGCTCGTCCGGGATTTCCTAACAGCCCCGGTTGGGGCTGGGCAACAGCCCAGTTGAGGTCGGGCAGAACGAAGGCGGCGGTGAAGTGAACCGGAGGGTACCCCTGTCTCCTTTTAGGCAGCCGCTTCCTTCCCGACGCTTCGGCTGCTCGGCATCAAGAACTCGGAAAGAGGCACGAACGCAGGAGGTCCTCCAAGCCGGCCGGCCAACGGACATTGGTAAGTTAAGGTGGGGAAACTCCGAACAGGTTGGTTGTTGTTGAATGAGTGAAGGATTGAGTGGACCTGCAGTTCCCTACGGTAGCCGTTGTGTGATCCGGTACCCTGGGTCAGGTCGAGAGAGTGGTTGTTGCAATCCTATTGTGTCTGCGTTCAAGAGACCCCTTACTCTTGTCGCAAAACCCCTCTCCCTTTTGTATTTGTCTCCCGCGGGATGGGAAACCAGGTGTCTAGGAAGGAAAAGAGGTCCAGCGGGGACCAAAAGAAAAGGAGGAATTTCGAGGGGGACGCCCCGGCACCAACTCCGAGAGGCGGAGAGGAGCTAGGAATTCCTAGCAATAGCCCGTTGGGGAAGCTGTTGCTACATTGGGAATCAGTGAAAGTACAGGAGTTTCAGTCAGAGCAGGAAATGGTCCGTATGTGCACAGAGGTCTGGACCAATTTTGAAATCAGTCCAAGATGGCCAAAACTCGGATCCGATAATTTCGATGATATAAAAAGGGTGGACAACTTCTATGTTGCTCATCCGCCCCGTACTGCATATGTCGACTCTTGGATGTGGTACATAATAAAATTTGGACCAGGAGTTAAATTGGCAGTAAGCAGAACCCTATTAGATACCAAGCTGAAGGGTGAGGAAATGTCTAAATTTGACCCCTTAGAGTTTGTTAACTATCAGCAGCCCATAGCACCGCCAACAGCACCACCTGAGGCTGCTGAGCAGTTAGCAGCGCCTCCTTCTTACGAAGAGGCAGGGCGGGAAGGTAAGAATTTAGGCCCAACCCAGGCCAGTCCTTTAAGCGCTGCCTCCACCATAGAGTATTCCCCTTCTTTAGATCCACTCAGAAAACAAGTTGATATGCTGAAGAAGGTCGTAAAACAGATGGAGCAGACCCCATCTCGACCAAACACCAGGTCTAGGACACGGGCAAAAGAGGCAGCTGAAATAACTGATGAATGCCCCGGTGCATCAGCCCAGTACCCATTAAGGGAAGTCCCAATGGGAACTAGGGTTGGATATGTAGAGGTCCCTTTAACTAATTCCGATATTCGGATAATAAAACAACAACTACCTAATCTTCCAGAAGACCCCATTGGGTTCGTGACAGGACTCAGGGACGCTTTAGGGACTATGGTTTATAAGCCCACTGAATTGTTGCATATTTGCAAACAATTAGCAGGAGTAACATATACCAACCAAGCGTTGGGTCATGCTAGAAGGCTTTGGCAGGCGGACCATGGTGCCCGAACAGAGCAGATGGTCAGGGAAAGATTCCCTGAGGTAACCCTGGGGAACTGGGATTTTCAGGATGAAAATATCAGGGAACAGTGTGGAGAGATGAAGGATTTCTTATTAAAGGGACTGGAAGCAACGGTCCCTAAAACCGTCAGCATGAAATTAGCCTTTGGACAGCCCCAAGGAAAAGATGAGAGTCCAGTAGAATATTTAGAGAGACTAAGGCGAAATATGCGACGGTATACCGGATTAGACCCAGAGGATCAGGCAAACGCAAATATCTTAAGGTTGGAGTTTGTGTCAGGGTGTTACCCGGACATAAAGTTCAAACTACAGAAGATTGATGACTTGACAACTAAACCTATAGGAGATTTGTTAACGGAAGCTCAGAAGGTAGTGGTAAGGAGGGAAGAGGAGAAGGAAAAGAGAACGTTGAAATTGATGGCACAGATGGTGGAAATAGTAACCAGGGAGGTAGAGGAAAGCTTGTGGAAGGTAGAAAGAATGAAGAGGGACAAGGGCAGGTGAGGGATGCACGGCGGCCCCCGCTGCCCCGTGACGTGTGCGCGATGAGGACTGCGAATAGGGGTGTCGGGGCTGCCTGGTAAAAAGTCCTGCCTGCGCAGAGCCCTTGTTAACTTTGCAGGTGGGCAAAGAGGGAAAGGAAATCGAATTTTTGGTAGACTCAGGAGCCACGAGATCTAGCCTGAGCCAAATCGCCTGGGAAGGACAACTTCCTCTTTCTGGAGGACATTGTAACATAGTAGGAGTAGAAAACCTAACGCAACGGGTTCCTGTTCTAAAACCCCTAGAGGTGCTAAAACCTGGGTCACATGAAAAGCTGTGGCATGATTTCGTGTGGACCCCAATTCAGGAGTGAACCTACTAGGTCGAGATTTAATGGTCAAATTAGGAATACAGATATTGCTTATTCACAAAGGGAGTTGGAGTTGGCGGAAGCACAAGGAGCTACAATGGTGAACGGCATACTAGAATTGGCAGACGGAAGACAATGGCTACCAGAGGGGGTGGTCAGGGAAGTCCTCAAGGCACTACATGAGGGAGGACATTGGGGAGTTAAGGCTTTGGTCTCAGCCTTTCTGCAACGATACGTAGGAAAGAAAGTGTGGTCACATGCCAACACCATTTTGGCTCACTGTATTCCTTGCCAAAGAGTAAATAAGAACAACCCGAGGAAGGCAGAAATGGGAGGAAGACCTTTGGCCTTCCACCCTTTCGAACATTTACAGTGTGACTTTATTGATATGCCCAAGTCTGGAGCGTGGAATCATTGTCTGGTAGTAACTGATCAGCTTACTGGTTGGGTGGAGGCTTATCCTACGACCAGAGCAACGGCAGGGACTGTTTGCAAAATCTTATTAGAACAAATTAGACAAATCATCAAATTGATGCAACAGGCGCAATTGCCCTGGCCAAAGGTTTTGCCCCTAGCCTTGTATGCTATAAGGACCAAGCCGCATAGCACTACAGGACTCTCGCCCTTTGAAAGTCTGTATGGAATGGGAATTTGGGATGTTAGCACACAGAGAGTTAGCACCAACTTAGAACTTTTCAAAGACGCCTTTATAAGAAAATATCTGCTGGCCCTGTTCTCTATTCTCTGATAATAGGGAGCGAGGCATCTCGGTGCAGCAAACGCCATTGGAGGTAGCAGTGCATTCCTTCCACCCCGGGGATTGGGCTTACATCAAGGCATGGAAGAGTGAACCGCTCGCCCCAAGGTGGCTTGGCCCGTTCCAGATCTTGTTGACAACAGAAACTGCCGTCAGGACCAAAGAACTAGGCTGGACTCACCACACTCGCGCCAAACACGCAACTAATCCTGAAGGACGGTGGGAAGCCGTGCATGTGTCTGAGGACGGACTAAAAACTATTTTTAGGCGACAAAAGTAATGTCCAGTAGGCAATTGGCGCATAAGTGTTGCCCCTTCTTTAGTGTGTTCCTGGAAGCAAAGAAGGTCAATAATCTGGTTCAAACTTGGAAGGTATCCTTAAAAATTAGCAGGAGTCGGTGGGGGTTCTATTTCTTTAAAGGGTACTCAATTGGAGATCAAGTAGTATTGGAAGACGAGGAAACAATCGATAGGGAGGAAAGAAGAATTTTTAACGGGGTTTTTACAGAATTGTGGGATTCTCAGTGGTGGCACAATCAGTACTGTAAGGTCTGCCCTATTACGAAAAAATCAAGAACTTTGCGAAATTACCGATACTGAGAGTAGTTCTGAAGAAGAATCAGAGGAGGAGTGTGTGATTTCACTATCTGATGACGAGGAGTTAGATGAGGATTGTCGAATTTCATTATTTGAACAAATATTATAGAGTAATGTCAATAATTCCCTATATAGCAGGTAGTGTTTGCCCCTGATTTTCCTGTTCAATCAGTCGAACACCAAAGGGAGAGGTGGAGGCGTGGATAGTGCGAATACAAACTACTTCCTATTGGGACACTGAATACGAGGGGTTGGCCTGGGGCAACCAGTTGATGGTATACAAAAGAGTAAAAGGCAAGCGTGGGACCTTGTATAGCTGGCCTCAAGCTTAGAGTTCTGGCATAATCGAGGCGTTTTAAGCGGTGCCCCCCCTTTTTTTTTCAAAATTAGAGATAGCAACATCGACTCTGGATCAGAATCAGACTCCGATTAGGTCGTTCCCCGAAGGGAGTGACCTTTCCACTCTCACACTTTCACCTCCCGGCAGTTTATTCGGAACACCAGGCGATATCCGGAACTTAAAAGATCCCTTGCTAGGGATCGATCCCTTTGAGCTTCATTGTCTATTATATTGCCACTTTTGCCCTCACCATTGGTGTGCCAGAATAACCAAATTTGACGAAAGCCCAACATTGAGGTGGTATGTGCTGAAGGTGGGATATTCCGAGAGGTTGTGGACCGAAAGTCTGTGGGCTGTGGAAACACCGGTTGCAAGCTATCAGTGGAGGGTTCGACCCGATAGCTCGACACAGGCAAAAGCCATTCCTAAGAGATGGCTCCGCTACGCATCTTCGGTACACCACGAGACGTGTTGGAAGTGCAGGAACGAGAGCCCTTGGTCCGTGCCCAGCCCAGACTCAGAGGACGAGGAATGGAACTCCCACTACCAGTGGCGGTAAAGCCTACCCCTCTGATGTCTTGGAAGAATATCAGGCAGATGCTTATTGGTAAACCAAGGGTAGATGGCAAAGTAATTACAGTATTAGGGATCTTTCTGAGCTTTATTCTGCAAGTGACAAGGTCTACTTGTCCTTGTGTGATAACTACCAGAAAAGGGAATCAGGAACATCAAACATTGCTCTACAAGTCCGTCTATAAATGCATGGGCAATACCTCTGTATGTCGATTTAACAATGTAGAATACAGTATACTGTCTGCAGGAAAGGGAGTCAGGAGCCAGTTTGTTTCGATCCTAAGGAAGATCCTGAAAGGATCTGGGTGGAGATCTACACCATGGCATCCTTTCATCGGACATTAATAACTAGAGCTGAGCGGAAAGAGAATCATCCTATATCCCTCATCTTTGATGCATGCGTTGCAATTAGTCATGGAGCCTTTCAGTTCACTAAGTGTGGGGGGATGGAATGGGTAAAATACTATAAGGCACAGCACAAATATATGGGATCCACTAGAAAATGCGGCCCCATGGGGGACCATGGATTCGGATTCTACACTAGTCCAACTTGTACAGTATGGGCTACCTGGTCCACTGCAGATAAAACTGCAACTTTGGAATCGATACCTGCAAAACCCGACTGCACTTGGGGTACCTGTAACTTTGTTAACTTTACCATATTACAACCAAAATTGTGGGATGAGAAGAACAAATGGGGAACTTCCATGTGGGATCAGACGTTCAGTATACTTATAGAGGGAAAAGGAAGCAATCCTAAAGCGTTCCTTAAAATTGTCCAGACTAAGGAAAATAAAATAGGGGAAGATTTGAGGAGATACCATACCTTCTGGAGAGAGATGGAGACGGACCCTTGGGAACAATCTTTGACTCCCAGGACAACTAATCTGTTTGTTGAACTGGCACAAACAATAGCTACCACTATGAATGTTTCAAATTGCTACATTTGTGGCGGTACTCTTAAGGGAGATCAGTGGCCTTGGGAGGTACTTGAGTGGAGTCATACTGTACCGTACAATCTCTCAGGGATACCCGAGCACACTATCAAAACCAGGTGGGAATTGTCTAATAATCTTTTAGGAATGTTTTGTATCCAGCGTACTCCCGACAGAATAAAGCGCCCTGTTAAGTTGGGAGATTCTAATTGTCAAAACATTCGCAGCATCAATGGTACACAGCTACTTACTTGGGGAAACATATCTATTAACCCTTGGATCAATTTAACAGAAGAGGCTGCAACCCTCTGGCATAATGGCAGCTTAATGGGAGATGGGCACGCTCCTGCGGGGTTGTATTGGATATGCGGGAAGATAGCATACTCTCATCTAGTGCCTAATTGGGTCGGGACGTGTTTCTTAGGACACTTAAAACCATACTTCTTCATGATTCCACTAGAAAGGGGAGTAGACTTGGGACACGTTGAGCAGCCCCTGGCTAGAAAGAAACGAGAGCTACAGATAGGACAGTGGAAAGATGACGAATGGCCCCCTGAACGGATAATTGCTTACTACGATCCTGCAAGTTGGGCCCAAGATGGTTCATATGGATACAGGACCCCAATCTATATGCTCAATAGAATTATAAGACTCCAAGCTGTAGTAGAGTTGCTTACTAGGGAAAATGAACAAGCTTTATTATTGCTAGCTAAACAAAACACGCAAATTAGGAATGCTATATATCAGAATAGATTAGCTCTAGATTACTTATTAGCTTCGGAAGGAGGGGTGTGTGGAAAGTTTAATTTGACAAATTGTTGCCTTGAAATTGGAGATACACAGGACGCAATTGCAGAAATTACCGGTCAAATGCGGAAATTGGCTCATGTCCCTATTCAAAAATGGGCTGGAATTATGGACGACACTGGATGGTTAGGAGGAATTTTCAACAACTGGAAACAAGCACTGTTCTTTCTAGGTATGATTATGTTTGGGCTAATGCTGTTACCCTGTGTTATACCTATCCTTAGAAGCATGATTAATTCAGCAGTCCAGGCGGCAATGCCGAAAACGCAGATGACTGTAAGAGAATCTAAAATAAGTTACAAAATTATCCCAGCCCAGGATGAGACTTATAATTGTGAATAAGTCAAAGTGTGTGGAAAAAGAAAAGGAGGGATTTGTTAGGAGAATTGTGTTTGACTTATTCAGAGAAAAAGAACTGGCCCCGTAAAAGCGGGCCCGACCCCTCCCTTCCTTTTTGCTTTTCTTCTTGACTCAAGGACTAATGTTTCTTGAAAAACAAAAGATCCGTTTACTGAAAAACAACGTGCTGGTAGTAGATAGAAACAACATGCTTGTAGTAGATAAGAATGGAATGCAGGGGCCCCGGGAGAGAAGAAGATCCGTTTATCTGTTCTGCGCATGTTTAAAAGGTGTTTTTACTAATCCAATGAATTTTCGCCAGCTAACTTTCTGACCCTTTTAGGAGATTGTGCGCCCACCCCAAATCGCCCGGAAGGGACAGGCTATAAGAGATTGTACCATTTCCTTTGTTCTTTGGAGAAAGCCTTTTGCCCTGCGTGGTAAATTGTTTTTCTCCCCGCTTTCTGCAGCAGGCGTTTTCCTTTGCAATAAAATAACCTCACAAGAAGCCTTCGTGTCTCAGTCTCTCATTTTGGGAGCTTTCCTTCTTAAAGTAAAACCGGATAACACCGTGGAGAAGAGATGGCAGAATCAAGATCATTATGCACCATTAAGTAGCTTCTGAGTTACCGAACCCTGTGAATTAGTGACCTCCAAAATTTCCTATCATCAAGAGGTCTGTTGGTAATAAAAGACAGCTCTGTTCAGGAATTTGATAGATGGTCATATAGATTATGGAACAAATTTTTCTCAGCTGCTTTAGAGTGTACGTAGGTAGAGCACAAATCAGTGTGTTTCAATGAAAAGATAAGGGAGTTCAACTAAATGTTGATGGTATGAGCGGCTAGATAGAGGCCCCCTGGGAGGCATTGGCACATTTGTAGTGGGCCACAGACTGAAAAATGGAGAAAGGGATTTTCTATTCTTCTGTTCGTGTTGTATCCTTGTTTGACTGGCGGCCTTGGAACCTGAGAAAAGCTCAGGGTTGGGTTTTTTTTGTCTTGGCCAAAAAAAAGTTGAGAATGGCTGGACTAGATCACTCATACCCAATCTTGGATTCCCTCTATGTCGTTGGTCTTTGAATCCCAGAAGGCATAACCAGCATGACAAATGCTTAGCAAATTACAGTGGTGCCTCGACTTACGAACGTCCCACTTACGACCAATTCGAGTTACGACCAGCTCCAGCCGCAAAATTTTGCTTCGACTTGCAACCGGAGCTTCGAGTTACGATCGGAAAAAAGGCAGGGAAAAAGGCGGAGAATTCAAACTGCTAACCGTTGGTGGCGAAGAGGCTGCTTCTTTGTACCTCTTTCGCCCCAGCGGTTAGAGAGTGTACGTTCGGAGGAGGCTTCAGACTGCCTGGTAAGGTGCTGCTTTCTGCTTTTTAAAAACTGCCTGTTCTGGGTGGGTTTTGCAGCATGGTTTTGGGCTGGGGGGGTTATGTTTCTGTGCTGTGATGGGTCTTGCAGTCTTTGTTTGTTTTTTGGTTTTTTTTTTCGTGTTTCCAATGGGTGTTGCAGGGTTTGTTTGCTTTTGGGTTTTTTTCCCCCATTTCCGATGGGTCTTGCAGGGTTTGTTTGCTTTTTGGGTTTTTTTGTTTGTTTGTTTGTTTTGTGTGTGTGTTTGTTGTTGTTGTTGTTGTTGTTTTGCATTTCCGATGGGTCTTGCAGGGTTTGTTTGCTTTTTGGGTTTTTTTTCTTCGGCCGGAACAGATTAATCGCGTTTCCAATGGGTGTTTTTTTGTTTTGTTTTGTTTTTTTGGTGGGTTTTTTTACCGGCCAGAACGGATTAATCGCGTTTCAATGCATTCCTATGGTAAATGGTGCTTCGACTTACGACCATTTCGAGTTACGACCATTTTCTGGAACGGATTAAGTTCGTAAATCGAGGCACCACTGTATCTTAGCTGTAGTCTAAAAACATCTAGGGACTTAGGGTTGGAAACAACTTGATTAGATGCCCAATAAGGTCCCTTTCAACTCTCGGATTCTGTGGAAAATGTTGAGCCCCATTGGGTGATCACAACTCACTTAGGTATCTCTGACCAGAAACAGGCATTAGAGAGAGCCTTTGACTGGGGGGAAAAAAATGAAAATCTTAACTAATGTGAGCATCGGAATGTCACAGCATGAGCTTCTCTCAGTTCTGGTGTTATCCAAATTAGCTTGCTTTGTTTAGTGATTGGTCTGAAGTGTGAGAATCCTTTGAAGTCTTATTAAAATCCTGCCTCATCAATTCTGCAACGTTAATGTGCATTCAGCTCTTGCTGCAGGGCTATCTCTCATATCTGTCTCTGGCTTCTGATGGAACAGGAGGACTTCTTTAACAGAAAGCCTTGTCCTCCAGACAGGTTAAAACCCTTGCTGCCCTCTTAACAAAGAGGAACTGCTAGCAAGTATAACAAGCTGGCATACTGGTTATTCTAGAACCTTCATGAGTATTCCTGTCTTGTTTCATCACAAATGCTAAGCAGTGGTGTTCCATGTTTCATAGTTACTCTCCACAATTGTTTGAATCAGTCCTGTGCCAGGAAAATCCATGATTACTACACCCCAGCGCTCAGCTTGCTTAGCCTGAGTCTTCAGATGTTCATAACAACGTTGATTGATGTCTCTGGCAAGTTCCTCAGGGTTGGTGAAGAGGCCATTACCAGAGCAAAAGGTAAGATAAAGGACAGCTTTGTCACCACTCGTTGCCATGCCCAGGTGCTTCTTAACCTGGTCCCATTTGCATTCTGGTGAGAGAACATGCCAAGCATCACCAATACTCTGCTCTTCATAAGGTACTCCCAGCACGTCTTTCTCTAGTTCCTCCAAGATGACAACTTTCCCCCGAGCTTGGCCTAAAGTGGGAATGGCTTCTTTTGCCCAAACTCGGCCCTGGCCTTCTTCCTCCAGATAATGCTGCAAGCGAGGGGCAAAGTCTGCATTGGGAATAATTGGGAATTCCTCTTTGACCCTCATGAGGACTGTCTCCTGTGGGTGTTCCTCTAGGAAGCTCAAAGTGGTCTTAAGTACCTCAGAAAAGTTGGCCTCCTGGAATGTGTTGACATGGTAGATGAGGAAATGGCCACCTTCTAGCTTACAGCGAATGTCCAGGAAGCGCACACCAGCAACCAGCTGAGCTGCTAGTGGCCAGCTCTGGCACCGGATCTTTGAGCCACCAAACAGGCTCATGGAGTCATGAGTACCAGGGACTGAAATTTCAGACAAAGAAAAATGTCCAGGTAGGCTTGACATCCAGTCAGGGAGGGAGGTGGCAGGCCCAGAGGTGTTGTCAAATGCCTCTGTTTGCTCCAGCTTTTCACTCTCCATGATACAAATAGATGCTCCTGAAGGAAAGAGAAAACACCATATTTGCTAAGAGAAAAAGGCATGTTTTCCGTACAGTGGGAAAGATAGCTGAGAATTTAAGACACAAATATTCGTAAATGCAAACCTATCCTGGCAACCCAAATTTGCCCTTAAGCCCCACAATAGGTAGTAGTAGGAGAAGCAAAGCCAAAGTTTCTCTCACACATTGCCTTCTCGCTTTAATTGTCACAGGCTCTTCAACCGTCTGCCAAGCAACCTGGACTGGCCTCAACAAGCCTGACAGATTCATTTCCTCTCATATTTGATTTCTTTTTTAAATCAGGTTCTTTCTTTAGGTGCATTTCAGATTACAAGGGACAGATTGTGTTGTGGGGAGGAACTTCCAGAGTTAGATAATACCTTTATCAGGACCTGACAAAATGCCACAAAAGGGGGCTAGATTTCATGTTCTCCCTGACACTTCATCACACTAGAACCCTACTCAGGTGTAACTGCTGCTGTTTTAATCAAGTCACAAGGGGAGCACCTAGTCCCATTCTCTTCCATTGTTGATTTCTGCACAAAGCAACAGGTCTGGAGGCAAAAAGTTCCTGTTCACCCAGAGACTTTTCATGTGAACCAGAACCCTGTTCTTCCACCTTCCTTACTTTTTGGATAAGGAAAGTAACCACAACATGTATGGTGATTAAAACACACTCCCCTCATTATATGTTGATTAAAAACATAGACAGTAACACCTGAACAGGGCATAAGTGGTACAAAAAAAAGTAAGACGATGAAGGAGGGAGTGAGGTCTCAGATTTTCATGACAAAAGTTGCATTAGAAGGAATAAATGTCTGTTTTCAGATGTGAAAAACATGGAGTTATTTTGGAGAATTTGCTGAATTTCAAAGATTTGCAAAACCGGGGGGGGGGGGGGAAACTGTCAGTTCTATCTTCCACAGAATCCCCCCCCCCCCAAATTCTCACATAGATATACAAATTATGTACCAGTACAAACTATTTGCTGCCCTTTCATGACATCCCAAATTTACTACTATTCTCCCTGTCCAGTGGTAAATACCTGCCGCCACCACAGTCACCCAGCAGTCTTACAAGGTTCAATATCAATTATTTTTCAGCTTATGGCCAAGTGTTTTTACAATGACTTAAGTTATTTTGACCCAGATCTGTTATCCTACTTTAAATATTTTCATCAGGTCTGAAAATGAACCATATAGATCCATAATCTAGATGTAGTTTTAATAGTACCTTCCACCCTCAAGCCCATCTACTCACTTAGGAAACACGTTCTTCTCCCTTCTGCTTCACTTCAGACAGACACCAGAGCTGACATAATCGTGAAGGCATTATAAACACAATTTAATTAACAAGTCAGCATGAAGGTGTCAGGCCTGCTCCATAGACAAGAACGACTGGTTCAGCTGCCTGCTTGTGTTAATGGCGAAGGATGTGATGCAGCAGATTGGATAGAATGTTTATGAACTTATCAGGAGTATCATGTCAGGGCCAAGCTGTTCTTCCACCCTAGTCAAACTCCTCCAGTTTCCACACAGAATGGATAGTCAAAGACCACAATTTATTTCAGCTAGAGTCTGATTCATTGTTTGGAAGAAATTCCACACATGCTGCCTAAATCACTTTTGAGTCTTTCTCTTCTTTTGGGCCTGTCCAGATGGGTATGTAGATCGATATTTGCATCACTGTTGGTACAGTTTGGTTCAAACCAAATTGCATCTTCCACACATTTCTATTTAGATCAACCCATCCTGCCCCTTTAAGAGGTGTCCTGCTTCTTTCTAGTACAGAGCTAGAACTTCTGTTTTGTTTGTTTTTTGACACAATTCTTGTTGTGTAGTCCATGCAGGTGGCTAGTTTACTCCCAGATTGAGTTGTGAGGGGCATTATCAGAAGTGACAACCATGTGATGTATTAGGTGGCCGGTGACATTGAAAGGAAGGATGCAGAAACCCCCTCCTCTATTTTTGTCTTCTATTTTTTTAAAAAAATTATTTTCTAACTGATGCAGCACCATTCTAATACCATACTAGGTCGATGCATTGCTCTTTCGATATGCCACTTTAAGTAACAAAAAGGGGGGAAAGGAAAAGGAAAACCACTGCAGCTGAATGAATGATGGCTGTGAGAAAAGGCAAGAAATGGGGCTATGTTGACTCCATGGGCTCCACTCCTATAAGGCAGAGCAGCTCTGGCTGACAAGAAAGGAGGGAAAAAGGGAGACTGACTCTCTTCCATCTCCCCAACCTTGACCACAGCATATTCCCTCACACCAGTATTTTTGTTTGTTTGTTTGTTTGTTTGATTGATTGACTGATTGATTGATTGATTGATTGATTGACTGACTGACTGACTGACTGATTGATTGATTGATTTTTATACCACCCATCTGGCTGCCAAGGCCACTCAGTACCACCACTGCTGTCTCCTCACTCATGAGTAAACCACGTACACTTAAACACAAGTAAATTGGTGATTCAACAACTTGTGTGGACCATTCTTAAAAGAGAATAAACATCTCCAGTTTCAACAGAAGGATCACTCAAGTGATAGATAATGGCTTTAAAAAAAAAAGAAGGTCTGTTATGCTTGCGTAGCTGTGATCCACACCGAGACCACTGCAGGCCAGTAAGGCAGCCTTAACTGTTCCTCTCCCATGAGCTTGTATGTCTAACTCTACCCTTCCATGCCCAAACAGTAGACTTAATTTTTTTGCATGTGAGAGTGGCTTCATTCTCAATGGCTGGCAGAAGGGATAAAACTATCATTATTATTACTTGTATTGCTATTTTTTCCTTGCAATTATGGCAATTAATATTTATTCTATTCCTACTCCACCTTTCCTCTTTTTAATCTTATGCTAAGTCTTCCTTTCTTCCTTCTGTGTTCGCAAGGCACAGGTAGGAACTAATATTTGTTCTGAGAATACAAGAGATCTTCAAATTCGATCATTAATTAGTGGCAATTTGCTATCACTGTTTATATAATTACATTTACACTGGTGTAAATCCACAATAGGATTCTGGTCACAGTGTATCTGTAGCCTGGCAATTTCAGTGGTATGCTGATACTTTCATGTACTTATGGATATTAATTCCCACAGATATCTTTTTATTGCATTGAGTTGAGTAGACTGATTACCAAGATAAATTTGGATCTGGGTAGTCAGGCACTGTTAAATTTGACCATTTGAGTCATGTGTCTGTCACAGCTTATGGAACAGGCATTCCTGATGTTCCATCTTCCTGTCAGTTTCACCAAAAACGTGCAGAAGAGAGAATAAAAGAAATAATCTTTTAACCATGCACTTTGTTGATTTTAAATTTTTTACCTGTTTTTCTTCTTTTATGAAGTTTGTAAGCTTATGAGCACTACTTTTTAGTAGAAAGACAGAGTGTAAATGTAATAAACAGTGGGACACCATTCAACAAGGATCCCAGGAAGTTTTTTTAAAAATCTCATCCCTGAAAATGAATATGATAAAAATAAATAAATGTGCATTTTGTGCACCTGTTTCCCAGCTATGCCCTCTGGTGGGCTGTTGGAAAAAGTGCCTTTTATACAAGCATGTTCAGTGTAATTATTCTGCTGCCTGCTAGTATTTTCTGAGGGCTTGATCCCACTGACAATAAAACCCGGGTTCTGCTGGAAAAAAACACAACACAAATTTAAGCGTTCACATGAGACATGTGCACACGTGGACTACTGTTCCAAGGGAGCACGTTTTTCTGCTCCTCTAGCAAGTCTGTTTATTTTGAGGTGCATGTGGAATCAATTGCTTGGAATCCATTCCACATATGTGAAAACGGCTGCTTTTTTTTTACCCTGCTATCTGATATAGCGCTATGCAAGACAGCAGGAATTTTAAAAAAATAAGAGCACCACGTTTGCTTGTCCCTGCCGGATCAATTGTTTCCCCTGTTTACTCAACTCCCACTCTCATCTCTTGGCCCCTCTTTCCCTCTTGTCCCCCCCCCCTCCATTCTCCCCCCTCCCACCGAATCGCTCTTCCCCTCACTTGGCCCCACTGCTTGGGCCCCCCTCGGTCAACCACCCTCTCGCTCACCTGCTCGCTTCTCACTCACCTGTCCCCATGCCTTCCAATCCTCACTCCTTGACCCTTCTGTCCCTTTCCACCCTTTCCCTCTTGTCCTCCTCCCTCTCTGTTCTCCCTGCCCCCTCTCAGCTGAGCAGAGCTACCTGACCTGCGAATGTGGTGGCAGCGGCAGCATCATGGCACTGGGTAATACAAGTCCAAGATGGCAGCAGTGGTAGTGAGGACACACACACCGACACAAAAATTTTGGATTCAGACTAAAGTCCATGTGGCTTTAGCCCGAATTGAAAAAACTCGATCTATCTGCCGGCTTATTCCCACAGTGGGAACAGACTCTGAGCTTCTCTCCCAAACATATGAGCAAGAGTGTTCGAGGAGACCCTCAGGGCAACTTCAGGTATCTGGGAACTTTTCTGGGCATGCAGGGAGAAAAAGCAGCAACAAGGGTGGTGAATTTCACTCTGCTCACATGGCTTCTATAAAAGGAAAGAAATAATTCAGCAACAGGGCTACTCTTTTGGGGGGTTCAGCTGAAGTGATCTTCCAGAAACAGAAGGTTCGCTTTAGGGGGGATCACTCCGAGCAATGCAACCTTTTCCAAGGTGACCAAATACAATCCTTTCTCATTGTCTGATCACACCCTCTGTCCCCTTTGTCATGCACTTACCATCAGCCACACTGATTCCAGCTATCAATGGGAGAGCATTAGCAACAAGAAGACTGCTGTACTCAGAGAGAATCAGTTCACACAGCTCAGAAAAGTTACTTTTTTGGACAACAACAACCAAAATTCTGCCACCAGCATCCCATTTCTATGATTGGCTCAATGAGTCGCATAACATGACGTTTTGCAGGCTGACAACTGGTGCTTTCCAACATTTTCACTGGTTTTGTGGAAGAGTCATTCATTCATTCATATTAACTTCTTTTTCTTCTCTCTTTTTTTAAGATGTAAAATTGCATATGACATCTATGTTCACAGGTCAAGGATGCCAGATATGCTTACGCTGGCTTAGTGGTTTAGGTATCTGGCTCTGGAACCAGAGGTTGGGAGTTTGATTCCCCACTGTTCCTCCTGTGTGGCCTTGGGCAAGCTGTGCAGTCCCAGGACACCTCCAGAAAAAAGGAATGGTAAACAACTTATGTGTATTCTCTAACTAGAAAACCTGAGAAGCCATGTGTGAAAAATTAAGTACACCTTATGATTCAATAGCTTGTAAAACCACCTTTAGCAACAATAATTTGAAGTAATCGTTTTCTGCATGACTTTATCAGCCTCTCACATCGTTGTTGAGGAATTTTGGCCCATTCTTCTTTACAACGTTGCTTCGGTTCATTGAGGTTTGCAGGCATTTGTTTGTGCACAGCTCTCTTAAGGTCCTGCCATAGCATTCCAATCAGGTTGAGGTCTGGACTTTGACTGGGTCATTGTAACACCTTGATTCTTTTCTTTTTCATCCATTTTGGTGTAGATTTGCTGGTGTGCTTGGGATCATTGTCCTGTTGCATGACCCAATTTCAGTCAAGCTTTAGCTGTCGGACAGATGACCTCACATTTGACTCTAGAATACTTTGGTATACAGAGGAGTTCATGGTCAACTCAATGACTTGAAGGTGCCCAGGTCCTGTGGCTGTAAAACAAAGCCAAATCATCACCCCTCTACCACCACGCTTGACAGTTGGTATGAGGTATTTGTGCTGATAGCCTGTGTTGAGTTTTCACCAAATGTGGCACTATGCATTATGGCCAAACATCTCTACCTCATATGTCCAAAGAACATCGTTCCAGAAGTCTTGTGGTTTGACCAGATGCAACTTTGTACACCTAAGCCAGGGGTCTCAAACATGCGGCCTGGGGGCCATTTGCAGCCCACCGGATGATAGTTTGTGGCCCCCTCCTTGCCTCCCCCTCGAAGCACCCATGCGTCCTCTGCTGTCAAGTTGCTCCCGGCCCGTCCTCGAAGAGCACCTCCAAGCCACCAACAGCAGCTGCCGCCGCCGCCTCTTCCAGGGAAGCGGCTCTCTGGCTCTCTTTCTCTCTCGGCACCCCCAGCACCAGCCCGGCCAGCGGCCGTCTCAGCGCCCGGCGGTGCTTCCTCCTCCTCCTCCTCTTCGTCCTGCTTCAGCCGCCTCGGCTCTGGAGGCTGCCTGGGCTCGCCTCGCAAAGTTTGCTCCTCTGTCGTGGTGGGGGTAGCTGCTGCTGCTGCTGAGTGCGCCTTTTTTTGAGGGGGGCCCTCAGAGGAAGGTTGCCGGACCTCCGTGTGTGTGTGTGTGTGTGTTTGTGTGTGTGTGTGTTTGTGTGCATGCGCGTGCACGCACCTGTGGGCCCCCCCCCGCCCCGTTCTGTTTAATTTCGCGGGTACCGGTGGGGGCTTTTCTCCTTTGACAAGGTGAATTCTGTGAGGGTTTTTTTTTTTTTTTTAATTTTATGTCATGCCCTCCTCCCCCCGGCTAAGCGGTCGCCGGCGCTCCCTCACTTCTCCGCTTCTTTGTCCTGCTGCTGCTGCTGGTGGTGGTGGTGAAGAAGGAGCCGGAGGGGATTGTGGCCGGGCGACGAGGGCTCGCATGCCCCTCCTCCTCCTCCTCCTCGGAGCCCCAGCCGGGCTAAGGAAACTCCCGCGCAGCTTCCTCCGGCTCTTGCTCTGCTTGGCGGAAAATCTGATGCAGCCCAGCCTCACCCAGACTCTGCCTCCAGCGGCCCCCAGGTAAATTGAGTTTGAGACCCCTGACCTAAGCTGTGCTGCCATGTTCTTTTTAGAGAGAAGAGTCTTTCTCCTGGCAACTCTTCCAAACAAACTATACTTGTTCAGTCTTTTTCTAAGTGTACGGTCATGAACTTTAACATTTAACATGCTAACTGAGGCCTATAGAGTCTGAGATGTAACTCTTGAATTTGAATTTATTTGTTATGGTCAGGTGACCAGTTCATAAAACCTATTATATGGATAAAACATACAAAATGCAATTTAAAAAGTGTACAACCAGTTCATAAAACCTATTATATGGCTAAAATATACAAAATACAATTTAAAAAGTGTACAACAGATAATTGTGTACTAGGTATACGGGTAATATTAGTCATATGTAATATATGGGGAGAATCAGTTACAGCATTTTATAGCTATCCTTTGAACCATTGGATTGTCTAGGGCAAACCCTAAGTAAGAGTTACTACAGTATGAAAAAAATATGTCAAAAAATATGTCATATATAAATACAAGTGAGTATTTGGAAATATGAACTGCCAAATAAAAGATTCCATCATATTTAATATTATAATTTTCTTTTTGTATCACTTGTTAGTGAGTCTATAGCTCAACAGCATATTAAATGCGTAGGTGATCCAATCTAAAAATTCAGCACAAGCCCATTTTATGTCAGATATACTCAGCCATCCAACCTCAGTCTATACCATTCTGTAGGAGGTATAGTTTCAATGAAGCCAACTTGGAAAAATTTACAACAATGCTTGATGCAGATGTGCTTCAGACTGCCCCTGGAACCAGAGATCTATGATCAATTTGTAACTTTCATTCTGGAATGTTCTCGTGCCTCCATTCCAAGACAGTGTCAGACCAACTACAGCCCAGGTCTACCACTTGGGAAACAAATGCCAATACTTAGATTATATTTCACATTTTGAAGAAAATCCTTTTAGTGAACATACAATAAAACCTTGGAGAAATCTGATCTTGACTCTTCCAGAAACAAAAAGAACTCACTGGATAAATACTGATACAGAGCTTGACATAGAGAGAAGCCAGAAAGCTTGGGAACTACTGAAAAGACTGAAGAGTCATCCAAATGAAAGAACACTGTGTGCAAATATAACTCCCAACTAAATAGCACATCAATTGCTCCTGGCAGGGAAGACCAACCAAAGTGGAATAAAAAATAAAACATCAAAAGGATATTTACAGTGAATCCAATGAACTTTCTATTGCTTTCATGTTGGTGGAACTAGAGGAAGCCATAAGATGATGTAGGCATAGCAAAGTGGCTGGACTCAATAAATCTGAATCAAGAGAGTTTGAGACCCCTGACCTAAGCTGTGCTGCCATGTTCTTTTTAGAGAGAAGAGTCTTTCTCGTGCCTCCATTCCAAGACAGTGTCAGACCAACTACAGCCCAGGTGTAGAGAGAGATATATTTACATATAAAGTAACATGAGAAATACACTATGAATTGTAACATGATTAAGTAAATAAGGTTAGATATATATATCTTTTTGTCTTCTGAAATGTTGATGTCTGATGATTGTTAAGCATGGATATTCTAATATGCAGTTGGATAGATAAGAATCCAAGAGAAAGAATCTAGTAAAATTAATCACTATAGATTTAGGATGCTATATATTGAATTAAACATCTGAAATGTTGATATGAAATATATGTATGCATAGACACATATTATGGTGAACACAATATTAATTGTAAGGCACTCACATAGAGATACTGTATCAAGTATATATGAACTATAACATGATTATGTAGTTAAGGATAGATAGATATATCTTTTTGTTTTTTGAAATGTTGATTACTCATGATTGTAAAGCATTGATATTCTGAGATATAATTGGATAGATAAGAATGCAAGAGAAAGAATCTATAAAAAATCAATCACCAGAATTATCATAACTTTAGGATGCTTTATATTGAACTAAATATTTGAGAGCAATAAGGTTGATGCAGTCAGATTCATATAATGGATAATATTGTAAGGAAAATGCCTCCCCACCTATGTGTTTTTGTTTGTTTTGTATGTTTTGTTGATCTTGTAGGTCTATATGTGTTAGAAAAATAAAAATTATTAAAAAAAAATAAAAAAAATCTGAATCAAGCAAATTAAACATTTTGGGCAAAATACAAAGGAATGGCTCTTTCAACTTTTAACAACTGGTAGATAGTCCAGGGGAAAACTTTTGAGGCTTCAGAAGAGTACCTTCAGAGGAGGGCAACTAGGATGATCAGGGGACTGGAAACCAAGCCCTGTGACGAAAGATTGAAAGAACTGGGCATGTTTAGCCTTGAGAAAAGAAGAGCGAGGGGAGAGATAGCACTTTTTAAATACTTGAAAGGTAGTCGTACAGAGAAGGGGCAGGATCTGTTCTCGATCATCCCAGAGTGCAGGACATGTAATAATGGGCTCAAGCTACAGGTAGGCAGATTTAGACTGAATATCAGGAAAAACCTACCTTCAGCGGTGGTGAGCACTCCAACACTGGAGGCATTCAAGAGAAAATTGGACAACCATCTGTCAGATCTGCTTTGATATGGATTCCTGCACTGAGCAGGAGGTTGGACTTGATGGCCTTATAGGCCCCTTCCATCTCTTACTCTATGATTCTATAAGGCTATTGAGAACCAGCTAACCTCTACCCTAGAAAATATTTCCTTATATTATAAAACAACCAGCTGAAACCATACCCTTTAAAAAACAGGTCTATGCCTTCCACTTAAAGAACAGAGAGGCAGAGAGGAAGCTCCAAGTTAGCTGGGAATGCAAGAGTTTTGAACAGTGCCCTACTCCAATGTATTTTGGTGTCACTCTGGATTGAACCCTGACCCACAAAAAACATCGTCCAAGCACCAAACAGAAAGTTGATGCAAGAAATAATATACATAGGAAATTGGCTGGATCAGACTGGGGGGGGGGGGGGCACACCCACAAACAATAACAGCTTTGGCTGTTGTAGGTTTTTCGGGCTATTTGGCCGCATTCAGAACACGGCCAAACAGCCCGAAAAACCTACAACAGCCATTGGATCCCGGCCGTGAAAGCCTTCGAGAATAACAGCTTTGCCTCTGTGAAAAATATGTTAGTGAAAATCTACAGCAAAATATGTTAGTGACCTATGGTATAAATCAACACATGCCAAGCAAGTGGATGTAACTCTTAATGAATCATGCTGGATTATTACTGGCTGCCTGAAACCTACCCCTCATTGAAAAAGTCAATTATTTGGCTTGCATTGACCCTGGAGAAGTATGTTGAGATGTGCTAGCAAATAGTGAATGAAATAAGGTAATACAGCACCTAACCCATCCACTTCATGGACACCAGCCTGTAGAACAGCCATTCTCAACCTTTTTTTGGCCACGGCCATAAACATAATATGAAAGAAATAGAGGCCAAATCAGGATTGCATAAGCTGCTTAACGAATCTTATAAGGTGGTGTGTGAATAATTTTTCCAGTCTTTGGCCCCCTTCAAATGTGACACGGCCTCCCAGGGGACCATTGAAAATGGCTGTCAGATGATGTCTAAAAATGAGGCAAAGTTTTCTGCATACATCGCAAGCTCTAAAAGTTAAACCAGAAGAGCCTCAGCTAAACCTAAGAGAAGAAAAACAACACACCTTGCTAAATGGATGAATGCTGAAGAGTGTCTCCCACTAGGACAAGACTCTAGCTGGACCACCTGGAAATCATTTAATATACTCCAAAGTGAAGTAGGAAGATTAAAAAATAATCAACTAAAATGGGGCTACTTGGATACAGGATAAATATTCTGTGACTGTGGGGAAATTAAATCAATGTAGAACTTCCGTGCTTGCAATTTATACCCCACCACATGTACAAATGAATATCCAGCAAATGGCTAAGATAACACTATTGAAGCAGCCCACTTCTGGTCAAAATAGTCTAATTATCTTAACATTTTAATTTGTTTTTAATTTTACTTATATTTCATATATGTCCATTTTAAATTGTGTAATGCTTTGATATGATTGAAGAAAGAGGAAAGATCCTTAGATATTCCTACATCAGTTTGCAAAGGACATGAATTCCCATCCCAAACAAGGCACACATACTAATTAAATACATGAGAAATAAAATGAAGTGTATTTACAATGTAAACCTTTTTGTTTCATAAAACATTAGTCTGTAAAAAGAAATCCATCCCGTAGAATAACTTAAAACAATTCTACATTATTCTAAATAAACAAGCATAGGATCGCTCTTTCTTTTCCGTTCCGATTGGATTTATTCCCAGGTAAGAAACGCAAGCCATGAATTGCTTTTAGAGTAAATTAATTATCATAGATTTCATTTCAGTCCAGCCTTCGGTACAATGTGTTTTCTGCCCCCGTAAATCAATATAAGCCTAAGCTAGTCCTTCTCAAACTGTCTCATGAGACAGGCCGGGAATTCCTCTCCTTCCCCCGTTTCAAGGGTTAATGTAGGGTTGCCAACTTGCGGGTTGTTTTGTTTTGTTTTGTTTCTCCAATAACCCGCAAGCTGGCAGCCCTACATCAGCCCTTGAAACACTGGGCAGCTCGTTGCAGACCAGGAGCTGAAGACGGGGAACTGATAGACGGGGAGCAATCTACTGACACCCCCCCTTCCCCCCCCAAAAAAATACTAGCTTTTAGACGATTCCAAAAATATACATAAAAAATTAAATAAGTCCACAGGAAGCAATTAAGATGTACAGCGTAAGCTTTTTCTTATTAAAAAAAAAAAATCCTTAGCAGCATGAAGTTTGACGAGTACGTTTAGAAGTCTAAGAGAAGATGCATCCTAGGTAGGTAGGTAGGTAGGTAGGTAGGTAGGTAGGTAGGTAGGTAGGTAGGTGCCCAGTAGTTCCAGCCAGGACTCCCACCTCACACGAGAGCACACCAACACGGGCATACAAGGCGAAACCAAGGAAAGCCCCCATCCCTCCCACTTAGATATTCTTCCACCACTGGCAAAAAAAAGAGGTGCTCGGTTGCGTTAAACAGCTCTTTTATTACGTCACCAGATGCTTAGCGGCGTAAAACAAAAAGAGACAAGCGAGCTCCGACTCCCTCGCTCTCCAGGAAGTGGGCTAGGAGTCTGAAGTCCTTACTTCTGCGCATGTGCGAGCCATCGCTCCAAGGCGGCGAGGAAGGGCGAGGTTGCTTCCTACGCCCGTAGTTTCGCTGTCGGTGAGTGACGGGTCGCTGGGCTCTCGCTTTCCCCTTTTCTTGCTTGTCCTCTCCTCGCGCTCTAGCCTAGAGGGACCACTGGGAAGTTCTCCTTCTCTGTACCCGCACCTTAACGTCCCTCCTCCCAGTGAAGCGTGTTGCGTTGTTGCTGTTGTTGTTGTTGTTGTCGCTGCTGGGAAACATCGCTTCCCCCCCCCCCACCCACCCACCCGGCAGAGCAGCCGCCTGTGGGGTGAGGTCGGGCCACCCCTCGGAGGTACGCTGGGAGCAGGTGATGCCTTTCAGTTGGGGCGGGCTCGAGTCCCGTGTGAGCGGTGGAAGGAAGGGTGTGTGCGATCATATCGCAGCTCCATTTGGGGTACGAGTGGAGCAAACCCATCAGAGGGCTGCAGTGTGACTTTTGGGTTGGGGAATAGCTCAAGAAAGGGCAAAGGAAAGCGTGTGGTGCCTAGATCTTCTAGGAGTCTTCAGTACATACTGTGAGATGAGGAATATCCACTTCTTTTATTTTATTATTATTATTATTATTTTATTTTCTACCCGGAAAGTAAGAACCATTGATCTCAGCACAGTCTAATAGTGGGCATTCCAGGACCATAGGAACCTACCCCTATATTTTTTTTCCAAAAAGACGCTGCAGCCAAGAAATCAGAAGACTGAGATTTGGAATGGTTGCTGTGAAGAAACTGGGCAAGATCTTTAAGAAATCAGAACTAAGAAATCAGAATGGGAGACTAAGTCTCAGAACGCAGAAAAACGTTGTTGTTTAGTAGTCAAGTCGTGTCCGACTCTTCGTGACCCCATGGACCAGAGCATGCCAGGCCCTCCTGTCTTCCACTGCCTCCTGGAGTTGGGTCAAATTCATGTTGGTCGCTTCGATGACACTGTCCAACCATCTCGTCCTCTGACGTCCCCTTCTCCTCTTGCCTTCACACTTTCCCAACATCAGGGTCTTTTCCAGACCCTGAAAAACATAAATAATCTTTATTCTGATTTTAAAATGCTCCACATGTTTCAGCACACAACCTTCTTCAGGAGCAAGGTTTTAGAATCAAAACTTCATTAGCTCATTTGATCTGTACCAGCTCTGAAAGCTGCCAGGGAAAAAATATTCATTCTAAATGTGGTGGTGGTGGAGAGCTTTGCAAATACTGTGGACCATCAGAAAGACAAATAAGTGGGATCTAGAGCAAATCAAACCTGAATTCTGACTAGGAGCAAACATTGTTAAACATAGACTGCCATCCTTTGGACGTACTGTACTATGAGAAGACAAGACAAATTGCTTGAAGACGGTGACACTAAGAAAAGTGGAAGGCAGCAGGAAAAAGCTAAACGTGAGATTGATTCAATAAAGGAACCCACGACCTTCAGTTTGCAAGACCTGAGCAGGACCTTTAATGATAAGGCCTTTTGGTATTCCAGCAATTCACCAGAAGCTGGGAGCATTTTAGTGGCACATAATGACTAGAAGGAACCTGCCTCATACCAAGTCAAACTATTGGTTTGTCCGGCTTTGTAGTAGCAGCTCTGGTGGTAATGACAAGGATTCAAAGAGGATTGTTTGCTGGCCCAACCTCAGAGATCCCTAAAATTTCCTGGAAGTCTCCTATCCAGGAGGGAGAATTTTCCAGAGTTGTATTTTAGCAGCAGGCTCTTATCCGTGCATGCGTAAAGCAAGCTCTACTGAGTCCAATAGGACTTTTTCTCAAGAAATGGTGAAAAGAATCACAGCTTTGATTTGAACAACTGTCATTCTGCGTCAAGATGATATATCCTGCTAGTACTATATATATAGGATATGACAGTTGGGCCTCAACAAGCAGAAGGTTGTGCAGCATTCCCACAGTGGATGGACTCTCACATCACAATAAGCCAGAATTCTAGCAGACTCTGAAAGAGGGCACCTGTTGGTTCATTCTCAGTTTATTTCACTGGCTTGTTAAGGGAGAAACAGAGCGGCTTGCCTACATCTCACGCCTGTCATCAGAAGTGTGGTGCTCCAAGTTCCTGTTGAACTACAGTTCCCAGCATTCCTCACAAACGGCTGTGCTGCCTGTGGCAGACTGGAGTTGCAATTCAACAACATCTGAAAGGCCACTGTTTGCCCTCTTCTTCAGTAAAGCAACCATGGACAAAAGGCCTGTGACTTGTTTTGCTGGTATCCCTTACAATGGGAGTGACTGGTCGGTGTCAGCTAGCATGCCCCTTCATTCACAGTAAGGTAGAATTCCCAAGAAATTCCTTTGTTCTAAGCCAGGATACATAGGAGGGTGAACTGAAACTTATCAGTACTGTTGTATTATGTGTGCGTGCACGTACACACAAAAACCACACCTTTATAAACTGCTTGACTTAATGCAGAGCCTACTCTAAGCAGTTTACCCAATGAATAATCAACCCGCATAAACCAAAATACATGCCCAAAAAATAAACATACATCACATTAAGCCCAAATAGGGATGGCAAGAGGAAACACAGTTTTTAAAATGCTGGTTTCAACTTCTAACGCTCTGAACAGATTCAGATCAGGTTAGTGGCAGCTGCAGCTGCTCTCTGTACTTGCCTACCAAAGCACTTAGGTCATTATCCAAAGCCATTTCCCAGATATTCCACCAATTAAGATAAGAGAGGTAACTACAACACCTTCTCAGTGGGACATCCTGTCTGTGGAATACACTCATGCAAGACACTTGCCTCGCATTACAGTATTGCTTTTTATTTTTCCAGATGTTACAAGAACAGCTGAAGTGTTTCCCCTTTGCATGTTTACTTCCTACAAATTCTGTTTGTATATGCCAAAGTGTTTTGTTCTCTGCTACATCAGTCATTGTTCTGTTGGATCATAGTTGCATTTTTTGTTTTTAAGCAGACTGTACATTACTCAGCTACTCTGGCTAGTAGCTGATTTTGAAATGTAATAAGTGGGGGGAAACCCTGGGAATGATGTATGAGTATGGATATTTAATTTATTTTTAGATGCTGAGGAACGTCCCCTTCCAAATCTTAGCAGGTGTCACACCAGGCTTTTCACACAGTGCTCTTCTTGGTCAACTAAATATCTTCTTTGCACCACCCCTGTCTCCAGCAAGCGGAATGGCTGCCCCCACACCAGAAGAGCTGAAGACTGTCCGAGAGAGCTTTCAGGGGAAAAATGCAACCTGTTTCATCTTGGGTGCCTCAGGTGAAACAGGGAAAGAACTGCTGGCTGAGATCTTGCGACAGAAGCTGTTCTCTCGAGTGACACTTATCGGCCGCCGGGAGCTGGATTTGAAAGAACCACTTTACACCAATGTGGTATGAAAGCAACAGTCAATATTAAACAATAACATATTCCTTGTCCTGTTTATAGTCAATGAAACAATTTGATCACCAGAAGAACTCTGTAAGCTAGACTAAGAAAGTTACTGACCTCCAGTCATCCAGTGACTTTTATAGCTGATTGGGGATCTGAACTCAGATTCTTCCTGTCTTGGGTGATAACTACATTGTCAAATAATGTGGGAAATGCTCCAGGATTGAGTTGATCAAATTCACATTATTTTCTGTTGTGTACATGACATACAAGTTCATCCCAATCAGCTTGGAGTTCCCTCACCCAGCTGTAGCTTTTCCTTCACCACTGGGTCTTTTGCTTCTTTGGAATCAAATGCATTCACATTTGTTCAGGCGATGTGATCACTTGAACTGATATGGAGTGGTTTGTAACCATTTTTAAGCCATTCCGGCCAGCTGCAGCAGTTGGGGAAACCGTCTGCCAATTGAATCCTCTTCTCCCCACACTTGGGTCTGCTTGTTTCCTTCTTCCCTTCTTGTTCAGTTCATTTCCATTCCGTTCCTTTCCCCCATCCTAAAGGATTGCAGTCCTAGTGCTAGCACAGCTAGATAACCAAAGAGAGGGAAGAAAGAAAGGAATCAGGGGAGAGGGAGAGGGAGAGGAGGAAGTTTTCAGTCACCCTTGTTTCCAGCTTGTTAGGATTAGCTCTGCTGTACCTGTGCCTCCTACACATTTGATTGGCCAGAGCCGAGCTACCTTAACAAGCGGCAAATGAGGTTTGAGTGTCAATTTCCGCCCCTTTCTCTACCGATTCCTGTGTGTTCAGCTGAAATGAATTAACACAGAGAAACCCAAGTTCCTAGGCACAACGTCACAGCAGATTCATTCACATTTTTCCTGCTGTATAGTTGCACCCGTAGTGTGGTCTATTTGCACTAATTTTGATTATGTGTCCTGCTCTTACATTTTGTTGTCATTTATTCCTATAATTTTATACCCCACCTTTGTATATAAAAAAATATTCCAAGCAGGTTGTAACTTCAGTGTTTAAATGGTAAGCATCTATCTGTCTTAATAATCCAAATCATTTCATAACTGTACATCCACTTGAAAAGCAGCAGAAGGCTGGAAGGCCGTGAAAAGAGCCGAGATCATTCAAAACACCTGCTGAAATGAAAAGTTTCTTTTTGCTCTTTCACAACTATTCTCAGAGAGTTGTAGAATAGGGTGCCCAATTTGGTAATAAGACTGCACAAAGTCAAAGTTAAAAGAATAGAATTGCTGAAAGTAATGCCAAACAACTGTGGAATAGAGTTCTGGTCACTTGATAGTTACGACTGATGAGGAATTTCCATGTTATCTCCCTCAGAGAAACTAAGGGTGGAAACCGTCTTTTCCCCCCTCCATTTTCTTTTTGGCAACTCGTGTAGTACATTACGACTCATTGGAGTTGCAGCTCCACTTCTTAGTCCTGCCACCACCTCTACTTTGATCCAAATGGGCAATTTAGAAGGGTAATTAACGGAGGATGGAGAAATTGCTGGTTAGATATTCTTAGAAGAGAAGAGCTGGAAAGGGGACCCTATGGATCATCGAGCCCAGCCCCTGCCAGGAAGACACAGTGGGAAATCGAACTCCCAGCCTCTGGCTCCACAGCCAGATATCTCAACCACTGAGCTATCCAGCTTAAATTTCTGTTCTCCCCTTGGATTTTTAATTCTTTTTCCTCTTTGGGCTTTTCTCGGGGCCGACTTCCTAGTCTCAGGAAATAGTGGACTTTGAGAAACTGGACGAATCTGCTGCTGCTTTCCAAGGCCATGACGTCGGATTCTGCTGCCTAGGAACGACCAGGGCCAAAGCTGGAGCGGTGAGGAGGAGACCACCCAGCCTCATGGGGAAGTAGGGGATTATACCTGTTGTGTGGGAGGAACTGAGGAAGGTGGAGGAATGAAGGGGAAAGCAAGGAGTTGTGAGAAACCTGGGCCTTATGGAGTCCTGGTGGGATGGTAAATAAAGTCCATTGCAGGTTACAAGCCATGATGGGGATGTACAATCTCCAGGCTTAGAAGGAAGGTACCTCCAAATGCCAGATGCCGGGGAGGGGTATCAGGAGACCGGTATCTCGTCTCGTGTGCTCCCAGAGGCATCTGTGGGGGGGGGGGCACTGTGAGATACAGGGAGCTGAACTAGATGAGCCCTTGGCCTGATCCAGCAGGGCTCTTCTTATGTTCTTATGGAAAGTCTCTTGATTTCATCCAGGTCAGAAAGTTGTCAGGCTTTCATAGGAGTGACCAGAACACGGTGGTGGGAATGGGATGGCCTGGCCTGGTTAGTGACTGGGGGAGAGGGTGGTTACAAGCTGTAGTTACTGTATTACATGTGCGTACTACACTTTCTTCAAGAACTGAGGATATGTGGAGGTTCCCTCAATTTGGGATTTATCACAGCACTGTGAGATAATTAGATTGAGAGATAATAACTTTTATGGCTGCCTGAAGACTGAACCCAAGTCTCACCAGTCCAGATCCTTCACTCCTCTGGTGGATGCCTCTTAGTTCAGTTTAATCAGCATGCTTCCCATAAGGAATAAGACTTTGGAGTGGGATGTGTGGATTTTAGGTGTGTTCTGACTCACCTTGAGGACTAGATAGATAAGATTTTCCGCATAAATATATGGCATGTTCTTCTTTTCCCCAGGATGGATTTGTACATGTTGACCGGGACTATGTGGAGCACTCCGCAAAGCTAGCCAAAGCAGGTGGCTGCCGCCACTTTGTCCTACAGTCAACTAAGGGGGCAGATAGCTCCAGCAGCTTCTTGTATCTCCGGGTTAAGGTGTGTTTGGCAGATGAAATTATTCAGTGCAATGCAAGTCGGTGGATGGGAACAGCGTCTGTGTGACTCCCAAGTACTACCCTTCCAAAGTCAACCCTTAAAGTTAACTTTATGTGCGGATGGTATCAGAATCTTCCTAGGTCTATTGCCTTTCAGATTGTTAGCCAAAGGAATAAAGCTATCATTATTAATGTTATTCTATAACATTGTAATCATAATGTATCGTATATCATATATGCTATGTGATGGCCAAAATTTTGTTCCATAAATTATGCGTGCATAAGAGTTATGACGTCACTAGCAGGGGAAAATTTTCAGTAATTGAGTTCCTCCTCCTGTGCCATGACTGTCCAGAAAATCTACCGTGCCAGTGATGTAATTATTGGCAGAGTGAGGAAATTACTGGCTTAAAGCCTCCAGCTACACAGCGGAGAAAAATCCAGATGGGGACCTACAGAGCAGATTATTATAATTACAAGTCTCCCTCAAATATACCACTCCTTATTGTTAGTCAGTTTAACCTAAACTGGCAATGTAGTCTCAATAGATTCAGTCAGAGACTCTGGTATTGAAAAATCTTCACTCGCAAATCTTCATATATATTAGAATAACAAACAATACATATTTATTTGTGACATAGTTTGAGATCTTAACTGGTTAACTTCATTATTTGATTAACTGACTGGCTACATAAACACTGACTCTTAACTGCTGACCCCTTAAGTGTCAAACTCTTAACACACACATAACAGTAACATTGCTAACTGACTCAGACCCCTGACTTTGACTCAGAACGGAGTAAAAAGGCAGGGAAAGGAATCTGAGGTAGAGGGGGAACAGTTGGCTGCTCCTGTGTGATTGACATGCAAGCCCAAGGTGCCTCCCATCCAAACCTCCCAAACGCATCATATGCAGGTTGCAAATAATTCCAACAGTAATCACCCTTCTATAGGTCTAATTCGTTTAACAGCATTTTGGCCAATAAGTTACGATTTGTTTATTCTTGTCTTTGCTCAAAGAAGATTAAAGTGATGCACATAGTTCTCCTATTTTATCCATGCAGACATCCTGGGAGTTAGGAGAGACAATGAGTAGGTGACTGGTCCAAGGTCTTCTGGGAAGCTTCTGGTTAAGTTGGTTTTTGAAACTGTGTTAGTCCAGTCCTACTTTGACACTGTAGCCACCAAATTGGGGGGGGGGGGGGAGGAGTGGAGAGAGGATTAATATTTATGACTGAATACAAAGAGGAATAGTTCCTGTTTAGGAGTACTGCTTGCACTCTCTGGTCTCAAAGGAGTGTGCTTCTATCCTTTGGTGCATAGTTGTGCAGCCATCACAATTAACCCCTGATGAGACTTTGGGCTCATGAGGTCCTCTTGTCCCTCTGTCTCTCATTGCCTGCAATTGCATTCATTTTCATGGGAGGGAGCAGTCTTCAGAGAATTGTGGCCATCACTGATCATGCCTTTGCACTCTGTGACCCATGAAGATTTGTGAATGTAGAATCAAATTAGATGTATGAAAAGATGTCTCCTCTGCCACCAGAGACTTGTCTTTGGAAGATCCCTCTTTTTTAAAAAAAAAATGTTCTTGGTTTTCGACTTCTTGGTACATGCATGTGGAAGTGGGAGAGTCTGTGTACTTCATGGATGATTTCTGCTCCTTCCTCACCATCACAGGGGGAAGCTGAGGCCAGAGTCCAAGCAGTTGGGTTTGACCGTTGCTCCATATTTAGACCAGCGTAAGTATGGAGAAGTGTGCCTGGTAGGGGAACAGTTAGCCCCTCAGTCATTGTTCTATTGCAATCGTTCCCAACCTTGAGTCCCCAGATGTTCTTGGACAACAACTCCCAGAAACCCTGGCCAACTCAGCTAATACTGAGTGAGTTACAGGGCCTGGTGTGTCACCCACAGTGATTCTGTGGAGGAATCAGACCCTTTAAAGGTTTCTAGTTGTAATGGTATGTAATCCCCAATATACAGAACAACACTGCCCCTCCATGTCATTCCTTTAGAGCAGTGCTTCCCAACCCTGGATCCCCAGATGTTCATGTACTACAACTCCCAGAAATCCTGACCAGCACAGTTAGTGTTGAAGGTATCTGGGAGTTTTAATCCAAGAACATCTGGGGACCCAAGGTTAAGCATATTCTATGAGTGATAGCTAGTGATTCTTCCTGGCCATTGAGCAATAAGAGTCCAGGCAACACAGTATGGATGTGGGCAGGCTTCATGGCAAATATTCCATTTTTTAAGCATAACAATCACACCGGTTGGTTTCCAAGATTACATGTAATGCCAGTTCAATACAGTAAACTACCTTTTGGCACATTTAACAAACTTTTTGTATAAGGCAGGAAATTGGAGGTGGCTAAAATGGGTACTTTTTCACTCTTTGAAAGGGCAGTATTATCCTGGTCTCTGCTAATTTTTATGACTCTAAAAGGCCCTGTCGTCCGTGTTCTTTCTGTACTTGCCCCTTTGGAATGTGTGTGTGTGCCAAGTAGAGAAGAAAGACATTCCTCACTCTGTCTTCTCTCACAGGGTACTTCTGTGTGATCGCCAAGAATTTCGGCCTGCTGAGTGGATATCCAGGAAAATCTTAGGAGTGGTAGCGCTCGTCTCCCCCACTGCTATGTCGGTCCCCACAGTGACAGTGGCCCGGGCCATGGTGAACAATGTGGTGATGCCGGCAAAAGAAGGGCAGAAGGTGGAGGTGCTGGAAAATGCAGCCATTCATGCCCTTGGGGGGATAAAATAGTTAGAGTGGATGGCGTACTGGTGGAGGGTGCTTCGTAAATTGCCATACCTGGTCTCCCCCCTTTTCCCCTTCCCCAAGAAGGTATCTCTCAAGCCGTGCAGATGTTCCTTCGTTGTTATACAATAGGATCCCCATATCCGTGGGATCGGCATCTACAGTTTCATTTATCGGTGGTCTGAAAATACTAAAAGCCCAGAAATACATATTTCCACAATGTAATTACCAGAACTAGCCAGAAAGACCATGCTATGTAGAGGGTTTTCAGCATGTTGGGGGAGGTTGGAACCAATCCCCCATGGATATGGGGGTCCTCCTGTATATAGTTTGAGGTGAGGAGCTGATTAGAACATGAGACTGACAATATTAGCACTCCCCTCCCCCCCCCCCCCCCTCCACGTACTGTGCTCTGAAACTGTGGCCTTCATGTAAGGCATTTTTAAAAACTCTGCTTTACAGCAATCCTCTGCAGGCTTTCTGCCCGTATGAAGTTGGAGATACTGGGATGTGCCATCCCTGTCTGACATCTTCATCACGTCCCTGCTGCTGGCATCACTGCCCTGCACTGCTCTGCACAGATGGTGGGGATGCAGTGGAGGATACAAAGCTACCTAATATATCTGTACTGTCTCTTGCCTCTGTTTTGTAATATGTGAGGAGGAAACCTGCATGGAGCCCGTGATGCTTGAGGTGATCTCGCAAGTAGTTGGTAACTGGTGCACCATTGGGGAAACACATATAAAAGTTTACACCCTCACAGGGGTCTTTACATATAAAGGTTTACACCCGCATAGGGAAAGAATGGTGTTTGCAGTGTACTCCCCAGGGAATTTGCAGTCTTCTAGATCTGAGAATCCCACGGGCTGCAAACATAATCCATATGAGGTGCTCACGCTTAATATTTGCAATGGAATTTTAAAAAGAAAAGAAAATGAAATATTGTGAATTGCTGTATGAGTAATTAGTAACACAAGATGGAATATTATTTGAAAATTCAGTGACTGAAATCCTGTTGTGCAGTTGTGTGTCCATAATGGGAATGACATCATCACTTGTGGCAAATCACCACTGATTGAAGAGAAATCCCTACTCATTTAAGGTGGTTATAAGTGCACTAAATTCATACACCATGTGATGAAGTGTCATATATGCTGAAATCACCAAAGGAATAATTTAATGCTGGCAGTGGGGCATGATTTATTGGATTAGCCATGAACTAGCCTGCAGCCAACCAAATCACACTTTATATTGTCCATTTCTAATCTGTTTCTTTCCCTTTTGCGTTGTCAGTTACTGTTTCTGGTGTGCAGACAAACAGGCCAAAGCTTATATCATTTTTATAGTTGATATGGTTTTTGTATAGTTTTTAGTGTCTGGCTAACAAACCACTGTTTACAAGCACAAGTTTAGACTCAACAAGCCAGAATTTGATAAACCATCAAATACCAAAGCAAGCAGGCAAAGAAATGCCAAATCTTCCTGAAATGTAGCAGTTAACAGCTAACAGATATTGTGGATTACTCTGACTATATTTCATGGCCTTTTGATTTAATTGTTGAATCAGGGACATCTTTTTTTCCTGAAATAATGAGAGAAAGCCTTACTGTTATATGTACTGTTTCAAAAGCTTGAATGTATGTCATTCCTCTTTATAGATGTAATTAAAATGATATGAAAAGGGATGTTGCTTATAATAAATTGATTGCACATTTAAATGCTTCAATACAATTTTACTGTCACATTTGTTAAATGTTGTTTCTCTTTTCCTGCCAACTCAGAATATCAGTTAGAAATCTAAAATGCAAGTTAGCATTTAAAAGCAGAAATATAGTAATGATCAACTAAAGCAGTAGTTGATTGATCAGATTGATTTAGTTAATACAGCAAGAAGGAAGAGCTTCTAATTTTTGAGGCTTTTATTCTGCTATTTTTCTGTAATAGAGCTCAGTCTTTTTAAGAGTGATGGATTTTATTACATAGTTCTAAACAACTTACATTTTCTGCTATATATCAATGTATGAATGTATAATTCAAAACCCAGGAGAGCTGCTATTTTTTTATAATAAATCACTGAGCTAGAATGAGAATGATCTTCAGCTAAAAGCTGTGTTGCAATTCCATGCCCCACTGAGTCTAGCCCCACTGAACTCTGTGGTACTTACCCGTGACATATAGTATTCAACAATACTTCACAAGGCATCTATTAGTACGGCCAAAATCTAACTGATGAAAAATCAAGCCTATCAAGCAAATTGCACTATGGGTTTTCCCCTCCAGTCTGCATGTGACCAGTTGTATCCCCGCTTCATAAGCACAAAAACATCAGTTGTATAACAGAGTGCCTACCGGGGGGGGGGGGGGGGGTGTCACCTGATCATGCCAATAATTAGAATTCTGTCCAAAGTGTTTAGCTTTTTCACACAGCCCTTTTCTGCTTTTCAGCAGTCTGTATGGTTCCCTGTACACTTTCAAGGCAAATTTGTAAACGATTTTTAAAAAATATAGGATGGGTGAGCAATATGTAGCCCTCCAGATATTTCTGGAACAGTTCCCAGCAGTCTTAGCCAGCATAGCCAATAGTGAGTGATGGTGGGAGCTGTGCTCCAGCAACATCTGGAATACCCACAAATTGCAAATGTCTGTCTTCTGGATCTTAAACTATTGGAGAGGAGGACAGCCATATAGCCCACCTGTCACTGAAAGAGGAATTAAATGTAAATGCAAATAATTTAGATATTCACAAGTCATTTCTCAAACAGGCCTATTTTCCTGCTCATCAGATGTTTCATGGCTTCCTTCACATCTTTGTTTCTCAAGCTGTAGATCAATGGGTTAAGCATAGGAATCACAAGAGTGTAAAACATAGAGATGAGCTTGTCTTGATCCTGTGACCCATCCTTGGCCCTCGGCTGGGCATACATGAAGATGGCAGTGCCATAAAAGAGACTAAGTGTAGTTAGGTGGGAGGTGCAGGTGGAAAGAGCCTTTCGCCGCCCTTGGCTAGCATGGCCCCTGAGGACATTCCATAGAACCCGTGTATAGGAGATGAAGATGATTACTGTGGTCACCACAGCAATGACACTGGTGGAAGCAAACAGGATTGTTTCAGAAAGCCAGGTGTCTGAGCATGAGAGTGTCAAGACAGCAGGGATGTCACAAAAGAAGTGGTTGATCCGATTGGGCCCACAATAGGATAGTCGGAAAGCACCAGTAGTCTGGATGATAGAGCCCACCAGGCCACAGCCATAAGCCCCCAGCACAAGGCAGGTGCAATGGCCTTGGGTCATGAACAAAGCATAGGTCAGTGGGTGGCAAATAGCCAGAAAGCGATCGTATGCCATGGCTGCCAGGAGGAAGCACTCAGCAGTTACCAGTGTGGTGAAACAGAACATTTGAGTGGCACATGCTGGCAGGGAAATGGAAGCCCTGCCTGATTTTAGCTGAACCTCCAGCGCCTTGGGTGCAATAACTGAAGTGTAACAAAGATCCAAGAGGGACAGGTTACTGAGGAAAAAATACATAGGGGTGTGCAGACGCTGTTCAGCTCTGATCAAAGTGACCATCCAACCATTGCCCAAGACTGTGAACACATACAGGAGAAGGAAGATGGCTGAGAAGAGAGAGCCTAGTTTAGGCTTTTTTATAAAGCCTAGCAGAATGAACACTCTCACACTGGTAACGTTCTCTATGGAGTCCAGGGTGAACGGAAGGGATCTGTGGATCAAAGTAGGAACATGGTGCATTACAGTGTGTGTGTGTGCGTGTGCACACATGTTCAGAATTATGTGCCAGGAAAGCAAAAAATATGGAGAAACCCCAATGCTTTCCGAGGAGAGGAGAGGAGAATGTAGCAGCAATGTTCACTTGTGTATTAGAATGTATTTAAATGCAGGCATACCTGGAACTGTCAACTGATAAAAGGAGTTTACCCAGGCACATAAGTCAAGCAAACAAAAAATAAGCCAGAAACCTGATCTTCCACCCCTACTCTATGAATGAACTACAAGCAAAAAACATTAGCAATAGCATATGGCTCAACAAAAGCATCTTTATGGCTGGCCTTCAGCAATATGTGTAACACAGAACATCAGCTATTACTCCTAACAGGAGGTCTACTTCCATATAAACTTCCATCATGAACGTTCTGTGTAAATCTCTCACATATGCAGATGTACCTATGAGGAATGGTCATGGATTTTGGCCTGTATCAGGTATAGGGAATTTCCATTCCCCCACACTCACCCCATCAACAGGACTGTATTTTCTTCCAGAAAAAATAATAATTGGAGGATAAGATAATTATGGTGACTTGGGTCAATCTCAAAATTGAATGGACCAAATCTTATATTCATACCCCATATCCTCTCCCCTCTCCCATTACATACACTGTAGCAATGTTATGATCATCCTATGGAGAAACAGTATTGTCCTCCATGGGAAGACTGCTTGGCCTCTGTATCGAACAGTGAAAAGGGGGCTCCCTTTCTCACAGTAATGTGTAGACAATTATAATCTACCCATGCCATTAAGTATGTAAAAATTATATTTCATAATGATGCTCTAAAAAGTTTTACCAAAGTCATTGATCACTTTTTCCTTTGATTCCTTACGTGCCTTTAAAGGTGAAGACCAAGATTGCAAATTGTGCATGTTGAGATTACTCATGGGACACTCCTCATTTGGTCCAATATAAACATTTAAGTCTCCCATCAAAATTATGGCTGCTCCATGATTACTAAGTTCGAGCCGTTCAATACATTTATCCAATTCTCCCCATGCATTACCATGATTATATTTAGAGCTCTTCAGTGGGATACAGCTATTTATCAAAGAAATATTAGTATAGGTGACCAAAGCATGTATAAATAAATTGAAAATTGGGGCTAGCTGCATTAACCTCAACATATTTGATGTTACATTAGGTTGAAACATACATGATCAGGTCTTCACTTGGTCTGCAATTTATAACAAAAGGCTGGTTGTAAGGGTTAAATCTTAAAATATTTGCCAGATTTTAACATGGTATCATTTTCACCAAGTGTTATCACTCTAGCTATAAGCCCTGGTAAATGCCAGAACAGACCACACCATCCTGATTATCATGCAGATTTTAGCTCACCTCTCCATGATGCCACAGTATGGAAGAATCCTCAAAAACTTGTTGCGGTATTCACATGCAAGCTGCAAAACAAAACTCATGAAGCCACTGATTACAAGGCACACAATCAACAAGTAGTTACCTGACTTAAAAAAAACCCAATAAACTTGTACTGCCCACATTTCAAACCATGGGATTGATTAGGTTGCCCCGCCCTTTAATCTAGCTATGTGCATTTTTCATGATACATTTGATGCTTATTAACACCTCAGTCAGAGTCTGTAACAGAATAAAAGGTAAAGGTAAAGGTTCCCCTTGACATTTAGTCCAGTCGTGTCCGACTCTAGGGCGCGGTGCTCATCCCCGTTTCCAAGCCATAGAGCCAGCGTTTGTCCGAAGACAGTTTCCGTGGTCATGTGGCCAGCGCGACTGGACACGGAACGCCATTACCTTCCCACCAAGGTGGTACCTATTTATCTACTTGCATTTTTACATGCTTTCGAACTGCTAGGTTGGTAGGAGCTGGGACAAGCGACGGGAGCTCACTCCGTTGCGTGGATTCAATCTTACGACTGCTGGTCTTCTGACCTTGCAGTACAGAGGCTTCTGCGGTTTAACCCGCAGTGCCACCACGTCCCTCGTAACAGAATAACTTCTGTCTAAAAGCGCACAATCACAGAGAGAACACTTGAGCACAGTATTGGCACATTTTGGACACTACCTACAAGTCACATAGAAATTCCAGAAGAGAAAGATAACAGGAAAAAATGGCTTCTAGATAAAATCAATCTTGAATTCTTTCTATACACTAACATGAGTAAACTGATGTTGTATTTTGGACATATTATGAGAATACAAGACTGAGTTGAAGAGACAATAATATTAGAAAAAGCAGAAGGTAGTAGGAAAAGATGAAGAATGAAGATAAGATGGATTGTCTCTTTAAAGCAAGTCATACTCTTAAGACCTGAGCAGGGTCATTAATGAGTAGACCTTTTGGAAGTGATTAATTCATAGGGTCACTATACATCAAAATCAACTTGATGGTACATAACAAATATTTCAAAGACTAACAGCATGATGCTTGAGAAGGCAATGCACTGAGACGTACTCCCAATTAAGGATGTTTAGAATTGCAGCCTGTACCTAATGTGGTGCTTATAAATTGCTCTCAGAAGTGATGCTTATATTAGTGTTTGTCTTTCCCACATCTGGACTTCTAATGTAAATCTTGCTTTGCATAGGATATGTACATTTCCAATTCACTGTGTGTTGTATTAACCACATTCTATTTGCATCTTCTCAAAACAGGGCACTAGAGAGAAGCTTAGCATCATACACAAAAAAGTAACACAACAATTGCCAAAAGTATGCTTCCCTGCTTAGAATCCACTATCTCCATTCATTTGGTCCTTCAAAACACTACTTTACTGAGAAGCCTTACCTTCTCTTCACTCTCAGAAGTGACAAGTCAACAAATGAGCAGGTGCTGTACAGCGAGAGCAGGTCTGACCATCTCATGCTGCAAATCCATTCCTCCTTTGTGAAGTGCACAAACCTCCAACATGCACCTTTGCCAAAGAGCATTCTTAATCAAGGTGCACCCTCCTGCTTTTATGTGATCTTGATTGAAAGTGGAAAGAGCAAGGGCAAGGGATGGAGATAGTACACAAATGCCCTGGGGAGGGGAGACACATGTGCACACAGACAGACACAGAAAGCTCAGAGGTGCACAGAAAGCTCTGATCGAAAATGGAAGAGGTAGTAACAATTCCGAGCAGCCCAAGGACTTAGAAATGAGAACTGGAAGGCAAACAGTTGCCAAGTGTTCTTGGAAAAGAGACATGTGCTGCATGTGGTTGGTTAAAGGATAGCATACTGAGGGTCAAGAGGTCCAACCCCAGACCAAGTGAATTTTTCCTGGTCCATCAGCAGCCCCACGTAAAGTAATCATGGAGTAGCAACATTTCTTAGTCCTCTGAGCAGGAAGTACAAGTACTGGTGTACTCTGTGCAAGCTCTTTTGAACAAAAGGTAGTAGAAGCTGGTTCAAAATGTGTTTGTTGACCAAGAATGTTCTTGTTTGCCCAAAGGTGAACAGCACATGAAGTAGGAATTACTGTTCCTCCTTGCTCCTGTTGCTCTTTTCTTTCTTGTTGGGTCATTTGTTTAGAATTTATACTCACCTGAGAAGTATGCATTGCTCAGGGTGGCTTGCAACGATTAAAGACATTCCATGAAAGAGACAGAACGGTGTAAAAACAGGACCAGGCTTATCAGACAAAATATTCCCAAAAGTAATAGTGTCTCACACAAAATATTTAAAAAGACTTCCCCTCAAAACCCCTAGAAGGCACAGGAGGACTTTTTGGGCCAAAACGTTTAGGTTACATGGATCTCTCAGGGTAGGGTTCTGTGGAAAGTTTTGGGAAACTACCTCCGTGGTTCCACTTTTATAGATACTTTCCCCAAACACACAAACAAACAAAACTGTTCAATGGAACTTCCTGCCATCAGAGTCTTGAGTTTGTTAATATGGATTCTGAGCATGAGGAGGGCCGCAAAGATAAAATATAAAGTGGGTGAACTACTCTTGGGAACCGTTCCCTTTGAGTAGCTACAAGTAAGTCACCTAGATATGTAAAGATACACATTAAACTTACTTTTTTGCTTAGTATTCCTATAGCGATAGACATGTCTGGCCAGGTTAATGGTTGTGAGGTAGAAAAATTTCCCTATAGCTGTTTTGTACATACAGGGTTTTGGTAAAGCTTCACTTTCCTCCTTATTGTTCAGAAAATCTGTTTGCATGGGTGTTGTAACACTGTGAACATCTTAGAGGCCTAATGTCTCCAGCAGCTTGGTACAATCTCTTGGTACTCCTGTTCCAGTTAAATAAAGATCCCCAGAGTAGTCCACCCCTTTTTCTCATTAACCAGCACTTACAGTCTCAATAGCTCATTCTGAAACATTTGTTTTTAAAATTTTTTATTTATTGTCATTGTAAGTATATACATAGTATACACATACAACGAAATTCACACAGACACCCAGAGACCAGACCCACATGCACACACATAAAAAAAATCCCCAAACACTCCCCACCCACTAAAAATCCCCCACTAAGAACACAAACATCTGCACCGCAAGCTAAGTAACACTGCCCAACTGTTCACTACTGATGGTCTTTAAGTTCATTATTAAGTGCAATTATAGCGCTGGGATAAAAACTATTCAGAAAACGTGTGGTCCGAGTCTTAATTGTTCTGTATCTTCTGCCAGATGGCAACAGTTCAAAGAAGTTGTGAGCAGGATGGGAAAAGTCTCTAAGGATGTTGTGTGACTTCCTCAGGCAGCGGGATCTGAAGATGTCATCCAGGGTTGATAGCTGGAGCCTGATGATATTCTGGGCAATTTTAATGGTTCTCTGTAGAGCTTTTTTGTCCGCTACAGAGCTGCTCCCAAACCATACGAGAATGTCATACGTTAAGACACTCTCAATGGTGCTACGATAGTAGGACAGAAGTAAATGCTGAGATAAATTTAACTTCCCGAGCATTCTCAGGAAATACAGCCTCTTCTGTGTCTTCTTCACTAGCATGTTGGCATTTATAGTCCATGAGAGGTGCTCTGAGATGTAAGTGCCCAGAAATTTAAAACTACCAACGCTCTCCACTTCCTCGCCATTTATGTACAGTGGTAAATGTACATTTCTCTTCCTCCTAGAATCAATTATGAGTTCTTTAGTTTTTTTGATGTTAAGTGTAAGATTATTTTCTTTACACCAAAGTATCAACCCTTGTACTTCCTTTCTGTAAGCAGACTCATTGTTCTTATTTATGAGCCCAACCACTGTCGTATCATCCGCAAATTTAATAATTGTGTTGGTGTTATACAGTGGGGTGCAATCATGTGTGTACAGGGAATAGAGGAAGGGACTTAGCACACAGCCCTGGGGAGCTCCTGTACTTAGTACCAAGGTAGAAGAATGGCGAGATCCTATCCTTACTGACTGTGGCCTACTGACTGTAAGAGAAAGAATAAAAAATGCTTCATTTACATACAGTTGAACAGATCAAACAGCAAACTGACAAACCTAACTGCTTTCAACAACAGGTTTCAGCAGACTAGAAAGGGAAAAGGCACTGATCAGAAAGATGGGTCTCTGTTTGAACTCAGGGCCAGGGTGGGGTTAGCGCCCACCTGGACCATTGCCAAGAGACTCTGAACTCACCCCGGTGGTCTCCTTCCAAACTCCCATGATTATGGCTGGGTGAAAAAGTTTGGTCCTGGGTTGGGGTGCAGGGAAGCTGAGTTTTATCCTTCTCCATCTGTTTTGGATGATTGTATGGAAAGGAAGGGACCCAGGCACCGCTTTTCCTCATTCTTTTAGCTGTCCTAAAAGTCCGGAAGAAGCTCCACTGTGTTGCATTGAGATGTTTCAAAACACTCCCCACTAGGACAGTGGAAGAAGAGGGTCAACTTCCTCCCTCCCCATATTATTTGCACTATTTGGGTCTCCTGCACCTGTTGAGGGCCCAGACAATAATCCCCACTGATTGCTGTGGTTTTTGAGTAAGGCATCCCATTGACAGGCCATTTTGTCCCTCCTGCTAGAGGAGGACATTTTGCTTCTGCCAGAAGTAACTCACTTTTCCCCAACCCACCTTAACAAGCAATGGAATAATTATTTTTCCAGGTAAACTGTGAGTGGATCTGTCTATGTCCCAATCTGTCTATGAGAATATAGCATTATCATTGGGATCGGGATCCCCCTGGCAAAACTAGCCCAATTACCAGTAGCCCTGCAGGCACATCCTGGCACAGGTGCTTTGAGCTGTTAAACCAGACTGTCCAGACCTCATTGCTGTTTTCATTCAGAGGGGTTTTTCGGGGGGGGGGGGGGAGGCTGCCTTTCTATATATGGGGGTCCCTTTCTTTTTGGTTGTTCGGTTGAGAGTACTTTGTTTTATTTTTATTGAAATCTCTAGGGGTTAATGTGTCTCTTCCCCCCCCCAAAAAAGGGGAAAACATACACCAATCCCCTATATTTAACATGGGGAGAAATATATACACAAAATAAGAACAAGTTACTCAACTGCATCTAATACTTACAAACTTGACTCTCAGTCTTAAATGCTAGTGTCAGGCAGCAGCAAACACATATATGTGTGTCTCTCTGAATGAATGGAGGAATCACTCCTTATATCCCATTATCCCCAATCAAGGTCTACCAATCATGAGGGCAAAAACAGAGAACATTTTGGATGGTAACTCCCTTCTTAAACGTAGCTGTTCTTCTTGTTCCTCCCTCCGAACTCCTCAGATGATTCCATTTTGTTAATTAACTAGGACAGGAAACAACTTGTGTCCTTGAACGCTGCAGGGCACATTCTCCTTTCTCCCAGATGGTATGACACACCTACATGGATGTTTTTTCAGTGAGCTGATTTCTTTGCCTGATTTATAACCATTAACACTTTGCTGGCATTTTCACAGCCTACCCAATTCTCATAGCATGACAGAGATAACCTGAAAGATGGAAGATTTGAACTTTGGAAGCTATAGCAGAATGTCATGTTGTGATTCCTGAGCTCTCATCTTTTGCACTTTGTGTCTGGCAGGAAACCCTTAACACGCTTTAATCAGAATCCAAAAGGCTCTGCTTTTTACCATCTTGGCATGCACTTTTTTAAAAAAATTAAAACATCCAAAGCCTCCTTTGTCCACCTTCTGAACTGGCTGAAAGCACTGATTTGGTTTCAAGTGGAGGTTACAAAAGTTACTTTTTTGGATCCCCTTATCCACAAGATCAGTATCCACTGATTCACTTACCCACAGTCTGAAAATATTAAAAATATTAAAAGAAAAAAATGCCCCCAAATATATATTTTTAATTATGAAGTTACCAGAAATGGCTACTAGAGGGAGCCAGAGACTATGCTATGTATAATATTTAGTTCAGCATTAACTCTCCCATTGCCACTGCTGTTCTCTCCTGCCACCTTTCTCTCTCTACCACATTGGCCAAAGACACAAGTGAAATGTTGGTCTACCAGGTGGAGAGCGCACAAGGAAGAAGAGAGAGTCACAGACATCCCTCTGCATCCTTCTTTCTTAAACTGACAAGACCCCAACCCTTTCTGCCAGGAGTTGCAGACTCCTGGATCATTTCCCCTGTCCTTTGGCTGGGACAACAGTACCTGGCTGACTTGGTTTATGGCTCTCACACCTCATCTTCTAGGCTGGAGGTCTCATCCAGGGTGTCGTCATCATCATCATCTGAAGAATTCTACAAAATAGAGTGATTTGCTTAAATGAGAACCAGGACTCCAGCTGGAGGCCATTTGGGACCCCTACTTTTAAGAACCTTTGTTCTAACCTTACTCAATATATTGGATATCTCATGGGGTTGGAAAGTGCCTCACAACTCACTTGATCCAGTTTTTTAAAATTGTGATGCAAAGAGAATTAATAAATGAAAATAAACAATCCTGAGATATACTAGATGAGGAGTTTTCTCACAAGACAGCTGAGAATAACTGCCCCCTCCATACACACACATATGCATCCTGGAATCCTTCCCATGGGGCAGTGACTGGTCCGTGATGGGGTACAGAAGAGGCAGACACTGATATCTTCTGTCTCTTCTATCTTCTTCTATCTTCTTCTCTCTTTCTGTCTCTGATATCTTCTTCTCTTTCTCGTAGAGTCCTTCCTGAAGAACAGTGGGTACGAGACCACCTGCTGGGTGGAAGGGAGGAGATCAGCTAGAGCAGGTCTTGATGTCTTCTCTTGCCCGCCCACCCCATCCTTCCCTTTCCATGCATTAGCTGATTCTCATCTCCATCTTCCTTTACAGAAACCAAGCTCATCGTTGTTTCCTCAGCTTCACTATTCTGAGCACTATGGTAGCACTGCTGCTCTTTATCAAGAACACAGCAATCAACCAGCCAATTATCCAAATGCTGCAAGAAGTCCTTTACAAGATTGGGCACCCACAGAAGACATATACCTAAAAGCTTTTAATAAGTACAGAAAATGCACAGCATGGGAGCACAGACTTCATTGTAACCTTCAATTTGTGTATCCTCCCCCCATTTTTTTCTAATGACTAAGCATCTCAGTGACTGCATGGCTTTCAAGACGCAGCAAATATTTCACAGCATCCCCCTTAAGATGAGAAATCCTTGTCCACTGTAGATTTTGGGGAAATTATATGGTAGGAAAAAATTAAATGAGCTTTAAATGGGAAATATAGAAAAAGTAAAAATAGGAAATCGGCATTCAAAATATATTATACTACCCAAATATGGTGCTAACAAAGTACTCCATGTGGGGGCCACTTCATGACTCAGCTGAGTCAGCTGGCTCCTATCCTAGCTGGCTCGTACCCAAGCTGGCTGGGACCCTAGCAGATTCATTTCCTAAGAGAGTAAAAGCTCTGTGTCACAATGTTTTGACTAACTTAAAACATCAAATGTATAAAAACAGAGATTTTACTGTGTTTAAGAGGAACATCTCCAAAACACAGTCACCTGCTTTTACAAACATGGGGGAAAATCTCTGCTGGAAAAAGATTGGGTGAGAGATACCTAATGTGATGTGACTTATTTACTATGCTTATGCTTTTCTAGAATTGTTTTCAATAACAACTTGTTTTGCAATAGAGATTTTTAAGTGGCTGTATGAGAGTGTTATCTGAGTGATAGTTTTGTTAAGGCAATAGCTTTTTACTAAATATAAATAGGTTTTTTCCCTTGTATTCTTTAAATTACTGTGCTTAAGTTTTATGCGATTTAGACAGAAGCTCATATTTTACTGGGATCAATATTCTTTTTTATGTAGAAGGACTATTTATATGTATGAACTAAAGAAACTTGTGTAATTTTTATATATACTTCAAGCATATTTTATATTTTTGGCTCTTGTTTACTCAATTGCCACCAGGACAGATGAGCGGCGAGCAGGAGGTGAGCGGTGAGCGAAGCTCTGTCTCCTGTCAGCGTGTTCCTATTAGGTTCTAATGCCACTGCTGATCTGACAGGAGGCAGAGCTTCACTCCCTTCCTGCTGCTGCTAGATCAGCTGTGCCTGTGGCATTAGAATCTAAGAGGAGTCTGCGCTCCTATTAGGTTCTAAGGTGCTGCTGATCTAACAGGAGGCGGAGCTTCAGTTGCACCTCACCTCCTGCTTCTGCTCGCCATTTCCTTTATGAGCTTGATTCAAAGCTATCCAAGAGCCTACTGCATAACAAGTACACTCCCCCCCCCCCCCCGCGGTCCTTGGGAGAATGGTCTTCAACTAAACCTGGTGTCAAAAAGGTTGGGGACCACTGTCATAGAACATAGGTGCAGGCCAGGCTAGACTGATTTGTTTCACTTTCCACATATTTCAATTTTTTTTTAAAAAAATCTCAAATTCCTTGTCCCAAATTTTGTTAAAATTCTTTTTTTTAAAATTGGCAAAACACAGACTGTAATTTAAAGTACTTGGTGTGCCTTTCTTGGAAATGTTTGTGTCAGATTTGAGGTCCTAAAGATCATATGTCTTTGGGAGTTCTTTCCAGATGATTGGTTTACTGTAGGGATGCACGCCTGTAGTGAGAGGCACAGCTTTTCCAAGCATTCCCATCACACTTGCAGTTAGGCAACCTGCTTTAGACCTGAAAGATGGGTGGCCCGGAATGCCCTGAACACAAATGCTGCTTGTCCTCCTTTCTGGGTATATGGGTAGAAACAAAAACAACAAAAAAGGAATTCAGGGAATCCTTAAAATTTATTTCCTGCCAGGGTCTTATCTTATTTTTGGGAAAACACAGGTATGTGCTGTTACCAGGATTGTGAGACATAAAGGATGCCTCCTTCCTCCACCCCTTGCCCTCACATAGAGTGGGAAGCCCTCCCTCCCTCCCCCCTGCCCCAAGGTGAAGAAGAGTCCTCCACATCACAAGTGCCATATCCTGGTGGTGGCTTTTCCAAAACACTACAAGAAACATATCAGAATAGAACCTACAGCCAATCTGTGAAACCAGAAGGAGAGGCCTGCTCCACTAAGCTATGGATCCATCAGGCCCCAAATCCCAGCACTGGGCAGCCAGATCCCTTTGGGATGTATAGAACAGTTTATAATGGCAACAGCCACCTTTTCTTCTGCTTTTGAAGAGTCTGTTTCATAGTGACCTGGCCTCCAGTTCAATTGCTGTAAGAGAGAAGACAGACTGGATGGATTCACGTGACACGATGAGCCAAGGATCTCTGGGAACAGCCCTAGCTTGTCACGTTGAGCAGCATGCAGGCATCCTCTCTCCAGTCGCTTGCTTGGCAGTAGGCAGCTTCCTCTCTGGGTTGTGTGTGTTGTTTTTTTTCCCCCTCCTTCTCGAGAAGCAAGATCAAGAATCCAGGGTTTCTTCTTGGCTCCTTTCTCTTGTTTCTTGGAAGGAAAAAAGCCTGGAGGAGGGAAGGTCCCTTGTGATGCCAGACAGCATAATAAACCAGCCACACAGCTAAATCAATGAGGGAGCAAACAGCACAAGAAATCAACCAAGGAACTTCTTTTGTTTCACTGCTCCTGCTGAAAAGTGGCGGGATCAGCTGTGAACACTGGCTCTTGCACATAGCAAGCTAGGGGTCCTGGCTTGTTGAGGCATGTGAGTTTGCTGGTGAGATCTTCTGCTGTTCAGAGGTTATCTCCTCAAACCTGGGCCATTTGGGCCCTTCCTCTTCAGCTGCAATCCCTCCATTTTCCACTTGTCCTTCAGCTGGGAATAGTTTACCTGAGTGATGGTTCCCATGCTTCAGCATGGAGGCTGTGAACCTTATGTAATGTTTCTGGCAAGGACCATGATGAAGTCCACAAGGAATCCTGGGAATCAAAATCAGGAATTCATTCATTTATTTCAAAGCAAAAGTATCTCCACCCCAAGACCTTGGGTAACGAACAGCCCATGTCTCTACGAAATGCTTACTCTGCTACTGAGAGATAACTTAAGTTTTGCTCTCACACTTTATGAACATTCACAACCAGCCCACCCTTGATCAGTGCCTACCCACACCTGTTTGGGTCCCTGTTGGCTACTGTTTTTTTCGGTGCAGGTAGAATTACTCCACTTCCGTTTAGTTCCAGCATGTGTGATTGCTAGGACTAAACTAAAGAATCTGGCTAGCTGGTCGGCTGACTGTCCCTTGCTGAAGCTGTTTAACTCTTTTGAAAAATTGAAAACTTCCTTTCTGCTTGCCTGTGGAGAAGGAAAAGGAAGTTTTTCATTTCTTTTTAATTGTTGTGAACGTATCAGCAATGTTTGGAAAGGACTTTTTTTTAAAAAAGAAGTCCTTTCAAACATCACTGATGCACCTGGTCAGTTAGCAACAATTAAAAAAAACCTGAAAGCTTCCTCTCCCTCTCCTTCTGCCGGTGAGCAGAAAGGAAGCTTTCTGTTTCTCAAGATCATTAAACAGCTTTAGCAAGTTGATGTACGATTCTGTTCCAGAGCTACATTTTTGAATTCTGCAGGGATTGGTTTGCCTGGCTTGGACCTGAGCACAGGTCTGCCTTCTTTGGAAGCAGGGCATGGCTCTCCTTGCCCTGCTTTCCAGGTTCATCTGCATCTTTCTTTCTGCTATTGGGGGTGTTGTTTCTTGCTCTTTCATATCTCTGCAGAGGCTGTCATTTCAAGTAAATGGGGACTGTGGTGGCTTATAAACTAGGTGGTGGGGGGATTTTTGTGCCTTCTGAATGTTGGCATCTTAAGTCAAAGTTCTTGTCATTCTTCCTAGTTGTGCCTCTGACTTGAGGGATAAAGCTGTTGCTGCTACTGCTATCTATCTATCTATCTATCTATCTATCTATCTATCTATCTATCTATCTATCTATCTATCTATCTATCTAGCTATCTATCTCCCACCTTCCTCCTTTAAAAGGACCCAAGGCGGCTTACATAATTAAAAAGACAATATTTAAAAGCTAAAACAGTAAGTATACAAATATTAAAAAAGAATTAGACAAGTATTATATTAAAAACAATAAATAAAATCAATACTAAACCACATTTAAAACAACAGAACACAACCATCCATTTAAAAAACTCTCTCAAACCACCAGTCATTAAAGAAAAGCTTGCTTGAGACAAAAGGTCTTTGCCTGTTTGCGGAGGGATAACAATGATGGGGCCAGCCTGGCTTCCCATGGGAGGGAGTTCCAGAATCTGGGAACTATAACAGACAAGGCCCTCTCCCATGCCCCCACCAACTGCACTTGGAGGAAGTCAAAGGATTATTTCTTATTTCTCACGTTGTCTAAACAAGGTGACTACTTTTTCCCCAAGTGAGTCACTCATTGACTGTAGATTTTCAGATACCTCAAGACCCCTGAACCTCCTAACAATTCTGTCATGGATCATCTCAGCATGAAGGGCACCACAATTCACAGCATTCAAGCTATATGGTGTAGGACAGGTAATTAAATCCTTGACATATTCATTTTCGTTTTGTGCCCATGAATTAAACTGTGCTTGCTCATGAATTGCACCATCCTTCAGAATGGAAAACCTTTCAAACTGTTCCATCACTGTCTTGGAATTAGAATTTTTTTCCCCCTGTGCCTGAGTGAAAGAAGGATACTATCTGCCTAATTCCACATTAGGTATATCATTATTTCAATCTATTCCTCTTCAGCTTTGCAAGTTTTTAACCCTGAAACTATCCATAGCTTCTCCAGTCTGTGTCTCCATTTAAGGCACTCATGGAGGGCAGTAAATGGAAGAGAGTCCAGGGTCTGGACACAGCCATTTTCACACTGCCAGAGATGTAGGATTCTGTTCACTTTCCTCTTTCTTGGTAGTCCTCAAGTGTGTCTTGGTACTCCTTTCCTTTGTTTCTACAACCTTTTCCCTCTTCCTTTGACCCAGGAATATTTCTTATACAGGATAATCTAAGTGAGTGACTGCCAGACTGTCCAAAAATGGAACTAATGCTTGATATCTCTAAGCTATTTAAATCATTATCCCTTCAACTTTTCGGCTATACTGCTTCACACACCTCTAGTAGCCTAGTTTCTCACAACTGTAATTCCTCAACTGAACTCTCTGAGCTTGTTAACTTTTAACTGCCAAAAGAGTATTGCTGTTGTTTTTAATGGCAGAACTTCTAGCGAATCAGGAAACCTCCTGTGGGCGGGGCCACAGGTTTCCTAGGCCAATCAGAATGAAATTACTTGGTCCAACTCCTTTCTAGGATCCTCCACCCACTTCAGAATTCGTTGTGAAGCAACCATGACTGCACAAACTTTGAGCCTAAAAATAACACTGAATGTAAATCCTATACAGACATTCAGAAAAGGATTAATCTGGATGTATGAGTAGGAGATGGTCTTACTCTCCCCTCATGTCTGTCACTCTGTCCACACAAGGGATAGTGTGAGGTAGAAACAGTTTGCACATGTGGAACCTTTTTGTGTGATGGGGAGCCCGCATTTTTGAAGATCCCCAGTAAAGTGGAAAGGCTCCATGTGTAGCAAAGGCTTCCTCTTCAGACAGTTCCCCTCCCCATGGAGACCACAACAGCCAGAGGTTAGGGCTAAAACTCATGCTTTGCTCACACATTCAGATTAAGCCTTTTCTGAATAGCTAAATAGAGTCATAGACAGTTCTATGTAGCATTTCCACACTGAGGTATTTGCACGCAGTCACTGGGAAGTGACTCCCTCTGCCTTCCAACCAATCATGCCTCTTGCACTGCCCATAGAAGTCAGTGAGCAGGTAGCGATAGCAAGGTAGTTAAGTGCCAGAGTGCTGCAGGGGCTTGCAGCTACTGAAAAATGACAACTCTTAAAACAGGCCCTGCTTGCTACCTTCTAGGCTGGCCCTATTCATTGGAGCAGTTTTCAAACAAGTAGCCATGTTTAAGTGTGGTTAGTCTGTTTAGAATGTTTTTTTTTTAAAAGCAGTCTTCCAATAACATTAAAGCTAAATCTCTTCAGCTTAGACGTGCCACGAGATTCTGATTCCTATTTTTGTTATGCCTCCCCAACACAATGCCCTCTAGATATGTCAACCTACAACTGCTCCCATCATTTCTAGCCAGCACTGAAGAACGCTCCCCTACATGGTAAAGAGATCATCTGCAAGTCAACCATGTAGCATGGGCAATATATCTGAGAAGCTATGAGCACCTCAGGTTTCCTCCTTGATTCTCATTTTGTAGTCTGCAAGGCCAAGTTACTGGATCAAATGAAGTGTCGCAAACCTTTCAACAGAAGAAAACCCAAGCTGAAAAGAAGCCTTCAAATTATCTGTCATCACTCTGGTGATGACAAAGACAATGTTCTTTGTTACATTATGTGCCGTCAAATCAGTACCGACTTATAGTGACCCTAATAGGGCTTTCAAGGTAAGTGATATATTTAAGGAATGGTTTTACTAGTTCCACTCAATAGGTTCCCATGGCACATCTGGGGAGTTGAAGCCAAGTCTCCTGAAGTCCTAATCTGTTACTCTAGCCAGTACTTCACACTGGATTCTTTGGAGATGTTCTTAGGTGAAGGTATTAAGATGTTGCAGATCTTCTTTAACCTAAAACCTTTTAAATTTCTCCCTAGATTGCTACAGGTAGGCAGGCAGGCAGGCAATGATTCAAATTTGTGAGATGCATTCTGGTATTGGCTATAGTTGCAACTCAGCCAAGCCAAACTGATCATACAATACCTTGTCGAACAATCAGCTCCATGTCAGTTCCAGCTTTGTAACAATGCTTAGGAAGAATTGATTGAAAACTAATTTGCCATCTCTAATTAGTTAACCTAGTAACGTTCAACTATTTTAATTGTTCCATGCCAGCAATGTTGATTTTGTAGGTAGTGATTAACCTTTCAGATTATTACAGTTCACCACATTTGCTAATTTCCTGAATGACCTGATAGCTGCTTGTAAAAAGTCTTTTGATTATTTCAGAGGGTTGAGCATTTTTAATACTCTCAAATGATGACTTTCTTTCAAAATTAATGTTTAACGTAGCAAATTAACTTTTCGATTTTTCCTACACACATTTTAACATTCATGTATCAAATCTTTGAATGATTTAACATTAACAGTTTGGGGAGTGGTGGTAGGGTGGACCTGATGCTGTCCGTGAAACCCCCTTGCCGAGCGATCCCACCTGCTTGCCTCTGCCACCCTTGCCAGGTCCCTGCCCTCTCCTTCTGTGGTCTCAGTTTGTACCATTTCCCAGGAGAAGAGTTAACCCTTCTTGTTCTCCTAATAGCTTGTAGGGTTGAGAGGGCAGGTTGCCCTTGGCAAGAAGGACTAGGGGTTTCTAGCAAAGAGCTAGGAGGCTTAAGGTCCAAGCTTTGGACCTTGAGAGTTGCCCTATGATGCCAAACTCAAATGTCAGGCCTGTCAGTTAACTGATATTGTGCAGACTGTTGCTACCACTTAATAAGAGAGATTAGGGACTCACGCCTTCAAAGGAGTGGTGAGCAACATGTGGCCCTCCAGATGTTGGACTGCAGCTTCCACCATCACTAGTCAATACCGCAAAGAGTGAAAGATGCTGTGAATCGCCGTTCAACAACCTGTGGAGGCTGCAAGTTGCTTTAGAGCCTCCCATACGAGATACCCGATGAACTCTCACCCAAAGCAGACAACGGAGCATGGAAATTTGCCACCTTCTCATGAAAATAATTGTCCATCTAGGGTATTGCTATGAAGGGCAAAGTTTGTTAATGGCAAGTTTCTTTTCAAAGTATAGTTTGTATAGTAGCACAAAGGGCCTTATTAAAACTGCAAAATTTTCTAATGCTGTGGAGGAGGAAACTGATTTGTAGGCGCTCCAGGGACACAGTTGTGTTTTGGTAATAGATTGCCAATTCCCAAAGGACCCAAGAAAGCTGGTGATCTCATTTAATCACCAAACTTTTCCCTTTAATAACAAGCTTTCTTGTTTGTGCAGGTGAAAATGAAAATACCAATAGGTAAATTAGGGATCAAATTAAACCAGAGTTTGGAACATTATTAGAATTTCCTTTGCCTGTTTTTACCATTCTGCACCTTTAATTGTTTTTATAAGTGCAAGAAGGGCTACAACAGGCTGAGACCCCAGCCTCCTTTGTACCTTTTAAAAAACTAATCCATTCCATTTGGCCAAAAACTTCTTAAATATAAGTCTAATACTATTATTTATTTAAACCAGAGGAAATCAGTAAGTGCCATGGGAATGCTGTCACAAAAGTCAGCCCACTCACAGCTAAACAGAAGGCCTGTTTTTTTCTTCTCTTTTTTATTCTACCTGTCCGAGACACACTCTTGTCTCTCGGCCCCCTCTGCCGGATTAAACAACCCCGGGGAAACCCTGTGAGAATAGGCTGCTCTGTGAAAAAGTGAAGAGAATGCTGTTAGGTTTTAACGGAAATGATTTTTTTAAAAAAAGCAGTTTTTCATGCTACTTAGTCCCAGCAAATACTATGTAAGATTTATAATGGCCTGATGATTACCTGTTGGAATATATGCCTAAACAATTGAAGCATTTGTCATATGGGGGTGGATCCATCCCGGAATTTAAAAATACTTTGGCTGAGAATCATTGATATAATTAGCAAAAACTATCAGTTCTAATTTGGTATGCATTCTTCACTTCTTTATACGAAGCTTACAGCATTTTAGATTAAGCTGGCAGACTGGGTAGCACTAAAGCATGATAACAAATTACAGTTAAATATGGGCAGGCAGCTTTTGAAGAGTTGGTTAGTTGGTTGGTTTGGAATGAAAATGCTAAAAACCCTTTATTTTATTTATTTTTTGAGTGAAGAACTGGAAGAAAGTTTTAACCAGAGTTGCTTCTTCTGAGGGCATTAAGGCTACTAGATTTTAGATGGAGAGGTACAAGGATCGGGGAGACAGGAGGTTCTTTTGATTGGAGAGTGTCCAAAAGGGAATTGATTTAAATATTATCTGTGCCAGTTATCCTCCCATCCTCCTAGTGTAGGCAGCTGCAAAATTTCAAAAGGAGAGATATGTGGATTAGGAACTATGGTGCTTGAAAACACTCTCAAGGCTTTTCAATAGTGGGTCATGGTGGCATAAGGATGGAGGAAGAAACTATCAAAATCACAATCCCACTTGGAAAGCATAGCGATTGGAAACCTCTGATAAAACTTGCCCTAGAAGTTTTATCAGAGGACCTGCCAGTCAATCAATTTGACAGCTTCTTCCTCCATCCTCAGGATGAGAATCATCCTGAGGATGGAGGAAGCCTTCAGATTCAGCCTTAGCTGAATCTGAGGAGATTCAGGTCTACTCAGATTTCCCTAATGGTTCTTCGATTGTGGGTTCTTCTGTAGCCAAAGTAGCAGCGTTCGTACAAAAGAAAGAGGTGTATGGGAGAATCCCAAGGTTAGAAGGAGCATCCTCCCCTCCCCTCAAAAAAAAGTTTAGAAAAGAAGCAAGAAGGGGCAGGAAAATCCCAAAAGGAGTTATTGGAATAGCATGTTGTGGCGACCGCCCCACGTCACTCCTGTCTAGGATCTCATTTGCATGAGCCTATGAGAGGAGTGGAGGGGCGGAGTCAGCGGATATAAGAAGGTGTGGCAGAGGAAGCCGAGAGAGAAAGCAGAGAGTGAGTGAGTCAGGGAGATAGTGAGAAGAGATAATAATAGAGATAAGCTGGTCAAGATAAATAGACAGAGCAGGTGGTGAAAGTGGCAAGATATATGATATTTTAATGATTTGATTGTATGCATTGAATAAAGAACATCTGTGATCATCATTACATCTAATACCCTTCAATAAATCAGTTCTGTTGGCAGTAACCAGACAAGTGTCTGACTAAAGTTCTTTATATTGTGGATAAAGGAGATCCACTGGTGGCAGTGAAGAAAAGAGAAGACCGAACCTTCCTAGGTGCATCAAAGGAGGGAACGTCACAATTGGTATCTGCTGGTGGGATGACATAGTGTGCCCTTTGTTTGGTGAAACAAGCAGGGGCCACGTGGTAAACGTCATACATGTCCTTCTAGGAGTATAAAGACTATGTGTTCTTATAACATTGATGTTTTAAGTGGTTTAAAATATACTTTTGAAGTGTATTTTCTTAGTATATACTTCTTAGATTTATTTCCTTGCTAACAGCCAGCAGCTCAGCCACCAACATTATACTGAGGGTAACAGTATTTGAGCACAGCCCGTGAAACAGGCCTGAATCATCTGTGCCTAGTCTTGAATTAGGTATATTTAAATACTGTATATAGACAAACAAGGGAAAGACCTACAACAGAAACGAGGAAGAAACAGGTAGGAATCTTGATTGTCTCTCTCCTTTGGAGTGCTAACTTATAAACCAGTTGCTTCTTTGTTTCCATCATGCTCCTTTCCTTTGTTCTTTTAAAACGGAACATTTAGAAATGGATTGGCAACAAATCTTTGTGGTATGGGTGGCTCCTGTTCCAAAATTCCAGCTGACTAACCAGTCCATTTCATTCCATCATTGCAATCAGCATCCTGTGCCAGCTTAGTATCCTCTGCTGGGCTGTTTTTGATTCTTTTTACCCTAAGATTCTTCCATATTTTACAAATATATGTTCAGTCTTATTACAAACCTTGAGCTTTTCTCAAGCCTGCTGATCTCTCCTTCCTACACCTCAGTGGTTTCCAGCCTTGGGTCCCCCAATGTTCTTGGATTAAAATTCCCAGAAGCCTTCACCACTAGCTGTGCTGGCCAGGAATTCTGGGAGTTGTAGTCCAAGAACACCCAGTGACCCAAAATTGGGAACTATTGCTATACATGGATACTGCTATTTTTGTGGCACATGGATCCAGAGACCTGAAAAATCACTCTTTTCTGTTTCCAGTTGTAAGTCTTGGCTCAGTTACATGAAAGGAAGAAGGATGTTCTCAGTTGAATAGTTTACATGAAACAAAATGACAGAAAGGGAAGAATAAGGTAAAGAAGAAAGGCTATAAATGAAGAGGTCTAGTTTAGGCAGAGTAAAACGGCAAGTATTCATAGAGCTCTTAGAAGCTGCAGTGGACTAAGGATTGGTAGGCGTCCTGAGAAGGGTGTACAGTGTCAACAGTTGTGGGTGTATTTATTTATTTAGGTTATTTGTCAAGAACTGCCCTGTTTTGTTAAAGAACTGTGTGACCTAGTGAGAACCAGATCAACTGAGTCTTGGAATGTTGTGGGTTGTACCATTTCAACTCAGGCTTGCACAGTTTCCCAGAAAACAATGTGCAAACTGAGCACAGAAGCTTGGTGTTTGGCTTGGAGTTCCTCCAAGATAAAATGCAAGAAAACAGGTATCGTGATGTCAACAGAACTCATGGGTATTGATACTGAAATCCCTCCCTCCAACATTTAGGGTGGAGAAACGGTGGCCTTCCACATATTAAGACAACTTCTATCACCTCTGACTGCTGGCTAAGAGTGAAGAAAGTTGCAGTTCCATATCTGGAGAACTGCATGTTCCTCCCCCTTCACTGCTCAAGGGAAGCTCTCAATTACAAGACAGATTGACCCCCTAAAGGAATACACAGGCTTGAGCTTGCAAGAGCTGAGTTGAGAACAGAACATTTAGGAGATCACTTATTCATGGGATCACCAAACGTGGGAGGCGACTTGAGGGCACACAACAACTCCTATGGAGATCACTGCTCATTTTGACTCAGAACTGCAGGGAATGATTAGCAATGATTAACCAGTATGACTGTTTTAATGTAGAACCTCTGATAGGTTGCCAGGGCCCAACTCCACATATTATGGGTCCAGTGTGAATATGGTGCAAAAATAACCATTTTTCCAAACCAGATCAATTTGTGTAAGAACCTGCGACACGAACAGCAGTTATCAGGTCTCTGCTGGTCCTTAAGCAATCAACAGTGCACCATCCATGTACAAGAGGAAGATAGCAGAAGCTGGGGGGTGGGATAGTTCAGGCTTCCAGAATTATGAAAAAGTCTCGGGGGGGGGGGAGCCTATAAGGGAGGAATCCCCAAAACAACTAAATAGGGAATTCTGCAGTTGTGGGGGGTCTCCAGGGGTGGGAATGGTAGGAGAGGGAGCAGAAAGGAGTTTGCTGGAACAGGGAATGGCTACCTGATTGCAACAATGAGTAGCACACTGCATACAGTAAAATTTTCTTGCAGGTCCTTTTTTTGTTACATGTAACACAACATTTATTCTAGAGCAGCCATTCTCATGGAGTGGGGGAATATGGCCCCTTGGGGGTCCCTAGCACATGTGAAGGGGGCCACAGACTGGAAACAATTCTTCACACACTACCTTATAAGGTTCACTTTGTAATTTCTACAATCCTGATTCAGCCTATATTTCTTTCATATTGTGTTCATGGCCCTGGCCAAAATACAGGTTGAGAATGGCTGCTCTAGAATGCCTGCGGCAACAAATAGGCAGTAGTAGAGACTCTTCCTGGGTAATCAGTACAGCATTTGTAAGAACAGGACAATCTGTTTGTTGGACATCTTGCAGAGAAAGGGCACTGAGAGAACAGGCGACAGCCAAACCAATCTAGTGTATTGGTTGCTGAAAAAAAAAGAAGAAATAGAAGAACATATAGGAGTAGTTTAGTTGTGCTGACACAACGTGGATATCACTTCACCGTCACAGGACAATAACCCTGATGTATTCATTTTGGTTCTCCTCTTCCAAGATTCTTTATCTCAAAATGAGGTGATCCTCTGAGGAAAATAATTCAGTATACAAATCCCACTATTAAAGCAAAACAAAATTAATTTGTACATTTTTTAAGTTACCTTCATATTTCTAAGCCCTTTGGTATCTTTTTATTATCAAATTGACAAACCCATTTTAATCACAGAGACTAGGAACTTACCCACTTGCCATGGAATGTCCCAAGCAGCTGCCCAAAACTATTTGATCGAGGGGTATGGTTAGGGTTCAAACACAAGCCATTTGAGGCTACTGTTGGCCTCATACCTGTGAGAAATAGGCTCAAGTGTTTGCCATCGACGCTCCTTCTCACTGTCTAACTTCTGCTTTGGTAAAACAGGTATAGCCATCACCAGTCCCGTCTAGACTTTGTGGAAAACAAAAGAGGGCAAGGTACTTCACCCATTCTTCTGTTGAAGTCCTACTGAGCTTTAATGGGGGTTACCCAAGAGTCTGTACAGAACTGGCTGGTGGTTTGCACCCCAACAGTACATTGAACAAGAGTCAGGGTAAGGGGGCTTTCAAATAGCATCAGATTCTTACACACTACACACTCCCTGTGGGCCACTTCTGATTTTTGACCTGTCCGCGTAACAGGAAGAAAAATAAAATCAGACAGGACTACCCTGTCTAAAGTGCCTTGAGATGTAATGCTGATGTGAGGGTCTTCTGCCTCTGGTTGCCCCCTCTCTTTCCTCCAAAGCAGTTTTACGTTCATCTTTCAAAAGAACCGTTCCTGGACAGTGTGTCTCAAATGAGAAAGCACAATTTCAAAAGACATTCAACACCAATCTCAAACCTGTTGTTGGATAATGAATTACAGCGCCTTCAGCTGGAGCAGCTCTGGTCCTTTCAGTTCAGCTGCCATCACCAGAAGAGAGAAATATAACCTGAAGCTGTTGCAAGCAAGTGCACGTAATCCGTTTGTCTGAAGGAGAGTGCAGTAGACAATACATCTGGCCTATAGTCATAGGAAGATCCATGTTCCTTAAAATCCTTCAAACAGAGATGGGAGGAAGGAGGAAGACCATGTTGTCCACTGTATCGGTTTATGCAGGGAACTCTATGTGGTGTAGGCATCAAAAAGTAGCCAGCTAGGCAGCTAAACTTGCCCGCACTCTGCAGGCAGGCACACTCAGAGATCTAGAACATAGACCACATCACCATTCTGATGTAACATCTCCTAGGACAACGTGCATTGTCATGAAAAACATGATGGAACACGGCTGTACATGGCTGTCTTCTCAGATCTCCATGCGGTTGTCTGCCTAGTGTTCCTCTCTAGATTAGCCTTCCTTAGCCTGGCACCCTCCAGATGTACTGGACTACAACTCCCACCCTCCCCAACAAGCATGACCTGCATCCATACCAACTGGCACGATTATGGGGGGTGCAGTTCAACACATCTAGAGATCATTAAGTTAGGGAACACTACTTTATTCCCACACAGTTATAATCCTTTCTACACAAGGGAGTGAAGCACCATGTATTGTTGGCATACACAGGTGACATCACAATTCATACAAACTCAACACTAAAGAAGTGGGTGGCACATCCTGGCAATAAACATGTACCTTCTGTGACATCCCAACTCACACCGTAAGTCCAACTTCTGTTGTGGATCACGACTGTCCCCTCTTGTTTCAGCAGAGAGGAAGGTATAGCCAGATTGCTATTGTGTGATCTGTAATAAAACTTTCCAGTGAATGCTAGCATTTCTTCTCAGGCGGGTTCACTACCACTACTGTAGTCCTGCTGACCCAGAGACAGTTATTTTGTTAAAACAAACCCATTATGCAAACATTAAACTTGAATTACGTTCTAAATAAAAAGTGACTGTTAAGCAGTAGCAATTATAGCAGAGTTTGTGATGCCTCAGAAGCCTCTTTTCAGCCACCTTCTACCTCTTCACATCTGGGACCTACCTTTTAACCCAGATATGCAACATGGGACACAGTTAATTTTAACTAATTCTCTCCTGCCCTTTCCTGGTGTTCTCATCACCCAATTTTAATTTTTTTAATTTATTTTTTGCTAAAAACAAAACAAAACTCGGAAACACGAATAAGGATGGTGCTGCTGGTAACGCAGTTAAGAACCTAAGAGCCCTTCTGGATGAGGCTATTCTGCTCCCACAGTGGCCATTCAGGTGCTTTTAGGAAGCCCAGAAGCTGATGCAACTCAACAGGAGATCCAAATACCAGTGCTGTTGATTAGCTTGTCACAATGGAAGAAGGGAGATACAGACCCTATCTATTTTTTTTTCCATTTTCCATGATGCATCTCTGTCTGTTGGGCAATAGGCTAGTTACAACACACTAGGGCACACCTCAAAGAACAAGGCAGAGATACCCTGAATTCACCCGCCCACAAGAACCTGGGACATTTGAGTCCTCCCACTGCCAGAAAGACAAACAAGTGGACTCTAGTTCATATCAAGCCTGAATTAACTCTAGAGGCAAAAATGTTGAGACTGAGGCTGTCCTACTTTGGGCGCATCATGAAAAGGCAGGATTCTCTGCAAAAGACAGTAACGCTGGGAAAGTTGGAAGGCAGCAGGAAAAAGAGGACAACCAAATCTGAGATGGATTGACTACCTAAAGGAAGCCACAAGCTTGAGATTCAGGAGCTGCACAGGACAGTTGAGGACACTGTAAAGATTGCCCATTCATAGGGTCGCCATAATTCAGAGGTGACTTGATCGCACAGAACAATAATGAATAATCAAAGCACCAAGTCACAGTCATAGGCAACTTGTGACCAATGGGTAACAGGAGTGGGCATCAACCCCATCTGAACTTCTGAGATAAGACATCACCACCCACCACCCCAGTTCATGAGCTGCCCCTAGTTACAATGCTGTCAAGGCACCCTGGAGAACAGAATCAGGATTCCTCAGAAAGGAGAAACAAAGTTCACACTTGTAAACATTTTATATAAAAATAACCAAAAAAAGGTCTCCACCTTACACCAAGGCAGGTAGTTTTATCTGTCACAAAGGCTTATGATGCTGTGGCCTGATAGTTTGAGGTACATCTCTGGCCCTAGGCTTTAGGACCCACCCCACCCCTTCTCCCAGCAGGTATAGGGTTCCCTGTATGGTACCGATTTTTGAGAGAATAAAACTTCTCTTACATAAATGAGTAGGGTAAGGCCTCACCTGCACTTTCGAATCAGAAAAAGAGGGTTGATGTCATGGAGGAACGGTAGGCCTTAAGCAAACTCAAACACTTCTTTACCCGTCTCCCCCACACACTGAAGGGAGCTGGGTTTGCCCTTCTGAGTATGATGGAAGAGGTGGCCTATGATGAATTCCCACGGGTGGCATCTGAGAGGATCAACCCACAACCCCCTCCCCTCAGTCCCCATCTCATCATCTCCGTCACATCAGGGTCATAGCTCATCACGGGCTGTGCTGTCAAGGGGAGACTGGAGCACATCGGTGTTCCGGGCCTCGTTGCTCAGCTCCTGCTGCTCCTTCATCTTCTGGGACTTGGCCCGGTCCCAGTCCGTTTTGACGTTCTCGTTGTCCCACACTACGGAGGTCTCTGTGTCACTGATGTAACCATTGTCGCCCGTGTAGTGTGTCGGGTAGACCAGCAGGGGCTCCACCGAGAAGGCCAGCAAGTTCCGGTTGTCAAAGTGCTCCATGTACTCAGAACTGTGGAGAGCAAAGATCACATGAAAAAAGGGGCTTCCTCAGCTGTGCATACAAACTGGTTTGGATTTCAACAGTGCAAAATTACAATTGTACAATGGAGTTGGAAGTTATGGCTGAATCTCATTCAAACTGGAATATCTGCTCACACCGTGACATCTTCTCTGTTGTTGTTCTGTGCCATCAACCCGCCTCCAATTTAGGACAACCTTATGAAGGAGAGTTCTCCAAAAGGTCCTGTCCTCAACTGCTCAGCTGAGCTCAGCTCTTGTAAACTCAAGCCTGTGGGCTTCCTGAGTTTACAAGTCTCTTTTCCACACATGAGTATGTGAAGGCCTCACCTGCACGAATTTCAAATCAGAAAAAGAGAAATGGAGTGGTGAAGGATTTCAGCAAACTCAAACTTTTCTCTATCAGTTTTTGCCGCACACTGGCTCCTCTCTACCTGAATTCTAATAATTGTGGTTCAGATAGGCTATGAAGATGGAAGTTCCTAATGTGAGGGAGGAGAGTCACCTTCAGGAAACAAACTCACAAAAATTTTGAACACCTCCTGCCCTCCTAAATTTAGAGATGCCAGTTATGAACAGGAACACTTGAGAACATGGTTCCGATATTGCGGGATTGCAACTCCAGTGATCCCTCATCACTGGCTACTCTGACCAAAAGTGATAGGGGTGGTAGTCCAATAAAATTTGGAACACTACATGTTCTCCACTCCAGCTTTGGAAGTCCTTGTACAATTACATAATTTGCTTTTAATTCTGTCCACTTCCAAAATTAATCTTTAATTTAATGTTTCTTATCCCCTTCTTACTGTTTCAATCATCATCATCTTAGAACTGCAGAGCTGGAAGGCACCCTATGGATTATCGAGTTCAACCCCTGTCAAGGAGGCACAGTGGGGGAATCGAACTCCCAACCTCTGGCTCTGCAGCTACAAACCTCAACCACTGGGCTATCCAGTAGTTCCTTTGAGCCTCAGAACCTTGGAGGAGGTGGCGGCAGCTAGGAGACCTTAAATTAAAAAAATGAATGCTGGCAGCTGATGATGTCATCACCATTCACAACCATGGAGTTGCGCAAGAGAATTTCAGGTACAAGGAAAGCCAAAAGCTTGCCTGGTACAAAGAACAACCATGCCATGAAACTTTGGGGCTTTTATCTTGGTGCACAGCCTGATGATGATGATGAATTATCATCGAAAGCTAGCTACCTACTTGATTTCTTTAGGGGTCCAATAAAGGGATTGCCTACTCCTGCATTTATAAATATATATTTTGGGGGTGGACCACACAGCCTTTTTCTGATATTTTTTTCCTAAAACAATCTCAGCAAACCATATGAGGTGTCATAACGCCCCTCCTTTCCCCTCTCAACAGGTTGGAAGTCCAGACTTACACCGGGTGCTTGTCAAACATGACAGGCAGGAATTCATCCACTGGCAACATCTTGGAGAGAGGCTTGGCCTCCAGGAGCTTCTTGGCACCTTGCAGGGAGATGATATAGCCCAGTGTCCAGTAAGAGTAGTCAGCTTCCACCAGATTGCGGACGTGGGGCACAGCCTTCTCCGGATGCTCCACCTGCATGCGCTTCCGTCCAATGTAGCTGAAAGGAGACAAGAGATCGAAGAACAAGCAGTGTTTTCAAGATGCCACCGTGTGCAGCCACAACGTCAGCCTTTTGAAAGATGGAACTCTTGTGACCCATTTAAAGTTCTTCAGCAATAGTGGCCACCTATTTGGTTTGTTTTGCAATGCATGACCCACACTTACACAAGTGATCACTGGTTGCATTATTGTTCTGTTATTTTATTTTATTGTCTAAACAACTTTTTAAACTGTATCCTTTTGTTCCTGTCCTCCCACCAAATGTGTTGTATGATTAATATATGCCAGGTGTGTAAATCATCGAGTCCGAATTATCTCCAAGCGATCCAAGAGAACACGTTATGCAAACAGGTTCTTTTACTGTACATACAGAGGTAGCTGTCAGCATCCACAATAACAAAATAAATTCCTTCCAAATTCCTTGGGAGGTCTACACAGATTAATAGGTAGTTGTAGAAGGAATAGCCATGCTAGTCTGTGCAAGCATTATAGGTAAAAGCAAAATAGAAATAAAAAGTAAAAAAGACAAAAACTGGGTGGCACCTTAAAGACAAACTTCTATATTTTTTAATGTGAGCTTTGTGGACAAGTCCACTTCATCAGACATAAGTTCATCAACGACTGTAAACAGCCAATTTAATTAACATTCATGTTACTCTACCACTGTTATTTTATGACAGAGGTTCTCACATTTTTTAAAGCACAAGCTTCAATGAAAGACCTACATATCAAAGGCGCTATCAACACAATGACTTTCTCACCAACCAACCACGATTTCTGTATTTTGATACCTATATTTTGATGCCATGTATAAATATTTGCTGTGTTAAATCTCTTTCTCTTATGTCTGACGAAATGGACTTGTCCACAAAAGCTCACATTAAAAAATGTAAACGTTAGTCTTTAAGGTGCCACCGCGTTTTTGGCTTTTTTTTTTTTTTTTTTTTTACTTTTCATTTCTATTTTGCTTTTACAAATTAATATGCTTAACCTGAGATGTATGTAGTGATGATTTCAACAATATTCATATAGCAAATTTACAATGGCAGTTTATAGTGATTACTAACATCATTGTATTTACTGTTAATATTTTTTGTTTCCTTTCTCTTTTTTTAGGTGCAATTTATTTTTCTTATCTATTTTTTACATTAAATCTTCCAAAGTAAAAAGTATTAAAAACTGGAAAACATTCCAAAATCCATAGAGGGGTTAATATATTAAATATAACTAAAGGTATTGAGGAAGATATTTCATATTGTTAAAGTTATCCTAATAAAGATATTGTACTCCTTGAGCTGGGGAAGCATGTATTTGCTTGCAGGAGTGGAGGGAAGTCTCACAACTCAATATGAAACTGGGATGGGAATGGTGATGGAATTCTGCAAAATGCATGAGAATGAGAGGGATATTTTTCACATTTCTACTTAAGTGTACAGTATCCCCCCCCCCCCCCCCACCAAGTCTACCTTGGCAATTTGTACAACAATCCCACAAAGGCCATTCTCACTGTTCTCCCTATGGGATCGCCCCATTGACAAACAGGCAATCATTCACTTTTCAGCCTGCATTCAGACTTGTTCTAAGGACTTCCCATGCATGGTGGACTTCCTTTGGTCTCTTATCTATAGCAGATCTGTAGATGTGTCTCTTTATCTATGAGACTAATTCCAATAATGTCAGATCAGCCAGCTGCAGTTCCCCCCAGCACACACACACACACACCCCTCCTTTCACCACTTTATCCGTTCCTCCCACTACCTACTCCTCCGTAGGTCTTGCAGGTGTTATCTTTCAGGTATGTGCATATGACACACTGCAGTTTGAGAAATCTTAATCAAGTTAAGTTCCCCGTTGGTCAATGTTTTTGTGAAGACTTCTCAGGCAATGCCAACACACTCGTACTCACATCAAGTCCCAGTCTAGGCCTTCTTCTTCCAAATCATACATGAGGTTCATTATGCGCCGTTTAAAAAAGATCTCAAAACGCAGGTCATCCTCAAACACCACTGACTTCTCCAGGCTTCTCTCAACAATCTGGCAAAAGAGGCAAACACATCACTGGCCTCTTTTCTGCTTGCTTATTTCCTAAGCTATTTATTTAAAGTAAACATTTGCATCCTGACTTTCCACCCCAAGGCCCGTGGTTGAATTCCATCAGCTTCTTTTCTATCTTATCTTTATTTCTTCTTCTTTTTGCAGATCATCACGCTGCCTGTCACAACTACAAGGCCAACATCCTGCAACTCACACTGTCAGAAAAGCGCTTCCTTAACTCATCCCTTCCTAGCCCAGGATGGGAGCAATTCAAGAAAAGTTGGATTTGGAGACTTTCTAAACTGTGTGCAAATGGAAATACATGCGCATAGTTCCTCTTCTTTTGCACATTTCTATTTTGCACATTTCTGAATAACATAGTCTACGTCTGCTAGCCCAAAAGACAGGCAAAGGGGAAAAAATGAATGAATGAATGAATGAGAGACAAACAACACATAGCTATAACAGCTACAAAACTTCTTTTAAGAAAAAGAAAAGCTAGGATTCTCAGAAAGTGGAATTCTGCATCTAATATCATCTTCTGCATTTTGTTCTGCTTGCTGGCAGCTTACACACTGTACAGCCCTGTCCTCCACAATCTAATCCCGAGGATAACAGCTACCCGTCTGAACTACATGCAGATCTGCCTCCCAAAGCTGAGGAGCAAGATCTGGGTGGGAAATATCTCCAATAACCTTTTTTATTTCTATGTCTTCATACATTCCAATGTTGTGGAACTAAGCTTCCGGTGGAGCTACGTTTGCCCCCTCCCCACTAACGTTTAGAAGACAACTTAAAACACTGCTATTCAGGGACGCTTTTCAGACCAACCCTATCTGATTTTGATTTTACGCTCCCTGTCCTGCTGTCATTCAGATAATTGTCCCTGGGTGGCCACTTGTTCTTATTTTATTAATGTTTTAATTTTTGTGTATTCACTATTTAGTATTGTATGTTTTATCTATTGTTGTATTCGCACTAATTGGGCAGTATATAAATCAAATCAATCAATACGCTGAACCATTTTTTCCACCTCGAGGTCTAGGTTCAGTGCAATACATAGGGATGCCCAACAGGTGGCAGCATGAACTCTGAAATACAGCAACCTCCCAGGTACCCTGGATTAGATGCTGTGCCTTCATTGACCCTTCCTATTGTTCTGGCAGATGGCAAGCCAGCACGGCCACCAGTGGCCCCTAAATCTGGCCCTTTGTGCCAAAATAAAGCCAGCATCTTATTAGTGCCAACAGCCCAGAGTCCCCTCTGGAGTCAGGGAATTCTATATAACATGCGAGGCTTCAACGCTTCCCCTCCAAGCTTTTGAGATGCCACCAGGCATCATCGGGTACTCACTTGCAAGCCTAATTATAAGAACTAGAAACTTATTTTCCCAATGGAAGTTAAACTTCTTAAGAAGCGAAAAATCTGTGCTCCCTACAACATCCTGCAATTGTAGTTGTGCTTTACAGAATCAAAGCTTGGACACACAGTATTATTTAGAAAGAACATCCAGGAATCTGGCCCTATGAAAAATAGAGTCTTTGGCTTTCTTTGACATCTGGGTCATGGAGCCTTTGGCCATCCATATGTTTTCACTACAACTCCTATCAGCCTTGCCCAGCGCTGGCAATAGAGATTAAAAGATTATTGGAGTTCCAGACCAAAAGAACTGGAAGACCCAAGGACTGCTCCCTGGCCTGTTTTACATGGTGGGCATCACTTACCTCTTGCCACACTTTATAGTGGCTGAGGAAGCAACCCAACTCCCCCTTGGTAAGCGGGCGCCCGTGGTATGGATCCTTGTAACCTGGCAACATCTTGATGCCCATGGCTTCCACCTGGCTGCTGTTCATGGCTCTGAAGGCAAACAGAAAGAAAGGCATGAGGAAAGGACAGCAGACCGGGGGGGGGGGGGCGTGCTAGTGAGGGGAGGGGAAAGGCAGGCACGTTGTCGTTCAGTTCCCAGCCCTGCAAAGACAGGCTGTGTGACTTCGGGTGAAAAGTGGCATACAAAGAGGCAAAGCTGAATCGTCAAAACTAACACAGAAACTACCAGCCAGCATGGAGTTTGTTGCTACCCAGAATGGAAAGGGAACTAAAACTCAAGATTAAGATTCTGCCTAACTCAGGGGGTGACTAACATTGACAAATAGTACAGAAATTGCTCCAGGATTGGCAGGCTTAGAATCACAGTATTTTCCATTGGCTGCATAACACACAGCTCAGTGGGAATCAGCTCAGACTCCCCCCCCCCCCATTGCAATCTGTATTTCTTCTGCTGCCAGGGCTCCTCCTTTTTTTTGGAAAGCCAATGGACTTGCATAGCATCAGTCATGTGCAATCCCTTGTGCCAATGAAGAAAAGTAACAGGGGTGAATAAAGGGATTGATCTGAAGGGGAGCAGGGGTGGTGTTGAACGTGACAAGCGAGGCATGTTCTCTGTGACCACGGGAACATCTACCCCTGTGAGCAATCTCCTTGTCACACACACACCCAAATTAATTCTTATTTTTTGTTTTGTTTTGTTTGAATGACCGACTCTGGCACTAGATCCCCTGGCTGCTGCAATGCTGGGGTACTTCCTTTGCTTCTGTCCCCCATCACTTTCCAGGATTACCTCCTACACTGGCCGCATCAGCTCCTTCCACATGACATTTTGTCTACTCCTACGTTTAGTTTCTCTCACTTTACAATCCCTGTGTGCACCCATAAATATTTTGTGTCTGATGTCAAGCACTGGATCTGGTGGTCTGCGTTTTCACCAGATCTGCGTATCATTTATAACAAATCAGTGTCATAGAAAAATAAAAATTTAAAAGGAACCCTGACAAATTAGAGTGGACAGGAACTGCCTGTGTGTGTGTTCTACATATGTCTTGGGACAAATGAAATTAATTTTTTCTCTTTGCAACTGAGAAGACACGGTTATAGTTTAGATTGGGCATTCTCATCCGGGGCCATATGGCTCCCTGAGGGCCCTGGCACATGTCAAGGGGGCCACAGACTGGAAATGATTCTTCACACACCACTTGATGAAGTTCATTATGTGACTTATACAATCCTGATCCGGCCGTTATTTCTTCCATATTGTGTTTATGGCCATAGCCAAAAAAGAGATGAGAATGGCTGCTTTAGGCTATTTGTCAAGGACTCATCTCTTCTGCACAGTGGCAGCAAGCCAAGGACTTTAAAACAGAAGACTCTTTGCCATCATCTGCTACCCACAGCTTTTGTATCCCGAAACAACAGGGACTAAAATTCAGATCTTCTGCATGCAAAGCCATGTGCTCTACCTTCAACAACAGACCCTCCTCATAAATATGCTATAGGCAGTTGGTTGCAATACAACTGGACCCTCAAGTAAGCCCAAGGCTTCCTATGAGCACCATTAACACACATACATCCCATGCCACCAGAAGACAAAAGACAACCAACACGTGCTTTTGGTCTTTTGGCACCAACCCTGTCTCAGGAGTGGCATTTCAGCTCCACAATACTCACTTCCCATCCACAGCCTCAAGGATCTTGCAGTCAATCTCTTGCTCATACAGAGTCTGCAGCATCCGCCCTCGGCGATCTGCTCGACGTTTCAGGTTGATCATGAAGACCTGCAAAAGGACATGATGTGGCAGGTAATGCAACCTTACGCATACGTAGCTGGCGGGATAGGTCAGCGAGCTGGGGACCTCGCTGTGGAGCCAGACTTCAGGAGTTTGATTCCCTCTTGTGCCTCCCAAGAGAAGAGCCAGCCTGTGTGGCCTCGGGCAAGCTGCACAGTGCCACCAGAAGAGTGGAACAGGAAATCAGTTCTGAGTACTCTGAGTAAAAAGTCCTGTAAAGGATCACCATAAATCAGAATTGATTTTATTACCTATATCAATGACTCTACGTGGTAAACCTAGCACCGGTGAAGCTCTGAATCAGTCTAAGAGGGATGTAAGGTTTTCATAAAAATTACTAAGAATTTACTCTCCCTCAAACCCCTTGTCGTCCTGATGTGTCATCTCCCACTGACTCTCTCCCCCAAAGATTACCTGTCTGTGAAACAGAACAGAATCTCTGTGAACAGAGAAAAACCCTTCTTTTTTTTTTAAAAAAGAGGTGTTTTTGTTTGTATTCTGACAGGACTCAAGTTCTTTGTGTGAGCGACTTGTGGGATGTTCAGACATAGGATGTTGAGAACCAATGATCTAGAGCATGGAAACAAAGGACACTTCTACAGATTTGCTTCATTTTTCAAAATGATTTGATTCCTCACCTCATCAAACCCCATCTTGTCCGGGACTTTGGGAGGCACAGACAGGTATTGGGAAGGTTCCACTGGAGGGTTCTTAACTGTAAACAAAGGTGACAGACAGTGAGGCATATAGACATTTTCCAGGGGTGGTTTTTTTTGTCTTTGTGCTGAATACGTGAGCAACTCTTCCAGACTTCCCCCCCCCCCCCTATTCCCTTGCTTTAAATACAAGACACACGTTTTACAAGGTCTTCTCCCACATTCTGGGCCTAGCAACACAAGGTGAATAGATACACATGTGAATCTCTCCCTGCAAATGAGACTTGCATCAAGCAACACTCGTGGCTGACTGACAGAAATATGGAAAGCAAGGTTTCCCCTGAGGGAAAAGGTGCTTTAATATCATGGCACCTCAGAAGAATGACCACCACCGCCACGTTTGCATCCAGCTTGCAAAGAAACACTTGCCTGCATTTCAGTCAATGAGTCCAAGTCCAGAAGCAGGGAGATGAGAACAGTAATATTTCAGTTTGCAAAACAAGCAGTTATTAATGCAAGGTGGCTCCACACACTCTGAGCTCTCCTATGACGCTATGACCCTCCTACTGGGCAAAGTTTCAAGAAGTGGCTACTTCCCCTTTAAGGACAACTGGACCAAAGTAAAAGGATCTTTGTGTAGCTGCTGTACAGACAAAGAGAGACTGTAAGGCATCCCCAAGGGAGTGAGTCAAGGAAACTCCTCCAGTAGGCAAAGATGCTGGACTGCCACACAGGCCCTTTGGATGCCAGAGGCCACGCTGAAAGGTTGAGCACAGAGCACACACGAGACCCAGCCTATTCCCCTGGACTGGAAAAGCTGTGAAGACAGGCTATGGCTGAATTCACAGAAGGCTGCTGGCTGTTCTCCGATTTCAGTGGCACATTTACAGCTCAACCCTACACACACCTATACAGAGGCAAATCCCTCAGGCTTATTCCCAGGTAAGTGGGCACAGCAGGGCAGCTTAAATTGGCCAAGGCAGAGCTTGGAAGGGTTCCTTTTTTATAGGGCCCACTGGTGGAGGAATTCTGGGAACTGTAGTTCCACAAAACACATACACCAAGCTCTGCCTGCATCAGCACAGAAATTCTGGGAGGTAGAGACAATTTAGAAACAGGAAACTGGGATACAAAAAATGACACCATTGTTCTACAGCTGAAGGAGAACATAAGATCTCTCCTGGAATAGATTACACTGGGCTCTGTTCAGCCCAAACCTCCAGCAACCTGTTTCAAACAGTGGCCAGAGAATCCACTGAAGTGGACAGAGTCTCCAAGAAGCAACACACTAAGCGTGACAGCTACTGGTTCTTCCCAGCTGTCTATCCTACAGCTCCTGCTTTTCAGGACTACATGGTCTCTGAGCCCTGAGGTTCCACTTCACTGTCACATCACGAGAGCATAAGGAAGAGGAGGGAGACCTTCAAGGCAATGTTCACCTCTCTAGTCACAGACCACTGGAAAACCAGAAGCCGCCATTATGTCAAGTCAAAGTTTTGACCAACAAGGGCATTAGTTGGGCAAGGTGAAACCCCACAAGCCAAAGGGGGGTGGCAGAATATAACTTTGCGAAGTTTGTTTGGAGAGCCCACTGCTCTTTACCTCTCCCGACCAAGAACAGGATTATGCAAAAAACATTGGGGGGAGGAGAGCGCACTCATTTCTACTTGTATATTGTAATATGGCTTTCTCAATTCACTTTGTATTGTCCCAGAACCAGGACAGCCTACATTCCAAAACTGTGTAATTCCAACTGTTAGTCCCAACCAGAGCAGACCCACCGAATCAGTGGAACTGATGTGACTGATGAGTTTCAAAATGCCACTGATTCAATGGGCCTATTCCAGTTAGGATTAATGTTGGATTTAGGCCTGTGCATTTATTTTAGCTTGGAGCAGACACTAGCCTCTCTAAAGGGAACCAGAACGGATGTTAAAGCTTTGGCATAAAGGTTGGCCATCCTATTCTTTCTAGATGAAGTTCACAGGCTTATCCAGGTTGTGACTCTAATGCGAACAGAAGAATGTGAGAGATCCCTGGTCAGAAATGTCCCCCTTTGGTTAAAAAACCTGCAAACACCAAGCATAGCATGGGGATGCTTTGTCATTTGAGAAGGGGAGGCCCTGCCCCCCCCCCAGAGTCTGGGCCTGAGGTGCCCCCTCCGACCACAGAGCACTCACCCATGACCTCCAGTTGCGTATGCATGAAACTCTCCACTTCGTCACGCAGGGTGCTGTGAGATCGCAGAGGCACAGGTAGGAAGCCGTACACCTCATTGTTGCACACATACATCTGGACCTCTAGAAAAAGGAGGAGGTGTGAGCATACAGAACAGGATGACACTGGGCCACAAAAAAGAGCCCCTTCCTCATCACCTTGCCAGGCTGAAAAGGTTCAGCCGACATCCTGTTTCTCCTCTTAGTGAAGAGAAGAAACACCCGATGAGAAGTTCCTACAGCACAGCTTATCAGCTGAAATACCTGATAAGAAGCCCACATGATGTCCCAAGATTCCGCTTACAGATTTTAGGTGTGCGACCAGCTAAAACACTATGGAGCCTAGACTGTCACGCCCCACGCAAAACACAACTCCACTATTGGGATTAAGGGTAGAAGCCAATTTCTTGAGACTCTCGTTGCTCTTATTTTGTTTTTATAAAAAGAGAAGTATTTAATGTCTGCAAACATACACCTGCCCTATTAATTCTCAGGAATGGGAGAAGCAACTGGATCTCCAGTCATTGCAGCAGGACATCTACACCTTTGCTCTTTGCTGTTCACTAACAGAACCAAAGTAAAAAATTCAAAATCTCTAAAACAAAACGAATTACAAAATCACCTGTGTTAAATTGGTCAAGGTGTATAATTTACACAAACTGCAGAAATCCATCCATTATGAGGACACTGATGGTGGTGATGGTGATGGCAAGATACTACAGAGAATATCCATCCCTGGTTACACTTGAGGAGTGAAAAACATGTCCTCTACAATTCTGTAATGGGGCAAGGGCTCACAGGCCAGAGCTTGGAGGACCAAACCCCCGGGACCTTCTGAGTGGCACAGACTATGACATCATCTGTCTCCTATCTCAGGTTCCTTGTTTCCCCTGATCTTAGCTGCCATCCTCACAGGAGCTGGAAGAGAAATGGATTGTTCAAGACGGCAAGCCATTATTGATGTAATGCACACATCTGAGGGTAGCTTGGTCTTAAATGGGCAACTAAGAGCCATAAAATTGCAAAAGGCCTGCTTCCGAACAGCTGGTACACATAAGTTCGGCAGCCTATACATCAGGAAATCTCCTGGAGAAGTGGATATTACTATCTTCCAAATTTACCAATAAACTGTACCACTGGTCTTGTAAAGTAAAAGGTAGTGTTTTATGCATTATCCCAAGAATACCAGCTTAGATTCATCTTTTAAAAAAATTTTAGAAGACATTCAGACTGAATTGCACCATGCAAGTAGCTAAGTGCCAGATCAGGTTGGGCTGAGTTGAATTGCCCCCGACACCCCACAGTCTTATCCCAGATGCAAACCTGCCCATTTAAAATGGCTGTCTAGACATGACCCTGTCAAGAAAAAAGTATAAAAGGGTCCAGCATTTGCATTTCCTTACCCAACAGAAAATCGTATCCCTCCAACCCTTAGACTGGGGTGGACAATGTAAGGTCTTCCAGATGTTGCCAGACTGCAAGTTCCTGACATTCCCTCAGCCTTGGCTCTGCTGGCCAGAGTACCAGTCCAAGAACATCTGGCCCCCCCCCCATGTTCCCCACTCCTGCTTGATGGCCTAAAGCCAGAAGAATGAAAATGAGAACAGCCATCGTGTGCTGCTGTTTCCAAGCTGGAGGGAGCCGTGTAAGGCTACCTCATCTACTTCCATCTGGCTGGAAAGGCCCTTGGTGATCAATAAGGGTGGAAAGCAGGCAAACAGCATTGCTGGGGAAAGGATAAAAGCTCCACTGAACAACAGTGTGCAAAGCTGGCGAACAAATCAAAGGTATTCCTGTTAATTTCATGATTCTACCATAGAGGTGCCTTTCAGTTGCCAGGAGCCCATTGCTCAGTGGAACCATTCAGCAAGGGTAGGATCCTTCCTACTAAGAGGAAGCAGCCTCTGGACTCACCAGCCTGCCTGCAGGCAAAGGCAAAGACAATGATATCATCAAACGCCCAAGTGTAATCTGGGTGGGGTGGGTAGAAGACAAGGTTCTGGCTGGCCTCTTTCCGCAGGTCGATGAGGAAGGTGGAATGGACCATGGGAACCTCAAAGCAGCCCTGGCGGTCACGTTTTCTGATCGGGATATAAGCAGGAGTGCGCTTGTAATAGCCCTGAGAGGAGCAAAAAAATTTAAGATTTATTTAAGGCTTATTGCATAGAAAGGTCAGTACGGATCCTGGCCCAGAACACCTGCAATTCTGTAAGAACCTGTGCAAAAATGAAATATACTAAGGAGAGACCGGCAATGGGCCGCCTCCAGGGGCACACTGCAGCATCCTTACAACCCAATTTTTAAAAAAAAGGGGGGGGGGATTTTTTGCTCAAAAACTCCTCTGGGCCTCTCCAGAGGGTGTGAAATGCCATATACGATTTTCAGCACATAGGAAACATTCTGCTATGTTTTCAGGGCCTTCCACATCATGATTTTTTAATGCTGTATATTTTTGGCTACGTTCAATCACTTCAATATTTATGCATCGACCACTTTCTCAAGGTGTGGTGAAGAACTCCATGGCCACAGAAAGACAACTATGGGCTCCTCCCAACTGGTATGTGAAGATATTTATACCACTTATACATTTTGATCCACAAAACAAGTGATATTTTCGAGGAGTGGAGGGAACCGAGGTGCTTCCTTTGATCTAGTGCAGTGGTTCCCAACCTTGGGTCTCCAGATGTTCTTGGATTCAACTTCTAGAAATCCTGGTCAGCACACTGAGTGGTGAAGACTTTTGGGAGTTTTAGTCTGAGAACGTCTAGGGACCCAAGGTTGGGAACCACTGATCTAGACAGATCACTGCTGTGTTAAGTTTAGACCGAGAGCAGGAAAACTCTTTCAGCACAGGAGTAGGATTCATTTGCCGAGTTGCCCTTGGGAGCCACCTTCAACTGGTGAGCAGGGCCAAAAGCTAACAGCCTATTTTAACCTGGAGATCTGTGAGTAAACTAATCCTTAGGAAAAGTATTTCAAGCTTTCAAGACGGAGAAAACCATGTACAGATGCTGGGAACCGACCAAACCATCATACTGTTGGAAATGAGGAGTGGCAATTTGGGCGATCCCATTGGTTTTGGACACCAGACAGTCCAGATTCAACCCCAAGACCCTGAGATTACCCACCTTTGGCTTAACCTGTTAACAATCAGTAAACTCTCCTTCGGAGTTGCAGCCCCACACATTTGGAGGAAGCTGTATTTGGCACTAGATACTGTGGTGTTTGCCCTTGTGGCCCCTGCTTGTCTTTCCCTCACAAAGGCTCACGTCGCGTTTTCCTCTCGCTGCCACCAGTGGATTACCTCAATCCACAATATAAATGACGTTTGTCAGAACACTTGTCTTGTGAACAGAAACAGAACTTATTTATTTAAGTGAAGCAGATTGAATAATAACAGAAGTTTCTCAGATAAACAATATACACAAGCAAATCATCAACAGTTCTCTCAGTACATACTTTTCTCTTGCTATATCATTACCACCTTCTCTACCTATTTTTCTAACCAGCCCTCTATCTCTCAGTATCTGTTCCCTCTCTCTGACTAACCAGCCCTATCTGACTCCTCCTTCTCCCGCCAAGCCTCATGTAGCTGCTGACTCCGCCTCTCCAGTCCTCTCATAAGTTCATGCAAATCAGCTCATAAATATGAATGGCATGAGTGATGTGGGCGATCGTCACAGATACACAAAGTCCAGTCTGTCTGTTTCCACCATATGGAAACCTTGCCCTGGTACCTTACATGCCACTCACTCTGGTCTCGGTGGCTTTGAATGCATGCAAGTGAGAAATGCAGGTGACCCACAGACTATGTAACCTGCCTACCTGTGAGGTCATCCCACACCAGAAGTTTGAATAGGCTGCCCGTGAATCCAGCATCGGAGCCACCACCGTCTTGTTCTCTGCTATCAAAAGGCTTAAGGTGTCCGGGTTCGTCAGGAGATTGTCCGCATCCACAAACTGCAGAAGTATGTGTTAAACCATAAGAGGAAAAAGAAGAAAGAAGGAAAATATGAAGAAAGAAAAGGAGGAGTGAATTTCACAGGAGTTGTTCCATTCCGAATGCTGCAAATGCCTAGGCTCCACTACTAGAGTATTGCACCTACTCTAGATGCTGGTCAGGATGGAACCATAAGCTGGCGTATTTACCATTTTGCATTTTCTCTTAAATTCAGTTCTAGATTTTCTTCATGACAAGTTGCAATATTTAAATGATACACAGCACAGAAGGCATGATACTCATTGTATACACATGCTTCATTACTTATCAAAATCAGTTCTTACCCCTCAGTACTCCTTCCTTTTAAATTACTGCCACATTTTATTTATTTTATTTATTTTATTAATTTATATACTGCCCGATTAGTGCAATGCACTATTCTGGGCAGGTAGCATACGACGAAATCAAGCAACAAAGCAAAAAAACAGAAACCCATAAAATAAAGGCTTTCTGCTGGTGAACCAGCAGGAGGCCGGGAGTACATGGTGAATGCTGCATCATAGCTGCAAGCAAGCTCTAGCTAGCAATGAGGGAAACTGATCTAATAATTTTTAAAAACCAATCGAGAGCTATCCTCTAAAACCAGAGTCTTGAGCAGCATTTCCAGGAATTCTGGGACTAGATACACGCTGTGGGTTAAACTCAGAAGAACAATAACCTCATCAAGATTCTAAGAACCTGTTGATGGAGACAAGCAGGTGCTGCTGCTGCTGTTCAAAAGCAGGGCAAAAAAGGACCAGTCACAGCCCAACCTTAGCAGCAGATATGGATAGACACGAATCACTCCCCGCCAGCATTTCTGGGCCGCAGGCCAGCGCCTAATTCCAGAACGGAAGTACAAGGCATGACAAGCCAAGGGGCCATCTCCCCGCCAGAACAGCTGTTCGGCTGGCTACCTCTTCACCCTCTCTCTCTAGTCCCACCACAGTTGTTCTTGCCTTGGGGGAAATAAAAAAACAAGAGAGGGCAAGGCATACAGGGTATTGCCCAGCAACACAAGCCACACTGACAGCAAGTCGGAGTTCATCAACAGGGTAAGAGGAAATGCTTGGGATAGTCAAGATTACAAAAGGTAAGTTGGAAGGCCAGCTGGAAAGTCATGTTCCCTGTCCCAACATAGGTAAAATTACTGTAAAAAAATTATGTGAGGCCACACAATACCTGCACCTCTTTGAGTTTACATCTGGTATTTTCCTTTTTGGCAGATTTGACTGTATTTATATTGGTGGAAGGAAAGGGGTGGGGTGAAGGAGAACAGGGTAACGAGATGCCATGAGAGGGAGAGAACACATTTGATTATTTTTGTTCTGAGACTTTCTTTGGTTCTAGTTTTCAAAAAAGCCAGTTCTCCATTTCTTTAGCAACATCAGGAACTGCCAGAGATGGGACCAAGGTTACAGGAAGGATGAACCTGCATCCTGGTTCATTTGGGGGAACATGGTGGATAGCTTTTGCCTCACAATCAAGTGGAGAAGACAGATGTAACCCCAGAAATGGGGAACAATTGGCCCTCCAGATGTTGTCAGACTGCCATTCCCATTAGGCAGTGCAGCCAACAGTGAAGGATCAGGACAGATGCAGACGGTTCAAATATCTAGAGCAGTGGTTCCCAACATTAGGTAACCCAGGTGTTCTTGGACTGTAATTCCCAGAAACCTTGGCCAGCATGGCTAGTGGCTAGAATTTCTGGGAGTTGTAGTCCAAGAACATCTGGGGACACAAGGTTGGGAACCACTGAACTGCTAGATAGCTCAGTGAGTAAGGTCTCTGGCTGCAGAGCCAGAGGTTGGGAGTTCGATTCCCCACTATGCCTCCTTGACGGGGGCTGGACTTGATGATCCATAGGATCCCTTCCAGCTCTGCAGTTCTAAGATGATGATGACCTAGAAAACCACACATACATTATATCCTTTGAAAACTGAGGAACTGTCCACCTTCCCCTATGCCACTGTGCCAGCCATGGGATGTACAAAGACACAGCCTGCACAGATCTCTGAATCACCCCCATCAACCACATGGCTGCACAAGGCACCCCCCCCATGGGCTAAAGATCCCTGGTGGACAGATTGCAAAACTGCAATGTGCCCTATGGAAATGACTTCCGCAAGGTCCACAGAAGACAGCAAGACAGCCTTAAGAACCCAGTTCCTCTTATCAGGCCTGTCTTCCAAAACTTTTTCTTACCAGGACGTAATCAGCCCAGATGTCTCGGGCAGACTGCAAAGCCGCCTGACGGAGCTTCATGACATGTTCATAACGGGCATTGGACCAGTGCTTGGGGCCTTCCTCATCCGGATAGAACCTGCCAAGGATAAGGGAGGTGAGGGCAAGACCTTGGAAAGGAATCATCTTCTTTTCCACCACCAATGTATGGAAACCACGTGCTATACAAATGCAACTGAGGCCAAGGGCTTTGAGGCCAAGTCCACCAAATATTTCCTATGATAAGTCGGATAGGATTCATTTTCTGCCAGGGTTCTATGCTTGGAAACCAACAGAATTTCTGCTGATTCACATTCTATTCCATAAAAGTTCAGGGAAGAGATTGGGAAAGGAATGCTCCTCTGCTACACATCCAAGCCAGCATTTTGAGCAAGACAGCTGTACTTCAGAGTCACAGAGCTTCATGCCCAGTCTAGTCCATGCTTGACCATCAAACTGGAAAATTCACTGTAAAGTGTGGAGTTATCATTTAGTGGAGGGTGGGCAACCGGCAGCCCTCCAGGTATTGTTGGACTGCAGGTCCCCTGAGCTGCAGCGTCATGAAAGCTGCAGGCCAGCAACACCTGGGTGACACAGGTTGCCCATCCCTAGTCTCTCTGGTCACCACTGTTGAAAATTATGTTTTTTCCCTCCTGCAGTGCCATACAAGCACTATACAAACACTGGTACTAGCGACAGAACTCAAACCAGTGAGGATGTCCACTCCTTTTTAAAAAACAAATGTAAAACAAATACTCTAGTCCTCATCGCTGCAAAGGCAGGGTTGAAAGCCTGTGGCAAAACCTCGAAATTAGGTTTGTTTTTTTATTTATTTAAAATATTTTTACCCTGCCTTTCACTGTAAAAAGGAGCCAAGGCAGTTTACATCATTAAAAGACTACATTTGAAGCTAAAAACAGTAAGTATACAGATACTAAAAAGGATGATACAAATACCACACTAAAAAAGGTAAACAAAACATGATTTTTCAACAGCTACAGAGTGGAACTTCCTTCTCCTTCCCTATGACTAACAAAAACACCAAAAACTACAAGAAAAAAATAGCAATGTAAAAGTGTTTATTTTGTTTGTTTGTTTTTAAAGAAAATCCAAACATCAATTTTTGAGGGACAACCTTGATTTCCCCCCCATATCCCACAGAGTACAGACAGGCCTGTAAAATCCAGTCAAACAAAGGCACTGTCGTGCTTGATATTAAAACTACTGTGCTAAACTTTTTTTACTCTACTGTTGTGTGTGATCTCAAAGGTACTGTTATTATTAAACTTCAGATTTTCTGTTGTTCCTCGTCCTAGTTCTGCAGGGTTGCTCTCTTCTTTTTGTCAACTCTTACTTCCTATTACAAAACTGACATAGACAAAACAAAAGCAAAAATAGCTTCCAAGCCATGATATAAATCACGCAACATGAAACAATCCCCACAATAAAACAAGGCCAGGAACAAACTGCAAAAATAGCATCCTAAAAACCGTATCAGCAACAACAAAAATTAAAACATCAGAGGCTCCAACTAAACATTTCAAGCAGAACAGAAGAGGCAAGAGACCATTTCAAAGCTGGCAAAAACGGAAGCAAAGATCTGATCAGGATGCAATTCCTTAGTTTAGGCTCAATTACTGAAAAAGCTGCCTTTCTTGTTTGCCCCTTCTTAATTTAGCTCAGTTGGTGAAGGGACAAAGAGCATTCTTCCGCAATTGAGGAGATATGTCTGAGGCACATATATAAGCTCATTCTCAAACCATATATAATAGTGTGGCCTACGGGCCTCCCTAGGCAAACATGAACTGGGAGAACCTCTCCCTCAAAAACTTCAAGTTGTGCCCCCCACAAGCTTCTGGGGGTGCAGTGTCCCATTGAACCCCCACCTAGCTTATTTTAGCCCTTTCAAGGTTTTTCTTTTTCTTTCTGAAACTGAGAATGATTTTTAAATTATTCAGGGTGGGAAGCAGACAGAGATATCAAAAAGAAGGGCAGCACACTGAAGTCTCTGGAAGGCCCCCCCAGAATTTGCCTGCCCCGACGCAGACTCTCACACAACCCATCTGCCCTTTTCTATCTGTCTGTCGAGCAGACTATCTGTGCAAAAGAGAAAGCAGGAAGCAAGCCAGGGAACCTGAGGAGCTTCTGTATTCCCATTTTCTCCCTCCACATCTTGAAATCTAGCTTCACACTCGGATGGTGAGCTTTCCCGCATCATTCTGGCCCATCATTCAGGTTCACTCACCGTGGCTGTTCCATGGGCCGCCACTCCACAGAGTGATACATGCCCTGAACATTCATCAGCCACTCCCGGAGCACAGCCGTCGTGTTGTCCACATTGTGATCTGTTGCCACCCTACAGAAACATCAGACAATAAAACAGAGTTCAGCATTTCGGGAATTTCATTCCACACCTCCCTCCCACATCCCAGGCCTGTCAAACAATCACACACACACACACACATTTGCAGAAAATGCACTGCCTGGGCTGCTATGTATAAATACATTAGCACTGTGGCACACAGTGACGGCTTGAAAGCATGGGGTGGGGGGGTGGAATACCAATATTACTGGTTCACAAAAGGTGGTCCTACCCAGTTCCCAGAGTTGATTCTTGTCCTCATAAGACGTTGCCTGTATTTCAGCACCAAGTTAAAACCTGACCGTTCATTTGGGGCCTAAAGAGGCAAAATTGTACCCAAGCCTATCAATTTGTTTGTTTCAAGTTATTTAAATTGTTTTAAAGAAATGTTGATGGATTGTACTCCAGCCGGAGAGCTGCTGAAATAAAGTGGGTCAAGGAAGGAAGGAAAGTTTTTGTTAAGACAGTCCATTTGATGCCCTTCAGGTGCATTGGATTACAACAGCCATCATTCTCCAGGGAAGAGGGCCACTGCTTACACTGGCTGGGAATGAAGAAAGGAGTTACGGTTCAACAGAACTGAAAGGCTCTAAACTGATGACAGTAGACTCAGGTAACTTGAGGCTGAACCACACCAGAGGTTAAATGTGTCTGTGCATTCAAAGCGCGTGTTTTAAAAACAGGAAGCCAGATTTAGGCTGAATATCAGGCAAAACCTCTTAACTGTTAGAGCAGTGTGACAATGGAACCAAATACCTTGGGAGGTGGTGAGCACTCCAACGCTGGAAGCACTCAAGAGAAAACTGGACACCCATCTGTCAGATCTGCTTTGACTTGGATTCCTGCACTGAGCAGGGGGCTAGACTTGATGGCCTTATAGGCCCCTTCCAACTCTATAATTCTATGAAAAACAGCGAACAGTGAAGGGTGGCAAGACTTGGACAGGACCAGGACGAGAATGGGGAGGGTTTTAACTCTTTCCTTGCATGTTTCAACCTTAAGGAGGAAAAAAAACACCCTGATTGTTGGCTGGGGCACTTGAACCATAATATCCAAATGGTGGCTCAGGACCGATTCATACAGGGCAACACATCAGGTGCAGGCAAATGTCATGATGACGTTTGCATCCATATACAAACCGGGGTGGGGGGGGTGGGGGAGACTACATTCATCATAATGAAAAGAGGGAAAATATTTCTAATAAAATAATCAGTATTTTAAAAAATGTGATTGAATTATATATTTTAATCCTAAACTCACACTTTACGGACCAGATAGACATAGATGTATGCATTTGTTCACCCAGATCTCCACATTGCAATTAAATCTGTCAAAGTGAAATCCAAGAAATGGACAAGGCTGTGTGGACTTGGAATGTCTGTTCCCGAGTCTGAATGAGGGCTGCAATGTGGATTTATTTTTTATTGAACAGGTTGCATTATAGCTGGGACACTCGATACATAAGCTAGCCATTATGTTCAGTGCCCCTGCAAGTTCAGCCACATGACAGCTGCTTTCGCTGCACGACCGAAAGCATATTCAGCATTGATGAAATACATAAAGGCTTGTAGAACTGCTGCTGCTTAGCTCTACCATCTCCTGGTATATGTGCATAGCAAGAGTATCAATCCAGCATGATATCATGTAGTGTCCCAGATAAACCATGGTGGGGTATTATTTTTGTTCACATCCATAATCCCAATGCAGATTATGGAATAGATTGCTTTTTAAAGAGCATCTAGCAACTCTTATTCTCCATAGGACTGAGATTTTTCCAACTACAGAAAAAAGAAATTTTGTTGAATTGTCAATTAATGATTGAGAACATGTGGGAAAACCCTGCTCAAAGTTGTTAGCTGTTACCTGTTTTCAGTGATGAGCAAACTCTCCTGGCAAAGAGCAGCGGCTCCTGACAGGTGGGGTGACTAATCATTCTGCCTTTTCCCTTAGAGTTAGGGCCATAGGTTCAAAGACTTTCTCCCGCCAATCCTAGTGGCGATTAGGTAACCAGTATCTTATCTGAATTCTTACAACATACGATGTAACCCTTGCTAAGTTAATAAAAGAGTTCTCAAGGCGTTGCCTTTTAGGGCTCCACTGGCGGACATCTGCGTGTGGACTTCTTTGCAACTTCTCTCTAAAGCTAATTGCTTTCCTAACTGTCTGTGATCACCCACACCATTAGCCTTTCTTTGTTCCGTGATCACCTACAAGAACATTCAGAACACCCACGTGGTCTCAGCAATTCTGACAAAAGGCTTGTATCGGAAGCCACTTTTATTGTTTCACCCTCTCAAATCCTAAATTAATTGGAGTCTGAATTGATTAATTCCCCCCCACTCCCCATATGTATACATCTTAACAGAACTAATACCCTGAAGAAAATCACCCACTATAGGCTTTTAGATTATGCCACATTTCTTCCAGACAGATCAATGAGTGGGGTTCTTTCCTCTAAAATAGCAGCTCCTGCTCCCTTTCAGAAAAAGAAAAAAGGAAAGAAAAAACACTGTGTTCCTGCTGCCCATTTAACAAGGGTCAGCTTTTCAAACAAATGTTTTCAATCATATAGGATGATGGATTTATTGACAAGACATTTACGGTCCCCATATGTGTCACAATGCCAAATTTTATCCTCAGGTTGAAGGGGCAGGGGTGCAGGATGGTGGTCTGCCCAGCAACACAGCTGCTCAGGCTATTTAAATATGAGGAACTGTAAGAAAACTGTCTGTTCCACAGCTTTCCAAGAGGAGGAGATTATATTTCGCAAGTCAAAGGGGAACTGTGCCTGATTGTGAAAGGGAAAAGACACGTGTATCTTTGCAACCCAAGAAGTTGGTCAGACAGTACAAGACACCAGCTTCGCAACTAAGAGGCTGATGGTTTCCTTTGAGAGAACTAATTCCTTCAATGTTCTGTGCAAGAGCAGTAAACCATGCAGATGAAGCCCATGTTTACTTCCTGCTGACCAATCTCAAAACAAAAGCAAACTAATTTGTAACAAGTGGCAAGGAGGAAAACATCTGCTTGGATAAACAAACATATTTTACTTTTTAAGGGAACACTGCTTCTAATGACTTGTTTACGATACTGTCTAGTTTTCCCCTCAGAGAGCTAGAATGGGATCTCAGCTGAAAAAGCAGTTGAGAAGATCAGTGGGCTTATGCCTAAAATACATGTGGACAGCAGCCATCTTTTGGCATGACTTACCAAGAAGCACACATGATGAGAGACCAGGCCAAAAACAACATAGAAAAAGGCTAATTTCTGTGTGGTAACAAGCTACAAGGCCGTGCACAGCTGGAAACTGGACTTTGCTACCCTGCTGCTAGATCCAGGAACTGTTAGGGAGAGTTATGTCCCAGAAACACCAGGATCTGCTATGACTTAGAGAAGAGGAATGCCATTAGAAAATAGTTTGGGCCCAAACTATCTCAAAGACTGTATCTCCCTTTATAAGCCTGCCAAGGTTTCTCTCTGACCCACCACCTTCGCAGGTGTGTTTGGTGGGGACATGGGAGAGGGCCTTCTCTGTTGCTGCACCCAGGCTCTGGAATCCCCTCCCACGGGAAGCCAGGCTGGCCCCAGCATTGCTGTCCATCTGCAAGCAGGCAAAGACCTTTCAGGAAGGCTTTTTTCTTAGTTGACTGGCTGCTTGAGAGGTGTTTTTTTTTTTAACAGAAACATTGTGTTTTTATTGTTGGTATTTTTAATACCCTGTTTCCCCTAAAATAAGACCTAACCTGAAAATAAGCCCTAGTATGATTTTTCGGGATGCTCGTAATATAAGCCCTACCCCAAAAATAAGCCCCAGTTAAGTGAAACCCCGCCCTCCACCATGGTGCAGCAACCAGAAGAAGATGACATGACTGTAAAATAAAACATCCCCTGAAAATAAGCCCTAATGTGTTTTTTTGGAGCAAAAATTAATATAAGACCCTGTCTTATTTTCGGGGAAACACGGTATGTTTTATTACTGTTTTATCTACTAGTTTTAATATTCTATTTGTTTAATTCTTTTAAAATATAAATAAGAATTTGTATTTTTAGTTTTTATTTATTGTTTCTTTTAATGTAAGCTGCCTTGAATCCTTTTTAAGAGAAAGGCGTCATATAAATATTTTTTTAAACAAATAAAAATTTATCCCAGGGCCTTGAATATTATGTCTAATGTTGGGCCAGACAAGTTACCTTTGACTGCACCAAGGGGCACTACTCTTCCCTAGAAGCCTGTGGTGAAAGATAGAAGCCTTAAGAGACTGACTGTGGTGAAAAGGCACATTTTTCCCCTCACAGACAAGTGTGCAGCTTGTTCAAGCTACTTTCCTTCACCCCTATTTTTCCTCACTGAATCAGCTGAACCAAACCAGTATGGGCAAAGTGCCCTCAACACCCGCAAACACAGAGACTGAAAGTACCATACCTAAATGGGGTGAGGAATTCAGGGACAGTAAAACAGCTGGGTGCCAGGTTGAAGGGAAAATAAAAAAAATGTATGCCACGTGGCTTGTCGTCCACCACCGGCCAAGCCGGCTGCCACCAAAGGCAGTGGAGGACCCAATTTGATTCCTGATATTACCAGAAAAAATCCAGAATCCAATACAATGTGCTTTTGTACGTGACTTTGGCAACTCACAGCCCAAGGCGGAAGAGAGGTTTGCCACATCCAAAGATTTTGGGGATAAAGCTCCCTGCCCCCCGGAGCTCCAGTCATGCCCTGCCAATGAACTATGACATTGGAGGGGGCACCATCTTGTTTGTCTTAGGCAACGAAATGAACCTTGGGGCCAGGCTCTGTGTGCTTTTATTGGGCACTCTTTTTTTTTCCTGAGTGATTGACGCACCAGTATTTTGCCAGCCAACCTCATCAACAACAAGCTCCTTCACAGAACAGTTGCTGAACAGGCCACTTTTTAAGGTAGAGGAAGTTTCCCACTTACCCACAACCCTAGAACAGTGATTAGCATTCTGCTACCCTCTGGGCCTTAAATGTCACACTTGTGACTCCACCCCATCCAGGCAGATCCTACTGTTACCACTTATATGGGAAGACAGAAAATAAAAATAGGGCAACCTGACGGCCCTCCAGATGTTACTGAGCTTCAGATCTCAGCATCCTTCACCCTTTACTATGCCAGTTATAGCTGATGGAGCCTGCAGTCCAACATCTGGACAGCAACATGCTCCTCACCCTGGGGACACTCCCAATACAAACACCTACCTCTTAGAACAGGGGTGGGCAAAGTGCCGCCCTGAAGCCAGATGAGGCCACAGAACTAATTTTGTTCCTCTTCCATTTCCCCCTGACTCTGTCTTTTCTTCTTGGGGGGGTGGGGGGGGGGAGGAGGAAAGCTCTGCCCCAAGGAGTCTCCAGAAACAGTAATTCACTTTCAAAGAAGTCACTTAGTTCCTCTGCTTCCTTTAACACCACACAATATCCATTTATGAAAACCGGAACTAGACTTCCAAAAACTTCCAGTTTGTTTGTTTTTGTCTCTGCATTTTAGGTGGTTTGTGCAACCCTTCCACAAAGGTCTCAGAGGCTGGAAACTGCCTCCCACTCACCCTCCCACCCACCCACTGGAGATCCACACGCCATCCTAAATAAAATGAGGGAACCCTGGGGCCACTTGCAGAGGGTGGCCCTGCGCAAGTTTTTCTCTCCAGAGACTTGTTAGTGGGGGCGGCTTTCCAATTGAAACCACCCCGGTTGAAAAGCCGAAAGTTAAGACAAAGATCTAAATCCAACTGCTACTCCCGACTAGAGTTGATCCGATTAATCCATGGGACGTATCCCAAGGTCGCCTTGCCATTCAGCGATTCATAGGTCCTACCTACTACGGGAAGGCTAAGGAACTAGCTTTCGGGGGGGGGGGGGGGCAGCAGGGGCTTTAACCGGTGGTGGCACATCGCAACACTGTTATTTACTCAGAACCTGGGTCCCAGCGACTCATTCACTCCGGGGGTCAATACCCCCGATCTCAAGGGGGCTGCCTTCGGAGTAAACGCTTCAGGATCGCGCTGCGAGGGAGGCGAAGGGCTCTCATGCGCAAAACTGTTAAGCAATCGCAGCTCAAGCCTGCCCGAGCTCGCCATCCCATTCGTCTGCGCTGGGGGAAACCGGGGCGGCTCCAACAGGCTACTCCGGATTAGTTAGCGCGAAGAGAGGAAAGGAGGGGAGGGGACGTGCACGCGCGCCGCGCGCCCCCGGCGGGCTGGCTGCCACTCACCAGAGCGCGATGCGGTCCTTTGGGTGCCGCAGCCTCTCGATGCAACCGAGCGTCGCCGGGAGCGAGTGAGCCGCGTTGCGGGCCAGCAGCGCCAAGAGGACGCGGGGAGGCCGGAGGGGCGACTCGGGCACCCAGCGCTCCTCCGGGAAGTAAGCGTCCGCCCGACGGGCACGCCACGCCGCCAGCCAAAGCAGGGAGCCCAGCCAGAGCCACCGGGGCTTCATGGCCGAGAAGGCGCCGCCGCTGCTGCTCCTTTTTTGCTTCGCCCTCGGACAGGAAACCCTGCCTTTAAAGGGGCGGGCGACCAACCCTTGCGATCCCTGCCCTCCGACAGAAATGTGAACGCTTCGCCTCAGGGCGGAGTGCCTGCGTGTGGCTTCCCTTTAAGGACGATCTTTATTCTGATTTTTATTTTGCTTTTCTTGCTTGCCGGTAACACGGTAGTGAGAGGCTGTCATCCGAAGCACCGTCAAAAAGTGCCTCGCCCTCATTAATGGACCCTAAAGACATCCAGAGCTTCTCAGCTTTTTCCCGATTCTTGCTATCAAGCTTTTATTTATATGTAAATAATGCCCCATATCAGGCCAAAAGCCTCCCGAAACGACTTGTAGGCAATCAGTATGAAAGACTTCAGTTTTCCGCATCAAAGAGGAGAGGGCTGTGTTGTTCTTCCCTGGAAAACCGACTAGCCTGGAGCAAATGGAGTCTCGCACGCCAGTCTTAAACGAATCTTATTCAAGGCATATGAATAGTATAGTTATGCGTATGCATAACTCAAAGCAAAACTTGCGACACTTAGAAAGCTGACAGATTTTGTCTCCAGCTTTCCTTGTTTGCAATTCAACTCCTCAGACACAAGGAGTGCCATATTTGGCCACAAGTTTACATACGCAACGTACGTAGTCGTGGGAATTTTGGCACTTCGGGTGGAGACGCTCACCAGTAATTTCCGCAGAGGCAGCTGTGTTCGGGTGTTACAAAACAGTGATACACGAAAACACACACTAAAATTAATTTGTTCATCGTAAAAGTGACCCAAGACTTCGGTTCTATTGTGATCCTGGTTCTGCTTTGTTTGTTTTTCTTTTTGTTACACATTTTCACAAGTCTCTTCTCTCTCCCTGGCAGTAAAAATAAAACTTTTTTTGTTGTTTAGTCGTGTCCGACTCTTCGTGACCCCATGGACCAGAGCACGCCAGGCCGTCCTGTCTTCCACTGCCTCCAATAACAATTATTACTCTGGTCTTACAAATTCAAGGCTGTGGCTTTATAGAGTCAATCATTTTTGATTCTTTTTAACATGTAGGCTAGTTCCTAGTTTTTTTAAAAAGAAACCAAACAGCTGATGGAATTTTTAGGTAATTACAGGCTCATAATTAAAAGGGCAGTGTGGTGTAGTGGGTAGCAGATGGGAATTAGATCAGGAAGATCTGAATTCTTATGGTTATCTCAGTTTACCCACAAAACTACCGTGCCCAAGCATGGATTTTATTTGTCTTTTAGAGATACTCTGCTGCCCTTTCACAAGAGCAGCTGCTGCCAGAAGCATTAATAGCTCATAAAAAGATTAGGGGAGAGGTTTTACCCAGTTCCTTCCTTTTTTCCCTTTGTGGGGCTCAAACTGACATACACAATCTCCCCCCATTATTAGAGTATCTCTAAAAGACAAACAAAATTCATACTTGGGCACTGTAGTTTTGTGGATAAACTGATCTATAAAGCCACAGCCTTGAATTTGTAAGACCAGAGTAGGCCTGTACTTTTGGAGGTCACTCATTCATAGGATCCCCATAAGTTGAAGCAATTTAACACCAAATTGTTGTAATAATAATATACAATCATTGATTTTATTGTCTCCTACATTAAAAACCTGCAAGATGTGTCTATTTCTTTGCAACTGGCAGTTCCTACTCATTTTACGCTCTTGATGTTGGCAGAGAGGAGATGGTTTGTCATAAGCAAGGTGGACATGGTGTCTTACGCAACAGTCGGTGTGTTAGGTCTTCCAGGATAGAGGTACAAGATGATGTCAACATAGATCATGTTGACCTACCTGGTTTTGAGACTCTAAACGTTTATGGTATTTTCCACTCTAGATAAGAGAGAGCTCTTATTTGATTGCTATAACACCCCCAAAAGTCAGTGTGTTGAGAAATTTAGCCTAGCATTCTCCTAGTCATATTTCCTTTCCAATGTGCACAGATTTTGTTCATTCATTATGTCTTGTACAGAGAAGAATATTCAATCATGTATGGCCCAAGCACATGGTTTCTACCTCCGAGAGAAGTCAGTCTATTCTATAGGAAATCTTTACTGATTAACACCTGCCCCCCAAAAAAGTCAACTGTACACTGAGCCATTATTCCTAACTAATGAGAAGTAATAACATCAGTTTGTGCGCTGCAGGTCAGCATGGATGCATCTTCACAGATTAAAGAGCAGCAAAAGAACTGAACTATTTTCTTGAAAGGGGGAATGATCCAGGAAGAAGTGACCTAAAGGCAACAAATTATAACTGGTTACCCATGGAAAACCAAGAGAGATCCCATCTGCCTATGTTTGTTGTCTCCTAATGGTTATTACTGGTGCCCAGGAAGGTGCCAATATATTGTGCTCACAGTAGTATTCAGCATCCCATAAGCCATTCACACTTGTTGAAAAACAACCCTGACAATTGCTTTGTGTTTGGGTGAGAAAAGGTTAACTGATGAAACAAGGAGTCAACTTCTCGGATTTTGCCTTGTATGGTGTCACTTTGTGAATGGTAGTGAGTAGAAGAGGGTATCCTGTAGACCATCTTGACTGCTGCCGTTGGTGTTGTCAACATTCAGGCTTGCCCTTTGCTATGTAAAGCTTGGCATCCTTTTTCCTGCTGAGGAATTGGATCTGAAATACAACTTTGCTGCATTTGGGAGGTAACTACAGGAGCATTTGTCCTGCTGTTTGGTCGGCTCTGGGGATGGGCTGCATAATAGAATTATTCGAATACCTGAAGGAGTGGAGAACTAACACTTGTTCTTTGTTGGCTCAGAGGGCAGGACTAGGGACTTAAGATACAAGGAGGTACATTCCAATTAAACAGGCGAAAAAAATTCTGAAGTGTGACAGCAGTTCAGAAATTGAATCCTTCACCTGTTGGAGGCATCTTCTTTGAAGGTCTTCAACCAGAGTATTTGGGCAGCCATCTATTGGGGTGCTTGAGATCTGGATTTCTTGCAATGCAAAGTGTGGGCCAGATGATACCAAATACACCCCCTTCCCCGTCTCCTAACCTATGTGTATATGCTTTTTACAAAAATTAGAATTCCTGCATCAGTGATGCTGAGCCGTGAAGATTGTTATTCTGGATTAGCAGGCAGCACAAAGATGTGGTTTGGTATGTGGCACAGAGAGTGTGAACAGATGAAAAACAGGACAGGGTTCTTGTACATTTAACAGTAGTGTGGAAGAGAAAATTTCTGCAGATTTGGTACAAGTGTTGAAATTTCCTCTTCCAAGCAATGAATTCCCGTCTTCTTTTTCATGTGCACTGTAGATACAGATCACACAGAACACAGGCACATGAGCAACCTTTACTTACCTGCCTGGTTTAAAAGATATATGTGTGTACAAATAAGGCCTGTATTCATGTAGCTGTTTCAAGAAGCCCAGTGCCCAAGAATAGGAATACAGTATAGGCAAACAGGTGAGACACATGGGGAGTATGTGCTATAACACTGGGCTACGGTCCCATATTTCATAATAATTACTTTTTTTAAAATGGGCTGGTTAAGATCTGCCAATTAATCACACTGGAGATCAGCCCCATCTGTCAGTATCCATTGTGTTCTACATATACATTAACACATGAAACCATTTGGCCTCCACTTTGACAAAAATAATTACCTTGGGGACAATGAAGGGCACAATGAAGGGCACAATGAAGTCTCATTTCAAAAATTCTTTAACAAATGAGAAAATTTTCCACTTTGCTGGTGTAACAAAACATATTTGTAGCTTTCATGATAGCTTTAAAGGTCATTTTTAAGAGACATTCTAACTGGAATTTTTCAAGTTTTATGCTATTCTTTTATCAGTCCTAAGCTGAATGCAACAAGTGGCTTTTCAAAGATTGTAGTGAGTAACAGCAGTGAATTAATGAACAAATTACTTTTCAAAGAATGAACATTTCAAGCCCCACAGTGTCCCCTAGACTGTAAAATCTATAGGGTAGATGTTGGCAGTCTTGATAAAGTAACGGAAGGCTGGACCATTTGTAGTTTACAGATGGAGTATTTGGACTGCCTTGACACTGGGATTCTTCTGGATTTACACAGATTTGCATTCAGACCATATCTCTTGAGAATCTTTAAAATCAGTCCCCTCATGTTAGAAAGCCATTTAAATTAATCAACAAGCAACTATTTGGGTAATGAGTGCTTTGTTATTCAGTTTTGCGTACTATGTGGAAGGGCAGCACCAATTCTGGCTTCTAGGCAGTGCTATTGCTGTGCTGCCCCTTACTCTGCTCCTCCGCACTTTCACTTCCTTCCATCTTCTCTGAGATAGCTATATATATCTCCCCCAGAAATCCTGACCAGCACAGCTTGTGGTGAAGGCTTCTGGGAATTGCAGTCCAAGAACATCTGGGTTACCAAGGTTCGGAACCATGGCATTAGAGCACTAAACCCCTTCCTCCACATTTTTGGATACAGGTGCTAGGGTATTTTAAAAAAAAATTTGAGGGGGGGTGGAGGAGAGGAAGTTTCAGACTGGGAAGGGAAGTGCCACCAAGTAACACAGGAGTTTGGGAAGCACAAAATATGTGGGAAATCTGGGGGGGGGGGAGGAACCCCTGTGCATAACTGTTACATTGCAAGACAAAGAGGAATGCGATCTTGATAGTGGGGAGGTACATCCATCAAGATTAGTGTGTAACAACAGAGGGCTTAAAGGGGTACAAATTCCACAGCTGGGAGAGCTCGAAGATGTACTATGTTCATCTCACAATGTTCTCATAATTACCACATTTTTGTCTCCTACTTGCATCTGGCTTGTTTGAGAGTGCCAGCTGGATACTCATGTGGTCACTCAATTTTTCTTTTGGAATTATTTTGGTGGTAGCAAATACAGCTGTAGCTCCTACCTCAGTGTCCCTGATAAACTCTACCACATGTACCCAGGTATCCAACAAAAGCATCGCCATATTATGTGAGACAATGGAATTGCAGTTGATCCCTTTGAGTTTAAGGCCTTGAACATCTGGAGTTGCATCAGAAAAAGGGCTGTGATCCAAGAACACTATCCTCCAGTGAAGAGCACATAAGAGTTTCTTTTTCTGGGAGAGATATAAGAACAGAATGATTGCCTTGCCAGAACAAACGGAAGGACTGGATGCAACCCAAATGTCATAGCTCAGTGGTTTAGGAGCCTGACAGCTCGATTCCCCTCTGTGCCCCCTTGATTGGGGGCGGACTCAATGGTCTATAGGGTCCCTTCCAGCTCTGCAATTCTAAGATTATCTAACCAGCAGCTTTTCTTTTGTAATATTCATTCAGGTGTACTTAAAACCTGTCAGGATCTGGCCCATACTGCCCTGGCAGTTGCAGGATCAGGGCCAGCCTGACCCAGGAATGGCCTGGTGTTTGCAGACTCAGGCCCTGGCCCTTGTAGCAGCTGCTGGGCCACTCATGAGGCTCACCTGGAGGCCTGGAGGGAAGGCCTATTTAAGGAGTGGTTATTCGTTCCAGAACTTGCCTTAGCAACGAAGGTCTTTGGCTGTACTTACTACCTTGCTGCTCCTGAGCCCCTGCATTCCAATGTTCTTGTTCCTGCCTTGGTCCCTGCTGTAACCTCTGCTTGCCTCCTGCATCTTGGTGCCTTGTTCTGGCTCCATGTTCTCAGCCTAGTGCTCCTGCCTCCACAACCAACTGCACAGTGAGTGCCTTTGGACTTGATACTCTGCATGGTGGACTGGGTCCTGGTGTCTTGCCCCTGGTGAGGGGCTGCTTGGGATATCTTGGACTGTGACAAAACCTTTCAAGGGCTAACAGCTGTGCCTATCAGGTCAGGAGAGCTGATGCCTGAACCTCTCCCTAAGATTCCTACAGAACTTTATAGCCCTCCAGGGAAAAATCAGAAGCTTGTGTTCATCATAGCTGGCATTTATCCCAAAAGGGTTAATTTCACTATGACCCAGAGGAATACTTTGCATCTTGTACAATTCTCCCTTCTTCTGAATAGCCTTTATCTTATATGCCCTATGCAAGACAAACTAAATGCCCAAGAAAATCTCTATTTTTCTTCCTCTTATTGAACAGGCACATGCAAACAGCTATATATGTATTATATTGTTATCTGTCTATTGAACATCTGAAAACTTAACTTATTACAATGTTATAGGACTATGATTATGAAAATGTAATGAACTAAATGAAAAATATAGGTAACTATATAGCTAACAAAATCTTTTAAATTCTTTAACAAAAATGATACTGTAAGAATGAAATAATGAGATTATCTGAAGTGTTAAAAATACTTAATAATAAAAAAGTATTACAAAGGCATATTCTCTAAGTTATAAAAATTAACTCTCAGTTAAGTCACATCTATAAAAATATCTTAATGTAGCTAATAGTCTAAACTAGAGCATAAGCAATTATAAAATCACATCAGCATACAGGGGAAAAAACTCCTTCTCCAGAGTTTTCTCCCCTCTAACTGGCATCCATACTCTTTGTCCTGGCTATCTTTTCTGTCCATTATTTATAATCTTATATTTCCTTCATCATTTATAATCCTTCCTGCAGGATTTGAAGGTCTAGAGGCCAGGAGCACCAAGAAAAATGTTCAATAGGAAATCCTATTGTTGTTGCTCATATTGTAACTCCAAGGATTTGTAATTTAAAATCTGGCAAGCTGCCACTGTGATGAGAACATTATTGTTTTGACTAAAATTTTTGTAGAGCTTGGAGGGCTAAGGCTCTGTAGCATAAAGCATTTGATGCACCAGGATACTGTAATGCGAGGATATTGTAACACCAAGGTCTTGGAATGCCAGAATACCGTAGTTATATGACCTGCAAACTCTACCTCCATATTTACGCAATGAAACATAAACACGTTCAACTGTCAAGGTTGTTATGGTACAGCAACCTTGCTCGGCTGGAGTGCCAGCTAAGTATTTTACAATGACTATAGTAAACTATTGTTCAAGCCTCCATTTTTAAAGCACTTTCATTTACAGGACTACTTGTCACACACACACCCTTAAGTATTTTCTGTTCATATTTGGCTTTTTGTGTATTTTGTCGTCACTGGGAAGAAAATTCTTCAGATGTCTCCCCCAGGCATATGCCTGGAAGTGAGGTTACTAGTTGGGAGAATCACCTATACAACATGCCCATCTCTGGACTCTCTGTCGAGCAGTGCTGCCTGTTTGCAGCACTGAGTAATGAGTGAGTAATCTGGCAGATTATTCCTTTTTTTTAGGTACAAAATGCTACTTTAGAGGTACTCTCCCCCAGCCTCACATCTGAGAAAGTAGGCAGCTGGCTGAAATATAAGCACTGTGGACTCTCTTGTTTAAGTTTCATTACATTTCCAAAATTAACAGCATTGCATAAGAACTCCGATCCGAGTTCATAGCCCCCCTCCCCATTTTTATGTGGCAGTTGTCACTGTTTAATGCAGATCCAGAAATGTGCATATGACTGCATGAACCTGAGAACACATTGAGAACCCTCCAAAACAGACTCGGATTGGGTCAGTCCTGATCTGCACAACAAATAATCTGTTTCCCCGAAAATAAGACCTAACCTGAAAATAAGCCCTAGTATGATTTTTCAGGATGCTCTTAATATAAGCCCTACCCCAAAAATAAGCCCCAGTTAAGTGAAACCCCGCCCTCCACCATTGTGCAGCAACCAGAAGAAGATGACATGACTGTATTTGAATAAATGTAGATGGTTGTACATGAAAAAAATAAAACATCCCCTGAAAATAAGCCCTAATGCGTTTTTTGGAGCAAAAATTAATATAAGACCCTGTCTTATTTTCGGGGAAACACAGTATTTAGATACAGATTGGGATGGGAGATACTCGTACACCCCTGCTAATGATGGATAGTTTGTAGAGCATACATTGGTTTAAAAGTGAGCGCTAGGAGGCATGCTAAGAGTGCTGCACAAATACATGTAACATTACCCCAGCTGCACGTTTCAAATTAGAAACTTAGCTTCTCGTAACACAGCCAAAGTCAGGAAAGCAGAAGGGAGAATATGGTCATCTCCTTGCTCCAAATAATCTCCCGGAAAGAATTTTTCCTGTTTAAAAAGGCCCATTAAGGGATAATGTTTCATGTCCCTGATTTTGGCCCAAAGCACCATGTGAAGAAACGCACTGCCCAACAGAGTTGACCGGCTGCATTTGGAACTGCTGATGCTGTTTTCTAAACTCATCTCCAAGCAAAGGCTGGAGGGAAAAGAACATTGTTTAAACCAATGCAAGGCTATGAATACAGGAAGCAGGGAGGAAGGAGCCTTTAGGTCTGTATTGTCTACAAACACACACTCACACTCTCTCTGTATGGGTGGGGGTGTTTTGGCTGGGAGAATAAGGGTAAGTACATGCCAACAGTGCCCGTATGTCCAGCAGGGCAATCCTGGATGATATGAGCTCATACATCCAAGATGAAGAGACAGCTTCTCTATCAAAGAGCATCTGTTCCAGAAAGGCTTCCTGGTGCCATCTCCCACATCCTGTACAGAGAAGCTGATGGGACTCCCATAGGACCTTATTTCTGTACTGGCCGTGGCCCAGGATCTTACTGAGGGCAGCAGGCCAGCCTGGAGGCTAGAGGACAGGCTGTGTGGGACAGACTCATGGCTCCAGCATGTAGGAGAAAGGAACGTCCGATGGGATTGGTGGTGACTAAGGGACCCATGGATGCTTCCCACATTCTGCAGTCTGAGGCAGTCATTTCACTCTGCTCTGGCTTTAGATGTTCAATATGCAGGCAGGGAGTTACATGTTTGAGTCCCACTCCCATTATGAAAATATTCCCTCCACATAGAAAACAAGAAATCAGGTTCTCTTCGCGACACATTCTTTTTCTATGAATAGAACTAGGTTTTTAATTCATGGGGGAGCAGCATACTGTTACATGAGCCCTGGGACAGTCTGAGAAATGGGTCGATGGAGGCACATCCTTGTCACCATCTCCTTTACCATTTCTGTGCCTTCTTCACAGAACTTTGTGAACTGCAGATAATTCCAAACAGACATTTTACTGTTAAATATAGAATCCTTTCAAATGGGCACTCGGTGACG